>BTRK01000004.1:42018141-42336160 GCA_036245805.1 Pristionchus mayeri | reverse complement strand
GTAACAGATGGTGATGTAAATTGAATAATTAATATTTTTCAATGGAGTAGTAGATTAATTATACTCAGGACATAGCCTGCAATGAACAGATGGTGATGTAAATTGAATAATTAATATTTTTCGATGGAGTAGTAGATTAATTATAATTTAAACTTATTATTAGGCTGTACAAATCCGATCGATCGCCCATTCTAACTCGAATGTTCATTAGTGCAGTGGTGGAAGCACGAAAATCACTGGGCGCTTTTTGTTGAATTTTGGGCTCCGTCACTTCTCTGCATCACAGCTCCCTTTTATTAATGACCCCCTCAGGAGCATTCGATCGTCGCCATCTAGAGTAGCGTGCAAAATTCTATCACATTGGAGTTTTCCAAGCATACCCTGCCTCAATCTAATTCGATCTTCACGAAATTTCGGCAGCACTTATCTTTTTATGATTATCATTCGAATAATGCATCCGATGTTATTAAAAAGTGTACGGTAGATAAATAGCGAAGAGATTAAACATTTCTGCCAGCAATTCTCGTGATTCTGGCAAATAATAGAAGCAATTCGACGCTCTGTTGCTGATGGAATGTCGACACATTTTTCAAGATTCAATTTGGGACGATGATGTCTCTATGTCATCCATACTGTGAAGCGATAGGTTATGATATCATTAATGTTTTCCAAATTCCACATGGCTGATATTCCTTTATTTCTTTTATTTGAGCTCGTGCGAAGCCTTCCCTACTTTACAATGGCACTAGGTCGGATGAGAACTCTCGGGATAAGAACCAAAAAATTGCCCTTCTCAAGCATATTCACAGTAGGTTCCCAAAATGTCAAAAATATTTTCTGCCTAAGCCCTACAGAAGGGTCCATTTTTTGGTTCTCATCCAGTGGGTTAAAATACTGTGGTTCTCATCCGACGTAGTGCCCTTTACAATCGTCCTGAGAAGGACGTTAGACAGATATTACTTGACGCTGAGGGGGCATTACATAATTTTTATATGAGGCCTCTCACGAGAGAATCTGGACAAATAGTTATTTTCGGTTGGCATTTGAAATTTAATTTTTGTTACTTCTTATCTTTCCGACAAGTATCGAAGGTGGGTAGCCTAAACCTGAAGTTTCAGAATTTTCAGAAAAAAAAGTTTCAGTTTCAGAAAAAAAACTCGTTGTCCCGATTTTCTCGTGAGAGGCCTGATATGATTGTTTATTTCTAAGCAACTACTCCACATAACTGCTTCGTTCGGCGTACACCATGACTAAGGGGGCATGTGAAACGAGGAGTTTCCTACAACAATGAAATTTCCGAGAGGGAATTGCAGTCTTAAGGTTTTACGGAGGGCCGTTATGGGGCATGTAATCAATTCCATCTTGACGCTTTGAACAATTTATCAGTCTTTATCTTAGTTCATAATTACAATTAACAAAAGAACTCGACTCACGAGCCGCGGCCCGAAGTGAGGTGGAGATCGTTTCTTCCTCTCTCGATATGCCATGCACTCTTACTATTCCTAATCGGTGACATTTGGTAAATAATGGAAAGATGCAGTACATAATTAAATGGATTGCATTACAGTTTATAACGAATTCTAAACCGATCAATCAATCGATATGGAAATGTATAAAGTGCGCAGCAAGAACAAGTAATATGATGGAATCGACCACATATCAACTATGTAGCCTGATTTGAGGACCTTCAACAAACTAACAAAAACGGGCACCGCAAGGGAAAAACACTTCTAGACTAGGAAGATCAGGGACAACAGATAAAGAACAAAGTGGAGAAAAGTGTGGTGGGAAATGTCGGCGATTCGTGGTGTGGTGCTACCGCACCCTCTCATATCTCCGAGCTCATGAATGATTCTTCCATCTCCTCATCAATGTCCTCCTCCTGCTCCTCCGCCTGAGCGGCAACACGAGCGGAGTGAGAGTTCCTTCTGTAATTCAATTGCATTACAATATTTTTTAATTAAGTTATCACAAATAGCGGATGCTGCAACATGGGAACAGCCTGTCCGGAGGAAACACTAAATTTTAGGATAACTCCGATTGTGAGACTGGATCAACCCGGAACTATCGCTGTAATATTATAGCAGTAGCGAGAAAGCACGTGGTAGTTACAACATAGGGGCAATGGAGAAAGGTGGCCAAAATAATAGTAGTATTTTTTAAAATATACGCCCATGTATCACCAAAGGTTCATCGACTTGCAGGTATCGAAATAAAGCAGAAGCACGAAAAGCGCAAGTAGTATGAAAATATATCACGCCTCTCACGAAAGAATCGAGCTAGAATGGACATTCTTGGGAATGGAGGGAAACTCGTGAAATGAGTTCTAGCCGGTTTTGGGCATCCTAAGGCATGTCTGACCACCTCCCAAAGTCTTATTGCGCAGACTTCATTATGGAGCTTCATACACCGGGTCGCAATTCGGCATCACTCACTTTAAGGGCCGATTTCTTGAAAACGGTGATAGGTTGAGCAAAATTGTCCTCTGAGTGACCCCGACTCATTTTTTGAGCTCTATCGATCTATCAAAACCAATTTCTCTAAAACCCATTTTTAAGAGTGGTACACTGTAGGTCAATTTTCTCAAAAATGTAGGTAAAGTAGCAGCTCAAATTCTCACAGTAGATGCAGCTCAGCGAGAGCTTTCCAATGAGTGGTTTTCGAAAAAAATACGAGAACCCTGGTGAGAGTTTCGCCCTTTTAACTTCGTCTGAATCATTTGAACTTTATTTTCAACAGGGATATCGATTGGAAATCGATCATTTTCGGCCGCCCGCTCCGAAAAGAGCGGTATGAAATGGAAATAGTCTGTTGAAAATAAAGTTCAAACGATTCAGACGCAGTTAAAAGGGCGAAACTCTCACCAGGGTTCTCGTATTTTTTTTCGCAAACCACTAATTGGAAAGCTCTCGTTGAGATGTATCCACTGTGAGAATTTGAGCTGCTACTTTACCTACATTTTTGAGAAAATTGACCTACAGTGTACCGCTCTTAACAATGGGTTTTAGAGAAATTGGTTTTGATAGATCGATAGAGCTCAAAAAATGAGTCGGGGTCACTCAGAGGAAAATTTTGATCAATCTATCACCGTTTTCAAGAAATCGGCATTTAAAGTGAGTGATGCCGAATTGCGACCCGATGTATGAAGCTCCAAAATGAAGTCTGCGCAATTAGACTTTGGGAGGTGGTCAGGCATGCCTTAGGATGCCCAAAACCGGCTAGAACTCATTTCATGAGTTTCCCTCCATTCCCTGACTCTCGATTTTCTCATGAGAGGCGTGATATCACATCACAGACCAATAGATTAGAAGAACGCAAAGATCGAGCCCTACTCGAAGGTGTAAAGTACAATCGAGACAAAGGATCCCGGATACTGACTCAAAGATCAAAGATCAAATACCACCTCACCTATCATCTCCCTCCGTCTCGCTGTCGTAGAACTCGCCCTGGTGCTGCGTGACGCCGTCCATTATCGCCGCTGAAATTGAATTAAATAAATAAAATTATGCATTATTGTGTTGCTGCACTATGTGAAAGCAAATACACTTAGCGGGATTTATTTAAAATTGAATTTCTAAATCCAGACTAACATAAAACTAAAAGTGTCCATCAAACTAGCTTCTAATGTATTTCAGCAACAAGAAATCGCCGATAGCTAATGAGAATATCTGGTGAAATAACCACTCAGAATCAGCAATCAATGAGTAATCCCTCACGCTGCAGTCTCTGGTCGGGATTCGCCGCGTCTCTCGCCGCCGAACTGTCGTTGAGGCAGGCGAACGCGTCATCGGGAATCGCTAAAATCGATTATGTAAATTGTTACCCCAAATCATAATAATCTATTATGATTTATCATTATATGTAGTCTCTGCAACAGTTATCGCACTGAGAGGATCGAATAAATATTTAGGTGGGCGCGCTGCTTCGAATCAAACTCCCACAAGAGACAACGATTTTGGCAAGTGTCTGATGCACAGTAGCGACAGGGCAAAAATATTTTCGTTTCACGTGCCTTTTTTGTTCAAACAGCCAATCAATAACCCATTTCCACACTTCAGAAATCGATTATTATCACCATGTGGTCTACCGTATCCCTAGTAAATCAATAATCATCAAACTACCGTACGCTGCATCTGGACGGAGGGCGCGACATCGAGGGCGTCGAGGGTGTTGAAGACCGCCTCCTGTACTTTCCTGCAATCACGAAGACAGAAAGTGGACGTCTTTTTCAGATTAGCATACTCGCGAGGATCCTGACTAGGGTTGGTCAAACCGAGCCAGTCGAGCACCCGACTCTCAAACTCGACTCGAGCCTGAACACTCGGGCCGCTCGAAAATGGTGCTAACCCGATCGGGCGGCCCGACTTCGAGAGTGAAGAGTCGAGCGGCTCGTCTGGTCCGACTTGGCCCGACTGGCTCGAATTGGCTCGACTCGGCCCGTCTCGGCCCGTCTGGGCCCGACCTTTCGAGCTCAAGCACAGGACAATTCCGCGTCGTTCTCACCAATGTAATTTGAGGTTCTACGAGGGAGCAGCCGCTTAGTGAAGTGATTGTATTTTGCACCTTCAGTACAAAAGTAGCTGGTTCAATTCCGCTCGATTCGTTTACGTTTTTGCTAAAATTGTTTATCCTTTTGCTCATTTCTTTTATAACAATAACCTACAAATAGAGCAAAAACGAAAAATTGAATGCTGAGTTGAACCGGGGTCTTTTAGCAACAAGGTGCAAAGCACAACCACTTCACCAATAGGCTCGCTTTAGCTGCTAACGATAATGGTAAGCGGGACACGGAAATGCCCCTCTGAGTTCGACTCGGCTCCAGTCGGGCCGAATCGGGCCAATTCGGGCTAACCGGGCCGCTCGATTCTTCACTCTCGAGGTCGGGCCACCCGATCGGGTTTCGAGCCAACTCGGGCTAAAATGAGGGTTTTCAGAGTCGAGTACTCGAATACCGGGCTGGCCCGATTTCACCAACCCTAATCCTGACGCTTGAATCTCCTACTAACTCTACTTACCGAGCACCCTAGTACCGCAACTATGATCAGTAAAAAACATTATACAATTTTTAACGCAGATTAATACACGACACCGAGAATTAGTCCAAACCAATTCCTATGGCTGCACAGTGTGACCACAAATCGCCTATCTTGAGCTGTCATATCATTTAATTCGTGCCAATTATTGTAGTGTAACTCACTTGAGGTATGCATTGTTGTTTTGGTTGGGGATGTTCTCAGGATGCAGATGCAGTCGAAAGTCCGGGCCGTAGTACTGGAAGTAGTCGTTGTACGGCAGTTCTGAAATATACAATTATTATTTATAAAAATCTAAATAACAACATTTTCAAGATGTTGATATTTTTAATCACTGGTGCTTTTATGTCGCCGATACTATACTAACAGTGTCGTATGGATTATTGTCGCCCAAGCATCCTCTCTTGTAACAAAAAAATTAAAATGTATGCATAAATTTTTTGTCTTCATGCACCCATTCGCTTTTGAGTTTCTCCTAGTTTTCAGATACAATATTCGACAAAAATAAATAATGGAACTTCGGAACATTTTCAACAATATACAATATATTTTTGGAACTCGTTGTTCTCCCGTTTTCATCCTTGCACTAACGCAAATTAAAGCGCTACCATTGTTATCACCTGTTCTAACAACCGTAAGAAAACTTCCACCTACCATCAGAAATCTCCTTGTTGATGGCAAGCGCCGTCTCGTAGGCCCAACAGCGAGAGACGTTGCGAGGAGTGTACCCGCCACCACCGACCTAGAACGTAATTGGTTAATTAGTGTGATAAATTAATTAGTTAATTATTAAGATAATGAGAGACAGAGTTAATGATTGATTAATTGTTTCGATCAAAGATTTCGCAGCCAAAGATCAAATGCCCGTCAGCGGTACTACATAAAAAGTAAAAGTGATGCGCAGAAGTGACGGGACATAACAATAATTTGTCAGAAAAGAACCAAGCGACTTTCGGGCTTCCACCACTTCACTAATGCACATCATAGTTAGACGAGTGATAGATTCTGGTCTACCAATACTATTAAAATATAATTACAAGTGAAATGGAGAAAATAACGAATTAATTAGATAATTACCATCATCAGGGGCACATTGTAGGAGCGGAAGAACTCGACGCACGATCCGTGGCCTGAAGTGAGCAGATAGAGACTGACTCTCTTAACTTTTCAAGCTTTCTTGATAAACATGGAGGGCGTCTATGGCATATTATTCAGCACAGATGGCTATTTCAAGAATGAGTCGAATCGTGCTCCAGGCTGGAGCCTCCAGCTTTTTCAGCTCAAGATACTCGCCATTTATGTGAAAGTAGTAGGAAACTCTTTGTTTCACCAACACACTTTGTGACTAACTGCGTCTAGAACAGTAGTGAAAGACCGGAATGATTACAACAAATAAAAAATTGCTCAAAGAGATATGGTTATATCTTTGGCTTAATATATAAGAGTATACAAAATTGAGATTGAGGTGTCATACTATTGAAATCGTAGTCCAATAGTAAAAGTGCAAACAAAAACATAATCCCGTAGAGCAGGGCATTCCTCGTTCCATAAACATATCACTGTGCGCGCAATGCAAAGTAATTTTCGCGCATGTACCTCGATAAAATCACTATGAGCAACAAAGAACGATGTGAGCAGACTGGATGATAGTCATAATCCATATTTTCCAACTGGCCTACTAAGAGTGAGCTTTAACGGGGCACAACCTCTAACAGATCATTGCTCAGCCTACCAAAATACCGTACCTCTGAGTACGGTACTCAGTTGGTGATCACGATCAGCCAGATTACCGTACCTCTGAGCGTGAGATTGAAGTTTCCAAGTCTGTCTCCAACCAGCGAATCCGCCCCGCACTGCAGCACGACGGCCTCGGGTTGGAATCTCTCCATCACTCTCGTCATCACCTGAAGAGCAAATCGATAAAAGGGTTACGGTATATGAAATCGATAATCTGGTTACGGTATTTTTTAAATTGAGATCGATAAATGTATTTACAGTTTGCGCAGTTATAGTAAATATTTGACATGAATTGAAACAGCCTGATCCCAAAAGATCATGAAATCGAGAAAATGTCACATTCGTGCTTAAGCACTTGCATTTATATAACTTTGCGCTCGATGAGGTAGCGTATTGATCGGATTCCAATGTTTTTGCTAATGAAAACCGTGATTCGAGAATTGATTGATAATCAATAATCTACTGTACCGGCTGGAAGATCTTCTTGTAGGAGGCATCAGTGATGCCGTCTCGCAGCGGGACATTGATCGCGTAGTTGAGGCCCTTGCCCGATCCGATTTCCTGCAGGGAAAATAGGGAACTACGGTACATATTTATCATTTCAGCATTTATGAAACGACTAGGTAGGTATTGGTTGTGAGCGGAACTCGAGAGATTAGGTTGCCAGAAGTTGAATTATGTTTCATTCAGACATTTCTTTAAACAGCACCTTGTGATTTTCAAGTTTCGCCTCATCGTCTTTACTGAGACGGCATCCACAACTCCAATGCTTCGGGAATGATTATGCGAAAATAACAAATATACTTAGAGATTAAAGGTCATGATATATTTCCGGGTTTTCTCCTACGTTCGAGGGCCTACTCAATAGAAATACTGCCCACCTTGAGACTGCCCGTCCCCGGGAAAAATTCGCCGTACCTGTGGAAGGAGACCGTCATCACTCGATCTGCAATAATTAGTTGCATACATAATTGGTAATTATAAATTACTGATAAATTAATGTTAATTACATTACTATCGAGATTTCTGGAAGGTCTCTTTCCATTCTAAATGATCTCTCGCTTGCTAGATTGGGCTAATGTGTGCGGAACGTAAAGAATAAAAGAATCGCTCTTAAAATAAAGATGCTAATGTCTGTACTAATCCGCGAACAGTGGTCTGGGGCACCGCTCGTCATACAAGGGATCCGAGTTCTATCTCCCGTCGAGGCAGACCAAGCCCTCTATCCCCCGGTGCAGGTTGGACAACAGGGATATGTAGTCCCAGCAGTTGTCGCCCGATTGTTAGCGAAAGAGTAAGAAGAGTAGTGTATCGCTTGACTTGGCTGCACCTTTCTCTTTACCTTTCTAAGTGTGCTAGGTCAAACGCGGAAATAAAAAAATCAATAATTAACCGGTGGTGTAGAAGGCCTCCTCGACGCCGTCGCCGTGGTGCACGTCTATGTCGACGTAGAGAACGCTGAAAGAGCGAGGGGTACGGTAGATGGCGATATAGGATTACTGTATCGATCGGTAATAGATCATCGTGCAATGAGAATCTACTACATGCCACATTCTAGCTGCACTATTGAAGTGATGAGCAGAATTAATCTTTGAGGTTGCTTAATTTCTGTGAACCACATGGTGGTTGTTCGTTTCCAGTATAGTTTTTCTAGGCGGATGACTTCCTATACCGCTAATAGTGAGATGACAGTTCTCAATAATAACACGGATCTCCTGTAAAAATGCAGGAAAATGTGACCCCCTTACGACAAAAAAAAATTTGGATCATGGATTTCGCTGTAAACGTTAGCACTGACCAAAGTGAGGGCGGGGAGAACGCCTGTCTACTTCATTCCTCGAAATTTGCATGTTGAGCGGAGTTATGACCTACCGCGTTGGAAGGCCGTATATCGGCCAGTTTTTGACCTACAACGAGCGGATTTTTTTCAATCGACACTAGTAATAGAGAAATCTACAAATACGTTCTTTAACGCTCTGTGTAGAAATGACGTCTTCACATAGTTTCTCGCGAAAAACCGTTTTTCTCATCTCAATATGCTAATTTTCTTCCTTTTCTGATGAAAACATCACGATTTTTATTCTTGATTTGGATTCACCATCCCCGAAATGGGGTACGTGCATCGTTCATTGGTCACCGTAGGTCGACTATCATATCGGCACTCAGTAGGGAGAATTTGAACAGTGCAATTTTAGAATGAAACATGTTTTGGTACGCATCTCCCCTCCAACTTATGCAAATGTAAGAACTTAGACCACTTTTGGAAACCTCTCCACTAGGTCTCCAACAATTACTCTGGGGTACGAATCCCGGAAGTTAGCCGTTTTCGAGTTACGGAGTAAAAACCCTTTTCAATGGATCACACAGAGAGAATTGCAATTTCGTCAAAAAAATATTACAAGTCCTAAATCTCGCTACTGATTAGCGATGTCTACATACCCATGTCAAGACAAACGAACTATGTGAATAAGTCAATTTTAAGGTGGAGAATCCGAATCAAGAATAAAAATCGTGATGTTTTCATGAGAAAAGGAAGAAAATTAACATATTGAGATGAGAAAAACGGTTTTTCGCATGAAACTATGTGAAGACGTCATTTCCGCACGGAGAGTTAAGAACTTGTAGATTTCTCCATTACGAGTCGATTGAAAAAAAATCTGCTCGCTGTAGGTCAAAAACTGACCGATATACGGCCTTCCAATGCGGTAGGTCATAACTCCGCTCAACATGCAAATTTCGAGGAATGAAGTAGATAGGCGTTCTCCCCGCCCTCACTTTGGTCAGTTCTCACATTTACAGCGAAATCGGTGATCCAAAATTTTTTTTGTCGCATCGGTTCCTGCATTTTTACAGGAGATCCGTGATAAAGATAAAATATATTTAGAACATGCAAGTCGAATATCAAGTATTTTCCACGATTTAAAGGTTAACTAATCAATATTCAGGTATCACAATTGGCAGTTGCAGTACCCTCTAAGCTACAGTATCCACACTCACCGCTTGTTGTACTTCAGCAGCTCGAGAATGCCCAGTACGATGTCGTTCGTGTAGCAGAATCCTGATGCCTGAAGAATCGATCGATACTCCATAATCGATCGATAATCGATCGATACTACCGTGTGCCAATCAATATTGATCTACCGTACCGCGCCCTTCTTCGCGTGGTGCAATCCGCCCATCCAATTGATGGCGATGTCCGCTTTCTTCTTGTTCAGTTTGACCGCCGCGGCTGGAAACAAATCAAAAATTCTATCATCGCTAATTATCTATCATCGCTAATTATATCCATGAATCCATGAGTAAGAACTCCTGTGGCCCTAATATAGATCCAGATAAGAGTTGACAAACCGGAATTTCGTGTCATCTTGCAGCGGGGAACAACCTAGCCATTTTAGCGGTCTTTAGGCTTATCCAAACTGGCTTGCCGAGTCCATTTTGCATCACAAGCCCAGGTAATCAATACGATACATCTGCCGTATATCTATCGTACCGAGTGATCCTCCCGAGGAGATCTGACAGTATTCGTAGAGGCCCTCGAACAGCGGACAGTCTTCGCCACCAATGTTGACTGTAGGAGAAATATATTTTAAATATTCGAAAGACAGTTATCAATCACAACTTGACAACTTTATCACAAATGTACGGCCGAAAACAACCTGTATTCAGGCGAAAATATAAAGTTTACGCCCTGGTGAAATGCGGATTCATTTCATTCATATCCCGAGATCGCTCTCCCACTGACTCAAGAAACGCAAATTTGCCGGAATTTTGTAGAAATTTCAAATTTTTGAAAAGATAAAACTGACACTGCCATGCGTGTTTCTGCTTGTACTGCTCCTCGGCGTTAGTCTTGAGGAAGGAGATGTAGTCGTCCGAGTGGTATGACGTCAGCTCTTCGTACGACGCAGGGAAAGGGCGCTCAATTTGAACATTTAATTTTTTAATTGGAGTTTTTTTTCTGATTCCACGGACTCAACCAGGGCATTCTCTGGCAAATTTCCAGAAAACATTCGCTTCCAGACCAATCGCGAGGGAGCGTGTAAATTCGCAGAGAGTTTGCTATCTTTCTCCACGCTCTCTCATCTCTCGCCCACACCATGTAAAACGCCGTGTCAGCCGGGAACTGGCGCAAGCTTTTGGCACTTTTTATCAATAGAATAACATCAAATAAAAAGGATTTAAAAATAATTGAGCTGATTGAGTGCTAATCGAGTGACTAGAGAGGAAACTGTCGTTTTAGAACCTCGATTCGCACAGTTTCTTCGTCTGACTCTCTCCTGTTTCCGTTCTCTCTCGCTTTCTTTAACTAGCGAGAGAGAATACTGCGTAGAAACATGACGCAAATACAAAAATTAAAATATCATGGCTCTTCTTCGAACAGGCCAGGAAAACTCACGTATACTTCGAGATCCCTGTAGATGCCGTAGTTCATCAGGAGGTGGTGGGTCATGCGGATGCGGTTCGGCTTCATCACGTGGCCCTCACCGTAGTAGAAGTTACCGATGCTGGCTGAAATATTTATTGCATTAATTTCGGTCAATAAAGTATTTTTGTTTTGATTCCGCTTAAAAAGTTTCGTGCTTTTCGCCGATAGGCTAATGGAGTAAAACGCAAGAGATACTGCCCAGACACTCATATTTTTATGCGAATTCGGTGTTCTTATGAATCTATAGCGTGAAAAACAAGTATCCCAGCCGGGCAAATCCTTCGAAAAATCCCGCAAACAAGCACTTGTCTGACTCTACTCACTTTCTACAATCGACCGCTGGTTAGAGTAGCAGAGATACTATGAAAGAGTACAGACTTAGTCAGATGTCAAAGGAATAATCCCCTGAAAAATGCGAAAAAGAAACTTACGATCATAGTAGTAAGCTACGCGTCGCTTAGACTGATCCTGCGTGTTCTGAGCAATCGCAGCCATACTAAAAGTATAACTATCGCTAAATAGATACACCGCAAAACGAACTGGACGAAGCGAATGGTAACGGAGAGAATTCGATCGACAAATAAGTTTAGAGCAGCCGTGGAAGGTGATAATATTCATAGTTGATTATGAGTGTGTGAACACATAATCTATGTGCGAAACCGGAGAATCACTGGCCTTAAATATGCGAAAAATAGATTTTTAAAAGTAGACTTTTGGGGCGGGGATACGAATGGAGCTCGTATTCAACAGATAACACAGCGCGCGCTCAGCGAACCTTAAGCTAGCACGACCAAACAATGCAAATTGTAGAAGAAAGTAGTTCAGAATACGTGTAAACGCGTTTAAACGAGAAATCCAACCAACAAATTCAACTTTAGAGGTCGATAACTCGGGCATACCGTAATGTTTTTAAATTAAGCGGCTACAGTACCTTTGATACGCATGTTTTCAACCTCTCGAATTTTTTCACTTTTCCTTCTCTGTGATTACAAAGTAATATTGCGGCAAGTAGTAAAGTTAGTTGCCAGCAACTTACTAGTAAAATTGTAAACCTCTTACGACAATATTACTTTCCAGTTACTTTTCGTTTGCTACTTACCAGTAACTTACTTCGATCTTACATAAAAATATAAAGTCAGTTTGCTACAATATTGTTCCAATGTTACAAATTAAACAATTGAAAAGTTAGTTGCCAGCAAGTTTTATTTTTTATGACCGAAAAAGTAAAATTACGCGAAAGCTGCTGGCAACTTACTTTTCGGGCAAACTACTTGCCGCAATATTACTTTGCAATCACAGAGTTTTCATTCTTTTTAGGGAGGGCAACGGCACGGCCCCCGGAGCATCGACATAAGGAAAAATAAAACGTCCGCAAGCATCAAGGGAAAGGAGCGCGCGTTCGAATAATGTACAGTCAGTATTGCCTGATTTATCACGTAGGGACGGAGGCGTGAATTTTTGAATACGTTTTTTAGATCTCCTACCTGCGAATTCGCTACAGTACTTTTGAATGGCAATCGTTTTAGTTGATTTTCTATTGAAATGCGTCATTATTTACAATTATTTTGAGAGAAACATATGAATAGAAATATAACGAATTGATCGAGACAAAAGAATAAAGTAAATGTTTCGAAAGTAACCAATGGAGTCCTTCACAAACTCGAGCACATCTAAAATGCATATTAGCTATTTCTATTGTAATCAGAGATAGATTAGGTCTCAGAGAACAAGAATATGTCAAAATTATGAAAAATAAACTCGCCCAAAGTAGTTTTTATGGGCTCGGAAAATTACTAATTTTCAACGGTAAACCGAGGCGAATCAGCACTTGGAGTTCCTACAACCGCGAAACTGCGTATTTGGATTTTTCCTTTTCAGGATAAATTGTATGCATCTTGATCATGTTATACTGAACGAAATAGAATTTTTGAAGCCGCCCAATTACCTTAATTATAATTTTAAACCTTGAAATCACGTATGTGACCAGGTGTTCCACATGGAGCAATCACTGTAAGAGCGAGAGTTAAAACTTGTCTGATCCAAATCAGGTCGTTTAACCAGTGTTTTGAGCTTTTTGTTTATTTAGTGCTGATATTTCGCGTTGATCTCGTAAATTAATCAAATCGATAAAACAAAAAATATTATGTGAGACATCAATTCGCAATCTCAGTTAAAGTCTGACCCAGGACGCGCTCCAACAAGACTGACTAACTAAAAAAGTTCGCACATCTTTCTTACCTTCCATCGCATTTTGTTGCTTTGTGATTTATTTTTATGAAAAACTAATTATGTTTGAGAAAACTCGACATCGTGAGCTATCCATTGGTAACAAAATAATAATTTATTGGTATAGTTCATTGACATCGCCTCCGTCCCTATTATCACGAATGTTGCCTGATCGTCACTAATGTTGAATGTCTCTCGTAGCAATGTCCCTGAAATTTCCCCAACCAAACTGCAAACTCAGTTTGCGATCAACAAAAACCCTGAATTTCAGGCATTTTTCCTATGTTTAGCGGTAATTCTGCAGCATATTTTTATACAACTCAAGCAATTTCATGGACAGCCCTTGGACGTTATCCCTTTCCTTATGTCGATGCTCCGGGGGCCGTGCAACGGTGTTAACGAACGAGCAAAACAATTCACAAATTGGTATGTAATTGAATGCTATGCCTACCCCATTTCGACTTTTCAGTTTAGTTTTAAAAAATAATGATCAAATCAAGGGAAAACAATAATAAACATAAGTCAAAATGCCGACTCTTTCAGTCCAAGTGGAGCGCATCTCAAGTCACTCTTTTACTACTACCTATCGCAAACTGAAAGACTTGTAGTTACATGACTAACGTCGAAACGATTTCGTATTTAATTATTCTATGTAGAGCGCACTCTGAAAAATCTGAATGGCGTAATCGAAGAAGAATACAAACTTTAATCGACCAAGAAGACAAAATCGATCACTGCTTCTACACAAACTACGGTAGTTCGCCGCGTCAAATTCACAATAATCAGTTTTAAATCAATATCTGTAAATGGGGGAACTGTTCACGCCTTGTTTGCATATGAAAAATCCATCACTCGTATATGAATAGCATACTAAAAAAGATCGCATGAACAGTTCCCCCATTTAGAGATATTCTGAATTTACCAAATTTACAACGGTAAAATTCTCAACTTTCGCGGCCTCGTTCTCTAATATCTTTTATTTATATTTATTTTTATTGTGAAAACATTTTTTTGTGATTGATAATCTACATAAACTGAGGAAATGAAGCTTCAACACTTAATTCTGAAAACACGTATTTTTTCGAACGTTTCGTGCGTTTTCATTTCTGCAACATGTCTCTTCTTGTCATGCTTGGTGTTCCTTCAATATGTGTTCATATTCATTCCAATCAATAAAATGGTTTAAAAATCACATTAAATATTTTTTAAAAATGTTTTAAAATATTGAAAGAATTTGGCTTCAAAAGTACGGTAGATTGAAAGTAAAAGCGTCGGAGTAGGCAACAAATATTCCATACTCAAAAATTCCCGTTGCCGTCCCTAATTTCTTTTTTTTCGGTTTTGGCTGTTGTCGTTCGTTATTTCTATGCTTGTTTTATGTTCAACGCGTTATCCCTTCAGGGTCAACTATGGTGGCCGCCATTAAGAAGAACAATGGACCCACGATTGGACTCAAGAAGCTTACAATCGATTGCTCTCAGCCTTCCGGAGATAAGATCATCTCGTGTGATGATCTGGTTTGTTTCCGGATTCATGGGCCCCCTTACCATGCAATCCGTGCTAGGCGTAGGGTGTTAACGGCCCCTAGTAAGTCCTGGCATTTTCTATGACTTGATTTTTCTTTGGCACTTGCTGAGTTTGGAGTGGTCAGCCCCTATCGAGTAATTTCGTTTCAGTCATCGTTTCTCCGTGAGAAGACTGGTGTCGACGTCAAAACCGTCGATAGCAAGATCGAATTGACAACTCGCCGGGAAATCAGCAAAAGGTGAGTAGTAATTTACAACGCTTCGTAGGATTGATTACGTACTTTTTCGTGGAATCCAGTGCTGTAATTGTAGTGTAAATTTTCTCCTGGTAGTTTTTTTAAAAAATAGTAACGAGTGTAAGTGATATGATAAGAATGGCATTATGATTGGACATTACGATTTTGCAGATCAGTGAAATTCTTCACATATAAATGGCTGAAGCGATGTGGAGTCCAAGACTACGTCAGAGTGGTCGCTGCAACGCGCGACTCCTACGAACTGAGATATTACGCCATCTGCGACTCACAGGAGGCCTCTTCGGATGAGTAGGAAACTCGTTTTTATGATTAACCGTTGTTGCTGAGTAAATTTATTGCTTGCTCATTCTGTGTCGCTGTTCACGAATCGCGGGTGGGGTGGATATCAAAGGTCGATTGGGGCCAGCATTACTGGAGCATTCTTTCCGTTTCCTGCTTTCAACTCTGAAATGACTGATCTCTTCACAATCTTGTTTTAATGCTTTGGAGTTAGCTCTTCTTGTTTTCGACAGTCTAAGGAGTTTCTAACCATGATCGTTTTCCAGCTCTTACACGACTCATATTTAGCAACAGTTAGCAAGCATAACTTATTTATCGTTCCATTCCGAACCCGTTTGACTAGAACAGAAAGGGAGCATTTCGACACGTGAAGGGCAATTGAAAGTAACAACGACTAGAAACAATTTCGAAACACAGTTTAGCGGATTCCTGGTAATTACAATCATTGCTTCTCTTGTGCGAGCACCTCGAGGTGCTTCGTCACTCTACTGCGTCTTCTTCATAAGCGTTGCGAACGGCCTCTCCACCTTAACAAGGACAATCTAGTGATAGCAAATCAGCGAGTACTCGATTCATTTCACAGGCTCTCGCTCTATCTGACAGGCGAGGGAGTACACGAAATTAGGATGGCGCTAGTCGATTTGTAATTTTTTTGTTTACACCGCTTTTCGAATTCTAGTGAATCACATGAAAACGTAGATGGCTACAATCGTAGTATTGATCAGTCTACCGCTCATTACCGTACCTGCCAGATGTGGAAGGCGAGCATCACGAAGAGCACGCCGCCCAGCGCCAGGTGCGATAGCGTGAGCGACAGGCCGGGCGCGCTGCCGAACAACTGCAAGGGGTACTGTAGCTGCGGCTCAGGTTGTCATTTACTCGCTCCGCTCAGCACGCTATCTCGACGGCTATGATGCATCAGCAAAAGTACCTGTTGCCTTATCCATTACTACTCCGCGTACTAACAATAAATCGATTCAAACGTATTTATATTATTATTATTATTGTTGTTTTTATTGTTATTATTGTTATTCCACCCACCAACAGCGAGAAGAGTCCTCCCATCAGAGCGAATGCTAGGAAGACCATCGTCTGGAAGGCGGGCAGAAGGGAGAGCACGGAGGGACACTTCGGCCCGAGGTAGCCGCCGATATGCCTCCAACTGGAAGGGGAATATCGATTGGGGGTACTGTAGATGGGAGTAGACTTATAATTGGATTCTCGTTGATACAATCCTATTCCATGTCTAGCAAAGACAAAACCCGACATTCGTTCATCTTGATCGTGGTAACGTACCTTATTTCCTGACCAACTTACCGTAACCCTAACAATCGCCTCAAGATTCTCACCTGTACACTATCCGCACGCTCATGTTGGCCATGTTGGCGAGGATGAAGCCGATCGCGCCGAACTGCAAAAGATTACGGTAATTGAGGTTACGGTACTTCTCGATTTTTTATCCCCAACTGTACTTCACTTCTCACTCACATCATTAAATCCCATTTGGCCCTAATCATTCGTCACTCATCCCAGCAATTTGCTGGGCCAAACAGCAAAGAAGCCCAGAGATTCTGTCTGACCCTCTCACGATTGCACGCTCTTTCGCCTTCTGACGAGAGAGGGAGAGCGTGACATGAGAAAACATAATCAACAGAATATTAGATTTATTTGGGATTCATTTGTATTTTTGTGGTGAACGAATCTGACAAGAAATTGCATTCCATTTTTTGCACTTGTATTCGTGCCAAGAGTGAAACACAATCGTGCAAATTCGCTAAAATGTAAGTCTGCCCCTTTGAAAATTATACAAGTTGACAGGTGCATCAAAAACTATGGTAGCTTTAGGTCAACCAATCTTCAGGACCATTGTGCTGCCGAGACGGCCAGGTCTGAGATTGCGTACTTTTTTTGCCCCCCACTCATTGTTCTCTTTAATCATTGGTCCCATTTTCCGCCCTAGCCTCCCACTCTCTCTCTCCCTAATTCTGAACTCATCCTAGACATTTGCTGGGCCAAACACCAGAGAAGTCCTATTGCACTAGTGATGCCAAATCGGCGCGCGCTCTCCTCGTTTCACACGCTCTCTCGCCGGTCAGACAAAGCGAGAGAGCGTGTGAAACGAGGAGAGCGCGCGCCGATTTGGCATCACTATATTGCACGTTCCCTAGCCGCCTCTAACTGGTTAGAGAGCGCGCGAGCACTCAATAGCAAGGGATCAAATTGCTATTTTCATATTTTGGGTACAAGATTAGCTGAAAGAATTGCATCCAACTACTCGAACTTTTATTCATACCAAGTCTGAAAGAAGACATATTCTGGACACAATCACAGAAGTCCCGAGATTGCATCTGAGCCTCTCACTTTCAAATGCTCTCTCGCCTTATCCGCAGACGATAGAGCGTGAAATGAGAAGGTGCAACACTAGATGAGAACGTTGATTATTTGGTCTAATTTATTTGTTAGGCAGAAAATCAAAAAGAAATTGAATCCAATTTCTCGACGAACATTAATACCATAGGTGAAACATAAGGGTGCCCATTCGAAAAAAATTCGAGTTTTTCGCGCTGAAAAATGTTCCAGTTGACACACATATCTATCACTACTGTAGCGTTTTGGGAATATCATCCCTGAGGCAAATGCACATCAATGCAAGGATTCTACCGAGAGAACTGTTTCCGAGATTACGGTACTTCTGTTTTTTACAATCTCCTGCATTTCACTGCTCGCTCGAATATTTAGAATAAAGTATGTCCCTACCCCCCCCCCCCCAAATCATTTTGCACTCATCATATAAATTGTATGGGCCAACCACTAGAGAAGTCCATAGCTTGTGCCTCACTCTCTCGATATAGTACGCTCTCAAACCACCTCAAATTGGTTAGAGAGAGAGCAATCAATAGCGAGTACACAAATATGATATTTCTATATTACGTCTCTCCCTCACTTTTGCACGCTCTCTCGCTTCCTCAAACAGGCGAAAGATAACGTGCATGCGTGGAATGAGTACACAGAATCAACAGTTAATAGTCGTTAGACAATTTTTAAGAGAGACTTTTTGAGTCACTGAACATATTTGCGAAGACTCTTGGCAAAGTGCAAAAACTCGAAATCTTCTGAAATCTGCCCACATGTAGTACTCAATGAGACTAGCTCACCCACCACATATGGAGTGATGTAGGCCACTATTAATAAAGTTTAACCGTAATCAGAAGAAATTTAGATTTCGCTACTGATCAAAGCAGCGCATATCTCAAAAGATGCGCCGTTGCCTGCTTATTAACCATACAAGATTGCATCCCAATTGAATTTCAGCCCGTCGAAAAAAATCGAAAAATCGAACATATTTTTCCTATTTTGCATTCTATCTTGTTCTGATGGGTGGGTAGATACACTTTTTATTCCTTTATGTTGTAGTGCAGTTTACGGGCTGAGCGCACAAGCAAAATCAAAAAATAGGTTTTTGAGAAAAATGGCAAAAAAGTTCGATGAGGCAAATCCACCAGCACCAGTAGAATTTCGATAAGCATCCGCGCGCGCAAGCGCGCTTCAGGTAAAAAATATCGAGGGATTACGGTAGTTTTTCAACATCATCACACTGGCGCGCGCGGATACTAATCGAAATTCTACTGATGCTGGTGGATTTGCCTCATCGAGTACAACATGCAGGATAACTCCAGAACTTTCGTTCTCATGTTCGTTTGGGGTACGGTAGGTCATCGGCGTTATCATGAACCGACGTTTTTTCGAAAATTTTGAAATTTTTTGCCATTTTTCTCAAAAACCTATTTTTTGATTTTGCTTGTACGCTCAGTGTGTACAGCCCGTAAACAGCACTACAACATAAACGAATAAAAAGTGTATCTACCCACCCATCAGAACAAGATAGAATGCAAAATAGGAAAAATATATTCGATTTATCGATTTTTTTCGACGGGCTAAAATTCAATTGGGATGCAATCTTGTATGGTTGATGAGCAGGCAACGGCGCATCTTTTGAGATATGCGCGCTTTGATCAATAGCGAAATCTAAATTTCTTCTGATTACGGTATCATGCTTAAACTTTATTAATAGTTGCCTAGATCACTCCATACGTGGTGGGTAAGCTAGTCTCAGTGAGTACTAGATGTGGGCAGATTTTAGGAGATTTCGAGTTTTTGCACTTTGCCTAAGTCGAAAAGTCTTTCTTAATGTTTTTTATGTTTATGCAGGGGAAGAGCAGAGAAGATTGCATTAAACTGCTCGCAGTTGCATTCATACCAAAGTTGAAACACGAGATGTTCAGGGGGAAAGCATCGCAGAAGTACCGACATCATGTCGGACTGCCTTATTTACGGAACATAAATAGCTGTCTCTAACAGGTGAAATAGAGCGGGTACGCGTAGAATGAGTAAACACAATCAACATGAACATCCGGTAGATCAACCTGTATCTTTAAATATTTTTAAGAAGGAAAAGATCCGAGAAGATTGCATTCAACTACTCGCAGTTGTACTCATACCAAGCCTGAAACTCAAGTGTTCTCATTCAAAAAAATTAACCAGTGAGAAGTTTGTGGAGGATATTAGTTTTGTTCTGGTCCAGTTAATCAAGGAAGGATTGCCTTCCATAACGAGCAGTTGTATTGATACCGTGAATGAAACACAAGTGTGGTGATTCGAAAAATAAAAGTTTTGAGTACATCGCACAGACATATTTGGCTATTGCAATCATCCCTCCATCCTGATGAGCCTGGCATTCAGCACTAGGTCGGATGATAACTATGATGTCATGCCGCCTTTGATATATCATAGACGGTATGACATCATAGTTCTCATCCGACCAAGCGCCCTAGCATTTTCCGGCCTATTTTTCGTTTCTAATATACAGTACCCGCAAATTAACATTTCAAAAAATCGATATTCTTACCTGCAGGCAGAGCGCGTACGAGAGCGAGAGGTGCACGGCGGAGGAGAGCAGCAGGAAGCCGCCGTGAGAGAAGATCTGGAAGGATATTTGAATATTTAAATCTGGCGCCGGATTTTTGACAAAATTAGAAAAGTTGGTCATTTAGCGTAGAGCCCGGCACATCTACCCCTGCCTGACTCCCTCGCATTCGCTTAATGTTAGGAAAGGAGTACTCTAATTCTTCTGGGAAAGAGATACTTGCGGCGAAACATGAAAACTGAGCCATTTCATGCAGAGACTTTCTCTGTTTTTTCAACGTAGGATGCGCGCCACTTTGGCAAAGCAGCGCGACCACGCACTCCTCGTTTGCGCACTATTGCTCTCCTAGTAGTCACGACGAGAGAGCATGTAAAAAGAGGAGTGCATGGCTGCGCCGCATCGCAAAAGTGGCGCGTTTCCTGCACTGAAAAACCGGAGTTGGTCGATTCATGTGGAGACTTTGATTTTCGCCGAATCACAGGCGGGAATTCAAAATTTGAATTCCCTACAATACCTGCTCAACGTTCATCGTCGCGAACGCGAACGCCTCGGTGACGCCGTTGATGGCGATGACGAGGATATAGACGGCGTACGTGGCGAGCAGCGCCGCTCCTATAATGAAAGATTTTTTAACTTCGCGCCTGAATTCTCAGAAAAAAAATAGAAAAACAAACGGTCAACTCGTGTACAGAAAAGAAGACAACGCGTTACGCACCAAAGAACTACAGTCAAACTCTCCCCAGTTCACGTACTCTCTCGTACTGTCTAGCCGGTGAGAGTAAAAGTGGAATAAGCATAGCCAGGTTTCTTGAAAGAGCGGCAAAAAGTGATTGGAGGCATGGGGAATCGAACCCCAGACCTCGCGCATGCGAAGCGCGCGCTCTACCCCTGAGCTATGCCCCCACACGTTTCCCTCACTCTCGTTGCCTGCCTTACCCCCATTGGCCACCAGCATCTGCCCGCCGTAGATTGACACGGCGACGCCTGGAAATGGCCCAATTCTTCAAATAAAAAGACAAATTATATCGATGCAGATACTTGCCCGAACAGTTCCAGATCTATTTAGCAAGAGAAACTATGATTCAACGGCACTTCTCCGGTTTCTGCCCCCCCCCCACCCCCTCTGATTTCCCATCCCCTGTGGGATTCCCCGCCCATCATTGAGGGGTTGAGCGGCCAAAAATCAGGGAGGAATATCTAAAAAAGAGTGGGCTAGATGATGGAGAGGGGGGAGGGTGGCCAGAAATCGAAGAAGTGCCGAAACAACTATCGTTCATACTCATGAATGAAGGAGTTGTGACTCACAACTTGTGAGACAGGAACAGACACCAAAATCGATAACTCACCCGAGTACGGTACTCCGAACACGCTGACGACCAGCCCGCAGAGGATGATGTCGCGCAGCAGCGCGGTGAAGGTGCGCACCAGCACGTCGTGCGAGTCCTGCGAGGGGTACGGTAATTGAACTGAATTTGAATTTTCCGCTGAATTTGCAGAAGTTCAAAAATCATTTTCTATTTATGTGGTCACATGTGAATATTTTTATTGTAAGCAATCAATCTGCCGTGCAATGTGCCTCCTAAATTTTGGGCATCTTGAGTCACTTCTACTACCACAAAGCACCGGGTCTGAATCCACATTTCCCATGACATTCGCACACTGCTATTTAGATTTGTTCACGTTTTAGCGGGATACCATAACCAAAGCTACCGTATTCAGAGTATAGTAGTACCCACCATGCACACCATTCAGTATTCCGAACCTACCTCTTGCAATCACATGTGGTCACATGTATTCTATTGTAGCCCATACAACAAGATCACATTACTCTTCCTAAATTTTTGGGTTCTTCAGTCCCTTCTACTACCACAAAGCACCGAGTCTGACTCCACAATTCTCTCAAAGTTTGGACGCTGCTCTAACTAGATTTCTTCACTTTTTAGCCAGATACAGTGCGCAAGCTACCGTACTTAGTCTACAGTACCCTCCACCTACCGTATTCTGCTTGAAGGCCGACGTCTTCGCGTTATTGATCGCGTTGGAGAAGTAGGCGAACGAGGACTCCTCCAGCGGCGCCAGAAGCAGGCGCGAGATCAGCGAGCCCAGCCGCTCGATCGAATCGTAGACAGCTGAGAAATTTGAATTTTGAACTTTCCCGCCCACTTCGGCCCCAGAATTCACGAAAAATGGTCATACCATGTAGATAATTTTATTTTGGCCACATTTTTGGCGCGAATTTTAAAAAAATTCAAATACCCTGCTGCGGCAGCGTGAGCAGCCGGGTGAAGGTCATGACGAAGGCGGAGCCGTCCGTCAGCAGCTGCTTGAGCATCGAGTGCGCCAGCAGCGTCGCAACCGCCTGCGTATTATACTTTTTAAATAGTTTGTAGTTATTTTAATTTTTAAATTTCGCGTGCTCAATTTCGGAAAATCAGAAAATTTTGTAATTTTACGTGGTGACTTCCAACTTCATCAGAATATGAGCGGCAATTCAAATTTCTACCTTGATCGAGCCCGCATCGAAGCCGGCCGAGAGCCGCGGGAAGAAGTCGCGGTAGGACGGGAAGCTGGCGAGCTCTGATCTACCGGCTACCGTATACCGATAGAAGGCGACGTAGTTGAAGATGGTGAAGGCGACTGCTGCGACGATCTGAGTGAGAGTAGGGTAGGGGTGCGGTAGCTTCCCGATGACACAATTCGCAGTTCAATTCGTATATGCGGATGCGGAAATTTTAGACCAGATACAGTCAATAATACAAATTAACGGCATTTTACACGAAGTTTCACGTTGATAATTAGATTTTTTTAAGCGGAAGAATCGAGTACCCATTGAGTATCAGCCAGCCAACTGCGGTTTAGGAATGTAATGAAACCAGACCCCGCATGGTGGACCTGGCGCACTCTAGCAACCAACTTTGATTTTTTTCTGATAATACCGAGATGATAATTAATTCTAGTTGCCACATATTAGTGCTCTCTCGCTGTACTAAATAAAGGAGAAAGTGAGAGATCCTACTCGTTACCCACAAAAATTTTCGCGGTTCTGTTCATGCTATAGCTGCATATTTGCGAGTGTTTTCGAATAATTAATTCATAATATTTTTAAGTCAGTATACCAGTAACCAATGGTTATCATACCAACTCACTGCACTTTAGAAATGTCCTGAAACCACATTGCGCATAGTGAACTTGACCACGCCAAATTTCATGGTTTGATTGATTACATTTTTCTTATTTTACCAATATTACAATTAACTTTTGTTGCACATGAGCGGCCTGAAGCGGTACTAAATAATAGACATAGTACAAAGAGAGAGTATGGGAAAGTGAGAGAGTGCGGGAAGTGAGAGAGTCTCTCCTCGTTGCCCACACTCTCTCGCTCTACTACGACCTCCATTCACTAACTCGGCTGACTATCATAGTTGTTGATCTAGGAGTAAGCGAGCTGAATTTTCGAATGTTTAATTAAATAGTATGTTTTCGTCCGCAAACAGGCATCGTAATACTTCTTTTAGCAGCTCACTTCACTTTATGAATGTCCTGAAACCGCAGCCCGCATAGTTAGCTTGAGAGACTCCTAACCAGCGAGTAGGATCAGTTGTATTTTTCCAATGCTGCCATGATGAAAACTAATTATAGTTACCACAATATCTGCGCCCTCCAACAGCACTAAATGAATGGCATAGAAAAGCGAGAGAGTGTGGGAAAGTGAGAGAGATCCTCCTCGTTCTCCACACTCTCTCACTCAAATGTGGCCTTCATTTATTCTCGCGGTTATATTCATATCATAGCTGCAGATCTGTGATTAATTACTTCGAATTTCCGAATAATCAATTTATAGTATTTTTCGACATACAAAAGGGCGTTCAATGGTTGTTCACGGGGTCGCTATACTTCAGGAGTGTTCTGAAACCAGATCCCGCACAGTGAACTTGGGACAAGCCTGATTACTGCATTTGATTATTTACACTATTCTGATATAACCATGATGATAATCAATACTAGTTATCGCATTTTAGCGCACTGCCGCGGCACCAAAGAAAGTACATAGTAAAATGACAGAGTGTGCGAAAGACTCTCCTCACTGTCCACACTCTCTCGCCTCCATTGAGTATCGCGGCCGTATTCTGACATTGGAATAGATTTACGAATGCGGTGAGTTCTCGCATAACGAATTTATATTTTTAGTTGGAATTCATTTCACTATTAGTTGCTCCATCAGATCATTGCGCTTTAGAAATGTCCTGAAACCACATGCCGCATGGTGAACTTGAATGTGCCAAATTACCGAGTTCGATTGATTGCAATTTTTCTAACATCGTGATGTTAATTAATTCTAGGTGCACAATATGCCCTGCCGAGGTTCTAAACGAAGGGCATCGTAAAGTAAGAGAATGTGGGAAAGTGAGAGAGAGTATGACCTCCATTCAGTCTCGCGACTCAGATCGTGGCATATCAACAGTTCTGCGCGAGTACGGTAATTTCTCGCATATTGCAGTTATATAGTACTAGATGAACGCCAAAGTAAAGCAAGATAGTGTGGGAATGTGAGAAAGACACGGCGCTTTACAGGGCGTGGGCGAGTGCTGAGAGAGTGCAGAGAAAAATAGTGCAATCTCTCTCGAAATTACATGCTCTCTCGCGATCGGTCTCGAAGCGAATGTTTTTGTTGGAAATTAGCCATAGAACACCGTGAAAGACACAACGGTGTCCACACTCTCTCCCTACTACGACCTCCATTTAGTATTGCGACTGTATTAGCTTCAGATCTGCACGAATGTGGCGAATTTTAGCAAATTTAACTTCGTAATATTTTTAAAAAGCAAAACAGGCTCACAATGCTTCTCCTAGCAGGTCAAAGGACTTTAGGAATGTCCTGAAACCACATCCCACGAGGTGAACTCGACGCGCGCATAACAACCAACTTTGATTGTTTGTATCATCTGATGCTACCAAGATCATAGTTAAAAGTAGTTACTGCTTATCAAAGTCCTAGAAAAGTAATAAATAAAGAGAATGCGGGAAAGTGAGAGGGGCCCTCCTCGCTGCCCACACTCTCTCACTCTACTATATGTGAGAGTGTGTGAGTGTGAAAGGGACTCTCATCTTTGCCCATACTCTCTCTCTCTCCCTACTATAACCTCCATTTAGTTTCGCAACTGTATTCACGGCATAGCTTCAGATCTGCGCACGAGTGTGAAGAATTTCCGAATGATGAATTTACAAATTATTTTTGAACCAAACCGGGATCTCGAATGGTTGCTGTATCAGGTCATTACACTTTAGAAATGTGCTGAAACCACATCCCGCATAGTGAACTTGAGACACACATGCACATGTCGCGCTTGTCCCACGTATGCCTATAGATATAACAAAGCTACTGTACGGCAACATTCCATGTGAGGCCAAACTACAGTAACCCTCGGTACTCATACCATAAAGCTTGAATTTCCTACCGCACACCTACGGTAATATTCACGGTGAGATCCTGAATCTACATTAACCTCTACTATTGTCTCACTGACAGAACAAAACCTGCCGTACCCTACTCTACACTATTTTAAGCTACCCTCACCCAAGTATGGACACATTCTCGATAAGACAATATAGTTACAGTTATCCAATGCTACAGTATACCTGCGCGACGGAAAAGAGGGCGAGATTATTGATACCCTATTCATACCCTACATAAAACGTTTCCTACCGTATATAATCGATAACATTCCCGCTGATTCCAAACTACAGTAACCATAGTTGTGCACGATACAATCGGGGGGAGCCCATCCGGATGGGCACCCCCCCCCCCCCCCCCCCCGATACAATCCCTGCACATCTATGACAGTAACCAATGATACAGCATACCTGAGCAACGGAGAATAGCGTGAGATGGTGGATGGGCGAGGCGAGAATGAGCACGAGGATGAAGACGCGCTTGAGCGAGATCAATAGGCCCTGAGAGAAGGGATTACTGTAGAATTGGATTACGGTAAATTAGGATAATGTAGCCTGGAACGCTGTGCGGTGCATATAGATAGAACTCAGATGGATCTATTTGTATAATTAAATTGGACAAGAACATAGAGCTGGAATTGAAATTTACCAGATCATTTGGTATCTATGCTAAACAGAAATTCACTAGGTACATGTGCGTTTCGCGACGTGTACTAAATACCTCAAATCAGCTAAAATGCAATAACAGGTAGACAATTGCTGCAGAATAACACTAAGAAACGGGGATAAGCCACCGTACCTAATCAATGAAGACAAAATACCGTACCTGGGAAATCGCGAAGTGGGCATCGAGCGAGAATCGCAGCGAGATGACGCAGAAGGGCTCGGCGAGCGCCTCGATCACCGCGGAGCCCGCGAAGGATAGGACCACCTAGATTTTAATATTTTTGAATTCGCGCTCGTAATTTGAGAAATATGAAAGTCCCTACATGAAATGACCAAGATTCTTCGAGGTTTTGAAAAATCAGTCATGGACTCTCAGAGCCTACAGTATCCAACGATTACAGTAGCCGAATTACCGAGAGCGCGAGCGGCGTCGACGATCCGTACATCCACAGCGGCACGATCATGCCGCACAGCGCGATCGATATCAACGGACTGGAGTACGGTAGGTCATTATCGCGAATTGAAAGGTACCGTATACCTCAACCAGATGAGGTTGACGAATCGCTGCACGTTGTCGTTCAGGATTGACGCCTTTCGCATCGGTTCTCGCGTCAGGAAGAGTATGGTATCGTAGAGGAGCATTAGGCTGAGAGCGATCGATAATTTATATAATCGTCTGACTCCCTCCTGTTTGCATGCTCTCTCTAACCTGTGAAAACCGTTATAATGAGGACAGTCAAACGGTTGATCCATATTTTGGTCATTTTATGTGGAGATTTTTATTTTGAGAGAAGTATGGCGCGAATTCAAAAATTAAAATAATATGAGACCTACCGGACGTTGACGAGTCCGATCACGGAGGAGTCGACGACCCGCAGCAGGTACATGTTGATGCCGAACGAGAGGATGCGACTGCCGAACTGAGAGGGTACGGTTACGGTGTGTACGGTAGGTTATTGAATTTATTATGGCTGGACTTTCATCTACTTACGTGCTCTTTAACCGCTTAGAATGTATCCCGCTTTCGAATTGTTCAGACTTACTATCAGATTGTCAGGATCAAAATCAGGTCCGATCAACATCAAATATTGATTTGTCAAGCCTCGCAACTTCTCGTCTACCTGTAAACTCATGTTGTACCGCAGCGCATCGAAAAGCTTCGTCATGGTGTAAGCGAGCGGAGCCGTCGGCTACCGTACCCGTATTCTACCGTATCTGAAAAGGCCAAACTCATTTTATCTTCCTTCGGTTTTCGATGCTCCTTACGATCAAGATGCAATCTCTGTTCGCGTCCAGTTCTCATGCATTGTCGGGGCATAAAACAGTCAACAATACGACCACAACACCTTATTTGCCACTTCACAACTCGCAAAACCACATCTAGCAATCAAAACTGCGTTTTTTACTTTAGCAATTATGAAGAACACGAAATTCAAGAGAAATTAGAGCCTCGCAAGCGCGAAATGCTCAATTGTGGAGCCATTTGTGGTGACGTGGAGGAAATTAGCGTACTCAACCAAGCGCGCGCACTTTTTCCTCATCTTTAGCAATACTTTCACTTTCTTTCTTGCTTTCTCGTGCTTTTTTTTGCATTCCCGCTCCCATGTGTTACTCGATATTTTGCTCCTGGCGCCTCTGATAGTCAAAAGATGCTCACGCAAAACAAGAATGCGGCCGCCACGCCAACTTTACGCCGTACTACCGCCCTTCCCCGTGGGCCAACCGGACGTGCTGAGCTATCGAGACGGAACGAGAGTGAAAAACGCACTTTCGGAGATCTAGAACCGCCGCAACCGCGAAATGCCCGATCCGAGCTGACGTGGAACCTCGGATTACGCTGCTTAGATCGGCGCGTGTTGGGGCGCGCGATACGCAGCCAAGCGAGCGGGCGCACTCCTGCTTTCGCGTGCTCTCTCGCCGCGTCTCTCGTCGTCTGCGTCTCTCCCCGCTCCCTCGCTCGCCTCGCTCGTCCTCCCTTTTCAGTGTGCCGAGTACATGTTTTAGGCTGCCATTTCTCTCGCTTCCTCTCTTTTTTTACGCTGATTTATTACAATTGCTTTACTTTTCGTTCAGTTCAGATGTCGTGGCTGTGGAGCTGGTTCTCGGACGTCCTCAACTTCCTGGGTTGGTCTTTTTCTCCCACTTTTCCTTCTCCTTTTCCTCTTCGTTGCTGAAACGTGGCATTTTGTGTAGTATCATGCTTGCCCATAGTATATGACGAGCGGGAAACAGATTCGCTCCAGGGATGTGCCCTTTTTCGAGGCTCCTTCCTGTTTCATGCTCCGCTAAAACGGGATTTGTGCGCGGATCGCTTTTCACATTGCGCGCTTTCACGCAATAACCCGTTTCCGCGACTGCGGCTATGCAACTCTCAGCGCCGCTTTGATTAGGCTTTCGATTGAAACACGGATGTGCGTGGATTTGCATTTGATTGCTTTGGCAGGGCGAGGGGGGATTGGATTCAAAAGAGGACATGTTAGACGATTTTAACATGGCTAAGTCCGCTTTCTTTATGTGAAACAGCTAGTTGCCAGGTCACATATTCAAGTAAATAGCGTAAATATCTTTGCCAGGGCGAACGGGATTAGACTCGAAAGAGCGCACAAATCCATTTTAAATTACTAATATTACGCGAAACTGCAAGTTGCCGGCTAACTGAGTCGAGTAATTACTCAAATTAGCTTAATTTCAGGTCTGTCTAAGAAGTCGGGCAAGCTCGTCTTCCTGGGTCTGGACAATGCGGGCAAGACGACGCTGCTGCACATGCTCAAGGACGACCGAATGGCGCAGCACGTGCCCACGCTCCATCCGAGTGAGTACCGAGATTTGTAGTTAGCCTGAAACAGAAAATCACCGGGTACCTGCCAGTGTTTCTCCCTAGTGAGTCCTGAGATTTGTAGTTATCCTGAAACAGCGAATCACCGGGTAACTATTTGTGTTGTTCTTGCCCTCCATCCGGGGGAGGGCCGAGATATATAGTTAACTTGAAACAGCTAATCACCGGGTTTTTCTCAGCGTTTGTCCGGAGCTTTATAGTCAAACGGAAACAGCAATAAACTGGGTAATTGTTAGTGTAGCTCTCGTCCTCCATCCGCGCGAGTGCGGAGATTTGTGCTCATCTTGAAACAGCGAATCTCTGGGTAACAGTCAGAACTTTCTTCGATTGCGGATTAGTTCTCCGGGACGTGCTAAAGTGTGCGCAAAACTGCGTAGAGTGGGGTGACTGTGGCTGCTTTCTACCGTTGATGAAACGCAAAATCGCCGTGCTTGTGAGTGCTTACTTTGGCTCCCTTTTGTAGTTTGATAATCTCGAAGTTATGGATTGTTATTGCACATGGCGCTCTCATTCGCACGCACAGTGGCGGATTTCCGAGCGATTTCACTGTGAGAACAAAATGCATAGCAAGACACCACTTTGTAAACCGCAAAAAATGACAACGGTTTCTGTGATTGCCGAAATGGTGTGTTATCACGTATTCTATTCCTCACAATGTGCTGCTTTATCGCCTTATCTCTCTGCCATGTTTAATCGTCATTTTCTTCCCGAGAGAGCTAGACGGGAGATGAGGGGGGGGGGGCAGGGTTGGTCTCTGATAAATCCCCGTGTGTCCCGTGTGATTTTCTTCATTTGTGCCCGTCTTTTGTTGCTAAAGAGGTCGGATCACACCACTAACCTTTCCATGTCTAGTGTAGGGACATACGGGCCGAACGGGTAGTGGTGGGGAAGGACGCAGGTGAGAGAGCGGGGAGATTGAGGAGGGTGCGAGAGAAGGAGAATAAGGGAGAAAGATCAGCTGATTGGTACGTGCTAGTGAGAGGAGGAGGCGAGCAGAGAGAGGAGGGGGGGGGAAGGTGAATCCCGTGATGAGGTCACATCCAGGTTATACCGTTCATTCAATAAGAACACGATCGCCAGACAGGATGGGAAACAACAGGGACGTATAGATTGAAGAGCAGTGGTAATGTGTTTTCGTTTCAATCCACAATGAGCTTAGAGATCATAATCTGTAACAGACGGTAGGGTGTGGCAGAGTAGTCGTCCTCAGTATTATTCCATCGGTTATGGGCAGAGCGATAAACCCTATTGATGCGTGGGAGTGGTGTGACACAGTTTGCGCGGCCTCGGTTTTATGACTGCTGATCTGTGCCTAAAGGAATGCCATAACAGTGGTTTTTTACGGGGTAAAAAATGGACCCTGAGGGTGATAGGGCGAGGTTAAACTTTACTAGGTAAAGCGTGGAAGCGCAGTGTGATTGATCTTAATTTAGCGGAGTGTAGAAAGCACATGAAGTAACATCTGACAAGTGCAGTATTGGGTGAATCACTCATTGTGTGACGTGAGGAACAGGTGACGCTGAGGGACCATGAAGTGGGTGCATTCCGGAGAAGAGTGCGGGACGCGCGTGATTATCGATTGATTTATTGAGTGATAAGGGCGGAACTTATGTCCTCAATGCTGTGTTTGATCACGTCACCAGGGTTGGAGAACAATGAGCTTATCTCTAGCCATAAATCGATAGAGTCGACAGATCCCTGCGTGTTTTCAACTTGCCAACTTGCTTCTCATTACCTGCTCTGGAAAGGGAAATTGTAGTGAAATGTGCGGGGAGGAGAGGGTCGGCTAGTTTGCGGAGTTTGACCCTATCAGACACAGTGACAGAGTGAACGAAATGGAGAGAGGCAGACAAGTAAACGGGGCGATACTTTGACCCTGCCTCATTCTCAATAGCTCATTAGAGAGTGCGAGATAGTGTGCGAGTTGAAGAGCGCTAGGGACGTCATACAGTGGGCCCTGCCCAGTTAACCTGGTATTTTGCCTATCAGACAGGGCGAGAAAGCATGCTAATCGAAGAGAGTCAGACTAGTAAGCGTGTGTGTGCCTCCGAGTGTGAGGTGTGCTGATTGCCGCGCGTCGTGTTCCCAGGGAGCAGAAGACGGGGGTAAACACGAAATGAGGGGAGTAGATGCCTATCAGTAGAAGAGGGGAGAAACGAGGCATGATTTTGTGAGGGAAACGGGCGGAAATGGGTGAAAATACCGGGGACATTTGTGTTTCACAAAGGATGAATGTTGCACGGTGAATTCAGGGTTCAGCTGGAATTGATCTTGTCTACGGGCTAGCGAGTTCAGTAGTAAATGATGAGGTTGTATAAAATATGATAAAAACACGTTCTGAGAAGGCAATATAGCCCCGTCGTCGTCTGGGATATTGCCTGAAAGTTATTGATTCATTAATTGATTGATTGATTGAATTATCGATTGATTTGCAGCCTCGGAGGAGCTCTCGCTGGGCGGCATGCGCTTCACCACCTTCGACCTCGGCGGGCACGCGCAAGGTGGGAGTTTACTTAAATTTAATGTGTTTTGGTTTTAAAATTTTGTAACCCATATGTTCGGTATTGTCACAGTGCTATTGTTAGGCGCCGAAATTTGCCTTGTTTTTGGATGTTGTAAGACAAGGAGGAGATGAGTTGCAACGAGGGCTTATGCTATTAGGGAGGATTGAGTGGTTGATCCGAGCATTGTATCCGAGAAAAAATACATCGAAAAGCTTAATATTATTAAATTGCAAACTATTTTACCGTTACGGAGAAGTGACGCTGTTCATGTCGCTAGATTGAAGTGTTCTTGAAAAATTTGGAGGGCTATTGCGTCGGGAAAAGGCTAGCTGAAAGCGGGTTGTTCAAAGATTTTTTGGAGAATATTTGTTTCAATTGCCTTTCTTACACTGCATGAGATCCACGAGGGTGATTAAGTCCACTAGGTCTAGGTAAAAAAAGTTAATAAAAATTCATGTGATTATCAGGTTAGTGTTATGTTTCATCTCTTGCATATGGTAGGAGCTGCATTGGCGTGAAAGATTTCACCATGGTTGTTGCGAACACAATACAAAATTAAATGATTATAAATGGCCACCGCAACGCATCCCCTTGCGACCGCAACGCGTGTCTTTGCAGCGCGTCGCGTGTGGAAGGACTACTTCCCGGCTGTGGACGGCATCGTCTTCCTCGTCGACGCCGCCGACAACGAGCGACTGATGGAGGCGAAGGCGGAGCTGGAGAGTCTGCTCAGAGACGAGATGGTGAGCGATTACGGTAATAAGGGGAATAGGGTATCCCCTGAATCAGGGAGATTTTTCGGAGAGGTTACGGTAGCTGTGAGGGTTTCTCATGGGTAAGATGGTGAGTATTGTGGGATAAACTTTAGCCTTAATCGGGGCCATTTTCTGTAGAGGTTACGGTAGTTGGCGTAGAGTGGCATTCAGATATTATTGACCAGGCGATTGTTTGTTTCAACGAATTCACATAGTGTAATAGGTTCGCTCGTTGCTGATGGGCGGTGTGCTTCATACAACTATAAATAATAACGAATGTCGAGGCAATCCGTCCTATCGAAGATCATAATTTCAATATTTGTTTAGCAATTATTGAGCACCATCGGCGAAGATATCACTAAGATAGTTAGAAGTTTGAAAGTTGCAACCGGGAAATTCTGACCTCGCGATGGCTCGTTTCGTCTAGTGCTTGTAACATGCTGAATCTTCTGGGGACTGATTGTCATCCACCTCGCGGTTGTAAAAATATAATAAACAATTCTTGTGCGCTAAGTAATGTAATTTACCAAAACATGCCCGATTTTGTATGGTTACTTGTTTAATACACAGATGGGAACTTCGCTTATCCTAGTTTGTACTAATGCTCCAGGGGCTATACCAGATAGTGTGAGAATGAAGAGAATAATTGGGATACTCCGCCTTTCCTCAATTTCTACTTGAAATAACCATTTTTTCAAAGTATACTCTGGATCAGGCGCGAAATTCAAAAATTCAAATTCCCTTTTCTCTTTCAGGTGGCGACTGCGCCGATCGTGGTGCTCGGCAACAAGATCGACAAGCCGGGAGCGATGAGCGAGGAGCAGCTCAAGTGGCACCTCGGCGTGCAGCACATGTGCACCGGCAAGGGTGAGTACGGTAGGGGGTACTGTAGTTACTGTAGGATTACTGTACTGTGTAAGTTTACTGTAGCTTAGCATAGGATACGGTATGCAGTGATGAGAAGGAGCAGATATAAAACCTCGGCGTGCAGCACATGCGAATTCGCAAAGGTTACGGAAGGGGGACTGTAGGTAGGCTATGGTGCATTGGGTTTGTAGTGGTAGGGTGGCCTATACGCAAATAGAATGCAAGATTAGTGCAAGCGATTTTTTTTACTATTGTCCGAAAAAAATTGCTCGTTATCAATGATATCCGCAACGTTTTCTGAGTCCAGGTTCTAGTGAAACACTAGCGTGACTGTGTGACAATGGAGATAAAATGGGCAGATTCTGGTTGTTTTCCAACTTCAAGTGTAAATTTTTCATTGACTCTCGCTTGGTTAGTGGCTTTCTGCCACACTGACAACATTGAACAGTCGCAGTCGCGTTTCGCATATGATTGAATTGTGACGGGAAAGTGTACGGGCGGTAGTCAGTGCTGTTCCGTTTGCAAACAAAAATAATTGATACTGGTTAGATAGCTACAACATAAATTCTATTTAAATTAATTACATCATTGCAGGTGAAATTGCTCGCGGCGACCTCTCGACGCGCCCGCTCGAGGTGTACATGTGCTCGGTGCTGCGTCGACAGGGCTACGGCGAGGGCATCCGCTGGCTGGGACAGTACCTCGACTAGAGTCCGGTTCCTGGTTACGGTTACGGTACCCGTTGTACCAGTGGTACCACTCGCCCTGGTACCGTATCCACTACCCCTCCCCATTCGCACACCATCCGATTGCCCCCTGTGATTGTACGTAACCCTTCCCACGTCCTACCGTATTCCATGCACACACAACGCTTCTGTTGTTTGCCCCTTTCTGCCTTTTTCGCTCCTTCGGCACCACACACAACCACCGTCTAGTCGTTTCCTACTGTATCTTGCTAGTTGTTTTTTACAAAGCCTATATTTCGATTTGATTGATATTTTATTTGCGCCTTTGTGCACACATTTTTTGTCTCCATTGTCAGCCCCTGGGTACACACATCGTAAGAATCGCATACATGCTCCAACTAAGTTTATTCCTTTCACACTCCTTTGTATGTTTTCTGCTATAATTAAGAGAATGCTAAAGTACATGTTCGCTAATAGGTCCATTGTAACAAGCTCTTTCTCTCTTCTCTCTCCTCACCTCTATTCGCATTGTATCCCTACCTACCGTATCCCTCTCACCATTGTGTGCGTGTGTTTTCGTGTAGGAAAGGTTGGTCGCGCGCACGCACACGCCCGCACACTACCGTAGTCGCACACCACCACCACCACCATCAGTTGTTTAGGCTACGCCTCTCCCACATCCCGCCCCTCGTCTGTGCTAATGCCGTCCGATATGTGTCTTTTTCCTACAATATACTCGTTTGACTACCGTAATCTAAAATCGATATATCAAGAGTTGTATTGTTTGACGCGCGCGTGATCGATATCGATCGAGCACACAAGCGTTTGATTGTCCCGCGATTGAAGGAGAACGGAATAAATTATTTGGAAATTCAACATGTGGTTGATATCAATAACAAATAAGGTGTACACGGAGTCCCATAAATAATTGATAATATCAAGCTAAACGAAGGGGTACCGACAGAATTCTTGAGAGTTCCCATACGATAGTATATTTTCGGAGGTGATTTTTTGTTGTTAGTAAAAAACAAATGCTGAAACGCTATTAAGTACTGTGATAGCAGAATGCGTAGTCGTTGGTGTGGTGTGCGAGAGTTATCACATTTTGTTGTATTACTCGCGGAACGCGGGAGAAAAAAAGTTCCGCGAGTAATACAACAACATGTGATAGCTCTCGCCCACCACACCACGGACTACGCATTCTGTTCTCACACACGAGGGCTCAGAGGCGCGGCCTCAGTGCAACGCAATTGCACAGGGGACGGACCACGCGCTCTCCATCCCCTGCCCCCGCATTTCTCTAACCCGCGGCGACTAGAGCGCGCCCTCTCTACGGTCGCGCTTCCTCCCTTAGATGTGCAGGCAAACCGTGTACTCTCTCACTTTCTCTGACCGACGAGAGATCATGAAATCTAGAGAGACGATATACTACGGTAGTCCGCGTCCTACCGTGTCCCATTTTTCATTTGAAAAATGAGGTCCGACTTTTTGTTCACCACCTGAACCCCCGTGTCACAGTAACCACTTGGGCGGAAGTTTGGTTAGGGTTGTGGTTGAAGCGGAAAGTGAAGATTCGTTGAAATGTAAAAGCTCAGTGTTCGTTTGTGGGAGAATTTTGATACTTGGTTTATTTGTGCACTTGGCAAGCGACGCTCTGTGCTCTCTAAAAATGAGAGGAGGCTATTCCAACCATTTGCTTTATTATCGTTGCCGATGCTTTATTAATTATTGTGAAAGTATCCAGGATAGCTTATTTATAGGAATGACTTACTCGAAGCCATTATCAATTGTTGAAGAATGGAAAAGAAAGGTTCTTGTTTTTGTTCACTACTGTTTTTTTTCACACCTTAAATTTTTTAGGGAGAGGTAATCTTTATTAATTTTTACATGTGAATACTTTCTTTTTAATTAAAATATTCGTTTTTTAGTCTTACGATTTCTGGGTGAGAGAAAATGATACTTTGAATGGACTATTTATGAAAGTTCTCGATGTGAACTCTGCCATTCTCAAGGACTCCGAACATAGTGTTAGTTTGTTTTTCACTGTTATTTTTTAATCTTTCGATCAGTTTACATGGTTTGTATGATCGGTATAACCAGGTCACTAAACGAGCATTGGATAATCTCAATGGCAGGCGATCCAACTATCAACGCTATGAAAAGACTAGGTGGGTGAAGCTATCGAGAGTTAATTTGAAGGAACATACTCTTTTCGAATTTATAGAGAACCATCTATTCGATCGTTGATGTATGGAATCACTGAGTCACTCCATCTCACTATTGTCCATATGTTGGAACACGGAGAAACTTCAGCGTATCTGTCGATGTCTATTTCCAAAGCGGAATTCTGGAAGAGAAGGGCTAGTTTCGACCATGATTTGTTATGTTTACTTTAGCTTTTTTCATGATTAATTACCTTATTAAATATTATTCTTCATTGTAGGCGTCAAACTATTCGACTAAGTCGAACGACTCTCTGGTTCCAATTTGTGAAAAGTCATTCGAAGTGATGTCCCTAATTCTCAAGAGTCATCATCACACTGTAAGCTCGATTCGTTGACATTTAATCTACGATACTTAGCGAAATATATTTTCAGCAAATTGTCGCAGCACTGGATAATCTCAAACGCGAAATTTCAACAGCTCTGAGTTTCGAGGATACCAAGTGAGTTAATTTAATTGCGATAATATCGAACTCTTTGTCTTTTCTTCAACCCAATATATATGGATATTTATTATAACTTTAAACTAAATTTAGCTGAAGAAAAGATATAATGGAAATGGAACATTTTATTTGTTTACAGTCAGCTGACTATTCGAAATGTGATGTTCGGGATCTTGGAATCTCTTCATTTGACTCTTTCTCACTTGACCGAAAAGAAAGCTAAGGCAACATCTCAGCAGGAGCCATCGAATGATCCTACTGAGGTAAGAAAATGAATTAATTTAGTAGTTACAAATGTATTTGTTTCTATGTTGAATAATATATAATTAGAAATGATATTTCTGTGCATTTTTAGGATACTGAAACCTTAGAATATCATTATTGATATCGGGCCAATAAATTTTGCGAATAATTGTATGAAATAAGTTCGCTCTTTAGCAAAATGAGATCTCAGTGGACAGTGAGGAGTCATTAATCGATAACGGTGTTAGCGTATGAGTTTATTGTTGATGTATCATCTACAATCACTTGATGAATGTACTCGATCTTTTTGTGCCTATATTCTATCATAATCTCACTGTAGTCTGCTCGCTTTTAGAATCATCCAGCCCCGGAGGAGAAGATTGAAGAACCTATAAACATGCCAAATTCTACTAATAATGCTACAAAGGTGAATTCCAAGAATGCATTAAAAATACTAGAGAATTAATCAAAATGTTTCATCCTACTCACGCGTAAAAATATGCACAGGAAGCATTTCAGGATTTCATGGAAGAAGAACAGACATTCGATATGGAAGGAATGATCAACGATGAAGTGGTCAGTCATTATTGTATGCTTCCTCATAGGAAATTCTCAATGAATTCCCTGAAGCGAAACTGTTATGGGAGCCAGAATAAATTATTGTAATTATAGTTTCAGCCCATCAATAATGGACCTTCTGATTCTTCGGTTGGCCATCCGATTGAGATTGAGAAGGAAGAGACATTCGATGATGCTAATCTATCGAAGGTTTGTGGATTCCCGTTACTTCTCGGTTCGGTTCAAAATTGCTAATCATTTTCATACTTAGACTATGCAAAATTAAAACAACTGACATATTTGCAATTATTTCAGATTTCGACCAAGGAATTCCTTGGAAGTGAGAAAGCTTTCAAAAAGCGACTTTTGGTTTGTTTTAAAAAAAAAGATTTGAGAAAAATGATCAAACGCTTTGATTATTAAGACCAGAGGAAACAGATACCGTGATTCAAGTAAATCTACGGTGAAATCGGATGGGAATTCAGTACAGAAGATTGATGAGGTATCCAACATATGTTATCACATTGAGAGTATGTATTCTCTTTTATCATCTATTATACGATCGATTTATGAATGGATTGGAACCATTTTATGCATATACTCTATCATAATCTCAGTGTAATCTGCTCGCTTTTAGAATCATCCAATCCCAGCAGAGCAGATGGAAGAGCCTATCAACATGTCCCATCCTACTAATAATTCTAAAGAGGTGAATTCCATAAGCAAACTTTTAAAAATTGTTGAACATACTTGATCATTTATCAGAAGTTTTCATCCTACTTACGTGTAAAATATGCACAGAAGTCATTCCAGGATTTCATGGAAGTCGAAATGACTTTCGATATGGGAGGAATGATCAACGATGAAGTAGTCAGCCATTATTCGGCACTTCATCGATATTTGGCCCACCAACCCCCCTTCCTCTCTTATTTCTCATTCCCTCCCTCTAGCAAAGGGGTTGTGCGACCGAAAATCAATGTGATATACCTAGAAATGAGTGGGGTAGGAGAGGAAGGGAGGGGGTGGTCCAAATATTAGTGAAATAAAAAAAAACTACGGACAAATGGTGTATGCCGGTGTGAGAGCCGTGCAAAGTGGTTCCGCGTTTTATCTCCGGTTCTCTTCGCCCCGCCTCTTCCGCGAACGCGCACATTTATTTTTTCCCCGCTTCTGGCTCAACTACTGGTGCTGGTTTCTTCATAGGGAAGCGTTGATCAAGCGTCTGAGCGTTTATCAAGCGTCGTTGATAAAAATATGAAAAGCAAAGCAAAAACAACGGAGACAAGCCATTACAGTAATCAAGCTTCCTAATTTAAATTGTGGTGTAATATGGGTGCATCATCTCCTTCCGCAGTTTCCACGTTCGGGTATTTGTTTGTTCCGCGTGGTGTGTGACAATTTTTTTTAATTTCTATGATATCGAAGAATTGTTCTGTGCTTCCTCATAGGAAATTCTCCCAATTAATTTCATACTGTCAAACTCTTTTGCGAGCCAAAATACATTATTTTAATTCTAATTCTAGTTTCAGCCCATCAATAATGGACCTTCTGATACACCAGTTGGCGATCTGATCGAGATTGAGGGAGAGAAGGGAGAGACATTCGATGATGCTAATCTATCGAAGGTTTGTGGATTCGCGTTACTTCTCGGTTCGGTTCAAAGTTGCTAATGATGTATAATATTTAGACTATGCGATATAAAAAACTGAGATATTTACAACTATTTCAGATTTCGACCACCGAATTCCTTGGAAGTGAGAAAGCTTTCAAAAAGCGGCTGAATGAGATATCGGTTTGTTCTTTATTAACAAAAATAAGAAAAATGAGCAAAATGTTTAATTATTTAGGCCAGAAGAAACAAAAGTCGTAATTCAAGTAAATCGACGGTGGATTTCGATGGTAATTCATTGAAGGGGATTGAAAAGGTGAGATATTTTCATTAGAAAAAAACTAGTATGTTCTTTTTAACCCATTTCTGTTATTCAGTTTCATATTGAGAACATACTTAATCAACTCCATTCAGGGTTCTGCCGAGGATGAACAAGTGAAGAAAAGGAAGAAGCCGACGAAGACCTCGTCCAAGTCCGCGGTGTATCTGGGATATTCTGATGAAGATGAAGAACCATTGATGAAGATTCCGAAATCGGAATCTGAGGGTAACGAGAAGGTAAGGTTCTCGAAAAATGTTCGATAATACTACGTCTATAATTACTATAATGTGAGAGCAAAATACGTTGCGTGGTATCACGATAAATTTCGAACGGGAAATGCTTTGCCCTGAATATTTTTCCTTTCCACGAGCATTGCCGCACGTTAAGAAATTGCAACATGAAACCACATCGCTACCCATTCTACTCTCACAGTGACACTTAAAGAAGGACTCTCGGCAATCGAGCGCCCGGCTGAAATATGTGTCAAATAGGAAGAGAATTCTCTTCAAGTCGCGGGTTCTCTCGCTTGTTGTCTGACCTTCAGGGCCACTTGGCTCTCAACCAACTAGTCGAAACTTGCTTGAAATGAAAATTCGGTTTTGGTAATTCCATTTAGGTTTTGATGACCCAAAAAACTGCATTGTCTGATTTTTAGAGTCAATTTTGCTGAAACTCTTTTTTTTTAAAATTTTTGCAGAGCTCATCCGGCAAAGGGTCATCTAATTCTCATTCTTCGAAGAAGGAACATAATGGAAATCAGAAGAATGAACTTGAGTGTCCTGAGTGTCAAGTGAGTTTAGTTTTCTCCTCTTTTATTGTGTAATGCGATCGATGTGACTTGCCAAGTCTCTTCTTTTTTTAACATTTTAACTCAGTGCTATCGTAATTAAGGTTCCACGAAACTCTTGTAACATAAAACATTGTACAAGAATGGCCACTTTAGTGAACTGCAAGTATGAGGTACATACAAATGTGGAGGTCCTTTAAATGTTGCAAAAGACGCAGTAATTCCCCCCTAATAAGACGAAGATATAACCTGCTCATTTTTGAAAATCTTGGAATTTAGAAATTTGTTTCAGTACCGCTCGATGTCGGTGAATTCATGGCTCGACCATCTCAGAAGATCTCATTCCACCACTCCCGCAATGGTGAGGGTTACTTAGTTAACTGATATTTAGATACATTTTGCATATTAGATACTTTAATTACTTGAATTAAATAACTGCTATTTACATGTTGTATTTTTTTAGGCTGGCTGCTTCCTACGCTGTGAATGTGGCCACGAAACAGTCTCGCATGCACACCAGTACAGGGTACATTTCACTATTTCGCACAGTTACAAATGTCTAAAAAAAATGTTGTATTATTTTTTAACTGATTCTCTTTCAGTGCGAAATCTCCAAGTTCACAGTCATTCGCTGTTCTGTAAGTTGATTATTTGTATTTATATTATAATTTATTCAAATCACAGCTAAGAATTAGTTGTATTTTGAGTTTTAAAATTCTAATTGTAATTAAATACGCATATAATTTTTTATTGTCTTTTGACAGTAAATTGGTTAATTGCAGGTTGCTCCCAAGTGTGTACTGTGCGAGGTGAGCTATAATTATGATATTACTAAAAACATTAATGCTTTATTATTTAAAAAAATATGCAAATATAGTATGCGCTGTTGTAGATGCGCCCCAAGTCTCAGAGCGGCTATGCTAAACATCTCAAAGTACATCATTCAACTAAAATCGAGGAGGTTGGTCTCTTAAAGTTTCCCAACACTCATGGAAATAATTTGAATTGACGGGAGTACCCTGATCACAACAAAACGAGCGAGAGAGTGTGTAAAAGAGAGAGAGCGGGCGCGATAAGGCCACTCAGACTCGTACTTTGCGGCTCTACGCTGGTGCAAATATTGAATTTATGTTATTTTTATTATTCCAGTTTAACTAATTAGAGCCCTTTCTATTACATTGTTAAATAATATAGAAAGGTATTTCCAAGGGTGTTGGGTAACTTTAAATGATTTTTAAAAACAGTTTCTCTTCAGAGTGGTTACTATCTGAAGTGTGCGTGTGGATTCAGAGCTGACACTGATCATCATAGTAGGGAGCACTTCAAGCAAGTAGGTTTTTATAATACTTTTATAGAGGCGTTCGAGATACGACTCAATTATCTCAGATAGTCACTCTTATAGAAATAATATACAACAATGACAAATTATTATTTTTCTTGCAATTGTGTTACCTGAATAGACATGCGCAGCAGAACTATGCGTTTTTAGTCATCGAACACTTATCTCCGGGTTGCCATCTCAAATTTTTACAATGAACGTCCTTCCTTTATTGCAATTTTCAGTGTCCCGGTCGTGAATTCACTGTGCACAAACTGAAGAAGAAATGATGGAGATTTCAGCCAGGCGTCTTGTCGAATTTCCCTAGTTTAATGCTTTTGTTCGTTCTTCTAATATGATCCGAATTCGTTTCCAATCGTCCTTTTGCTGATAATAATGACGATAAAGTTTTCGTCTCGTACGATTGAAGTGTGTATGATTCTTTAGTCCAAATAAGGTTCGGCGTTACTGATGTGCATTGGGCGAACTAGACTAGGGGAGGATACGACTTTATCACTCGATGAAAGGAGCGAAACTGCCTAGTTGTTTGTCCGCTGCAGCCAGCTGGGCACTACGCCGGATGAGAACTATGACGTCATGCCGCCTTTGATACATCAAAGGCGGCATGACGTCATAGTTCTGATCCGACCTAGTGCTGCGAGCTGGTCAAAGCTGAGCTGTGAACATTTGGCTCTTGATGATCTCTCGTTATGCGCCAAGTTGCTGCAAGGGTCGGAGATCAGAAGAATCACGATCGGTGACCGCAATCAAAAAAATCGAAGATCGATTCTCGATGATTTCAACGCGTAAGTCTCATTGCTTACATAAACAATGAGTCAGAATATTCCAAAGAATCCATTCGAATTTATTAGTTTTCTGAAGGGTTTGAGGGTTATGTTTGAGCTTTTCCGTCACTAGGTCGGATGAGAACTGTGATCTCATGTAGCCTTTCATGTATCAAAGGCGGCATGACGTCATAGTTTCCATCCGAAATAGTGCCCATTTTCCATGTTAAGTTCCTCGATCATTTTCATTTTTAGCCTCATTCATTGCTTCGCAGTGCTCACTGGCCACTCTTACAATTAATCTGCACGATGCCTCGCACGCCCTCTTCTTCGGACTTTCTCGCACTTTCTGGGAGAATTTAATCAATAATGTGAGTAGTAGCAATCGAGAAACGATATCGCTGATCTTCTTTCAATACTCTCTTGATCTCTGGCCGGCTGAGGGATGAGGGAGTATTGGACATTAGGGTGGCGAGAATGGCTCAAGGATATCCGTTTTCTTTACCCGCTCTCGCGGCTCATCCTTGAGAGCGGGGTTTACATCCTCCCTCCCGTTGGCTCGAGCCGTTTGTGATCCGTTTTTTGCGGCTCAAGGGTATCGGCAGTCTTTCCCCTCGTCTCTCCCCCTGGCAGTTCCCCTTCCCTGCTCTCTCACATCCACACGCGCTCTCTCGTCTCTACCCCTGAGCCGTTTGTGAGCCGTCCGAACTCACAAATGGCTCAAGGCTCATCTATGCCAGCGGGAAGGATATCCCCTCTATCCTTTCCTGACCCTTTCTCGCTCTCTAAAAGACGACCCGTTGAGCCATTTTCGCCACCCTTTTGGACATGATGATACCGTGACCGGAATTTCGAAAAATTGTGAAAAGTCATACTAACATTTAGAGACCATAAATACAGAGGAAATCTTAAGGTTGCAGAATAGAGCGACAGGTAATGTGTTCCCTATAAAAAAGTGATGCTTTTTTGTAGGAAGCACATTACATGTCGAAAACAAGCGTTATATTCTGCAACCTTAACCTCGGCATTTATCCAAAAAGTCTCATAAGCTCTCGTCCGGCTCGATCGCTTCCGCTGGTGCAGCCAGAATCGAGAAAAATGTTACAAAGGCGCCGATCGCGCTGCCTGATGAGCCCATCGGATGGGTGAAGTGGGTGAAGCCCAAGGCACAGTAGACTACCGTATACCGCCACTTGATTACCGTACCGAACTCGACACTAGTCTACCGTATACCCTATTCACCACTCATCATGTGCTACTGTAGTATGACTATTTTATTCGTTATCCTGCATTTTGTTCAGAATTGTTCCTACTTGGTCTGATGTTCAGTCAATTTATGTTTATTCGAGAAAATTTTTTAGTTCGGATGTATGTTTTTATTCGATAGTCAAATGCATTCTCAATGATGGCCAACAATCATTGTGGCCAGGAGTGAGATTTTTCAATGTAAAATGTATTTTCTTGGGGCAAATCACAGATGCGGTCATAATTTTTAAATGCAACAAAAGAAATTGCTAACTGCAGGAATCGAACCTGCGACCTTCGCTTTACGAGAGCGACGCTCTGCCCCTAAGCCAAGCTGGCATGTCTCGTGTTTGTCTAGAGCTCATCTATCATATGAATGCAGCTACTTTTATCGCGCTATTATTTTCGGGCTATTAAATCCCATAGTGCAGTGGAATTTTTAGCTAATTTCATTTGAAATATTTCTTTCTCAACGATTCAGAACAACAAATAAAACGAGGAATCTGGCAATTCTGGCTGCACTTATTTTGAACGCACAGTCCATTTAATTGGTGCATCTCTGGTAAAAGCTCGATCTTCCCGATAAGTTATTGAGTAGTTTCCAGCCGCGGCGGTCAAACTGAACAAGAAGAAAGCGGACATCGCCATCAATTGGATGGCCGGATTGCACCACGCGAAGAAGGGCACGGCACGGTAGATCAATATGGATCTGCATACGGTAGATTGAAGATCGATTCTATAGGCATCAGTCTTGTGCTAAACGAACGTCATCACACTGGGCATTATAGAGCTGCTGAAGTATAACAAGCGGTGAGTGGTTACTGTAGCTTAGAGAGTACTGTACCTTGCAATTGTGAAGCCTGAATATTGATTATATAATGTGAAATCGTGAAAAATACTTGACTTTCAACGTGTACTTGCTAAATGGCTAAGGGTATGATTTTTTATTATGCAACGTCCTGGACGAAAATCGAAACTGGGAATTTTCCTCATAGAAAAGCTTTACTTGAAACGGACAATCACCATGTGGCTCAGCCAAATTAATCAACAAATTAAGTTTGCTTATCACAGCAATACGACCGATGCATACAATAGATTCTCGCTCCAGAATGATCTATTTCCGATCGATACAGTAATCCTTTCTTCCATGTTATCGGCTACAGTAACCCTGTCTCGCTCAGCGTCCTCTACGTCGATATGGACGTGCACCACGGCGACGGCGTCGAGGAGGCCCTCTACAATACCGGTGAATTATTGATTTTTTGATAACCGCGTTTAGTGTAAATTGGTTAACATACGATCACTTTTTGTGCAGACTTTACCTTCTTCTTTTCGAGAACGATAATCACAATCTTTGCATTGATGCACATTAGGTCTAGTAAGCGAGGGAACATTTAGAATGGAGACAGTCTCACTAGCAATCCAGACAGTCAGCTAATTAATATTTCCAGATGGAGTGATGGCAGTATCCTTCCACAAGTACGGCGAATTCTTCCCGGGGACGGGCGGTCTCAAGGCTAATACTCCATTTAGTAGAAACCATACGGGGGGGGGGGCACCGAGGCACCTACCCATTGGGGACGGGGAATTGGTAGTCGTGACTAGATCACGCAGGTAAATAGGTCTGGCGAAAAGGTGGGCACTGCAGACTGAATCAGCCCATATTCACACTGGCCTAGCAGTGTTCTGCCGCGAGTCCAGTTTTTTTTAGACGGGATGTACATTTACCTTTACCTTATATACGGGGGGGGGGGGGAGGGGGGGTGACAAATGATTAGTTTCAAATTCCGTAAGTGTGTCCGCTACTTTAGGCACAAACCTCCATGTTTTGCGGAAACTGGTGCCCTAAAATTGTAGGAAGTATAATGGGTACTATCCAGAAAACTGGGTTGTTCTTTCCGCTAATAGCTATGGCGCCCACGTTTGGTCAAAACTTGAAATAAATCATGACCTTTAATCTAAAAGCACATTTGTTTTTTATTCGCCACATCATCGAGGGAGAATTGAAGTTACGCTTACTGTCTTAGTTAAGTTTTCTCACAAGAAGATCTTCCAGCCGGTACGGTAGATTATTGATCATCAATAGATTGCCGTGTCATGGCATTCATTAGCCAAAAAAGGAAAACCGGATCAATACATAGCATTTCGAAGTATTTGTAGAAGCACGAATGCGATCAAATTTTCAAGACTAGATCAAATTTTTTTTATCTTCTGGGATCAGGCTGTTTCATTTCATATCCCGTAACTATAACTGCGACTATATCAAAAATGACAGTACGAATTTATCGATATCTAAATAGAACATAACCAGATTATCAATTTCTTCATCAGGTGATGATGAGAGTGATGGAGCGATTCCAATCTGAGGCCGTCGTGCTGCAGTGCGGCGCCGATTCGCTAGTAGGAGACAGACTTGGAAACTTCAATCTCACGCTCAGAGGTACGGTATTCCATTCAGTTTACAATTGAGATAACTTGATCTTCAAAGGAACTGTAATTTGGCAGGATGAGCAGTGATATTTTAGAGGATCTGCGCAGCTAAACCTCACTCTTAGAAGGCCAATTTCAAAACATCGATTATGACTATCATCCAATCTGCCCTCATCGTTCTTTGTTGCTAATATTGTAATTTTTCTAGGTAGCTATGCAAATACTACTTTGCGGTGTGCGCTCAGCAAGATGTAGTGTTTGTGAAACGAGTAATGTCCTGCTGTGCGAAATTTTCGCGTTGTTTCTTGCGCTTTTAGAACTGTACTAGTAGAGAGGTCCTGCTCTATAGTAAGTCATCAATAACACACCTATTTCGCTATTTTGTATGCTACTCTCGATTAGGGTAACGAGGTAGCCATATATCAATTATTTAGTTTTGTTCTCTACAATCGGATCATTACTGCTCTAGGCGTAATTAGTCGTAAAGTGTGTTTGGGAAACAAGGAATTTCCTTTTATCGAAAAAAATAATAAATTGAGAGATTTGACCTCGAATTCATCACTTCAAACCACGGCTCGCGCGTCGAGTTCTTCCGCTCCCACAATGCGCCGCTGACAATGTCAATTAATTATTTATTCATTTATAATTATGATTTAGTGATATTTGTAGACAAAATGTGCCCTTATATCGTGCCCTGAACTAATGTTGGGAGCCCGAAAGTCACTTGGTTCTTTTCTGACAAACCATTTTTCTGTCCCGTCATTTCTGCTCATCACTTTTCCCTTCTATGTAGGACCGCTGAGGGGTATTTGATCCTGTGCTGTTTTATCGTTTATCAAAAGAATCTATCATTCGTTAACTCTTCTTCTAATTATCTGACTAATTAGCCAATTAATTTTTAGGTTGGAGGTGGCGGGTACACCCATCTCTCGCTGCTGGGCCTACGAGACGGCGCTCGTCATCAGCAATGAGATTTCTGATGGTTCGTTGGAGTATTTTGAAGGTTGTGTATTCCTCGATTGAGATGATCATAGCAAAGATAGATTTTTCACTAACATTAGTGCAAGGATGTAAACGGAAAAATAGTGGGTTCAAATATATTATTGAAAGAGTTCTCGAGCTTGATTGTTTATTGTAGTCGAATGCTGTATCTGAAAACTAGGAGCAACTCGAAAGCATGAAGAGGAAAAAGCTGACGCAACATCGTTAGTATAGTATCAGCATCATAAAACCACCAGTGATAAAAAATTCTCAACATCGCGAAAATGTTGTTCTTTAGAATTTCAAAAATATTAATTGTATTTTTCAGAACTGCCGTCCAAAGATTAAATCCAGTATTACGGCCCTGACTTCAGACGGTACCATGTCTAGATCCAACACAATCTCATTTCAATCAGGGTGAAGAAGCAGCTACTGCTTATCTTTGGCAATGATTGATTGTGGGTTATTTTGAAAATTTCATCAATTGAGCACTGACTTGTACTGTCTGTACTGTTTTTGTAGCATTGCAGCGGCGCGGAACTCGCCGGTGTGCACATGTGGAGATGTGCTGAAAATATTATCGATGATCGATCAATCCAAAATTATTACCTCTTTTTTCGAGAGATTTAAATTTCTAATTTAATTTGCAGATCCTGGAACTTTTCCGACTCGTGATCTCGAGTAGCCATTCGTGGTAACGCAGTCTCGACGTCTATTCTTTGCAGCAGCATACAATCCACGGTGGTGATGTTTTGTTCTATCGACAGGAGAAAGGCTTCATATTGGTTATGTACTAATTTCTTTAATTTGGAAGTATAGTCACAGTACGAATTAGTTATTACATTTAGAAAAATACATTTACTATAAAAAGTTCATTCCGTATGAATTCCTCGATGAAACAAGGGATTACCGACAGTCTTTCTTTCCCTGCAGTAGAATGAGGAATGTGCAGATATCACGACTTTCTATAGCAGCAAATCATCCTAAAATTGTCTAATTTGTGTTTTGGTGGTATACAATACATGGAGCTAGGACGCATCAATTCAATTTGTTTCTAATTCTTGTGAAGTGTAGTTGAAACGCGAATCTCGAGAGTGCTCTGGTAAAAGTAAACGGCTTCTTCCATGTTCCTTGTTTCTGTATTGAGAGTTCAATTCTTGTAGACTCGTTCTCATATCATTCTCGTGTTCAGACAAATGTGCAAGTATTGAAAATTTTATTTTTTAAAAATCATTTTAAATATAACAATAAAACGCATGGTGATTCACGTTGTAGCATTATTTCAAAAAATAAACGTATCTAAACGCATCAATATGACAACACAATCAACCTTCAAATAACAAAAATAGAATCACATTTACAGCGAAGGGGCTCTGCAGTTGCAGGCACGTTTGTTCCTTTTCGGTCTGCAACCTTCGTCCAGTCAAGAGTCGGAGAAATCGGCGAGAGGAAGGACAATAAGACTGAAATTGGTGGATTAACAATACGACGGTGATAAGTAGAAGATATTGCATAACCTCATCGCAAGGTAAACGAACGAGGGATAATAGTTCCAAGAAATATTTATATTTCCCTAGACGTTACCTCACTTTTTCACTTGTCTCAGTACTTTTCCTATCATTCGATTTTCGTTTTTTTTATTTTTCCTATAGAAATTTGGGGAAAAGTATGTGATTGATGATCGAAAAGCGAAAAAATGGTCATATAGATTCAAAAAATGCACACTCCCGCTACATTTGAGCTGCACAGATATGGTAAAAGCGATTAAACCAGTGCGCGCCAATGAGATCCATGTGGAAAGTCAAATTCATTCACCATTAATATATCACGCCATTCACCTAAGATTCGAGCTGATTTGCCTTTTTCTGGGATTTGGCCAACAAATGGTATCTGAGGTTTTTTTAGGAATGGCTAGGCCCTTCTCCATTAGAGAGATTCTGAGAATCTCACGTTCGTGCAATCATCATGAAGGTCACGGTGCATGGTCATGGATCCTGGTACCAATCGCTAACCTTTATTTTCTCGGTTATCCTGCATTTTAATCAAAAATGTACACCTGAGATACCCCTACTCATTTTTCGAGCTCTATCGATGTATACAAACTATCAGGTTGGTGCATAATTTTCGTTACAAAATCCTGATTAATGTTTTCAAGCACTATCTAGATTCAGTCTAGAGCAATCCTAATCTGGTTTCTTTTATGATATTAGTACATATGCACTCTACATAGCGCACATTGCAGCGCACCTTATCAACCAGAATTACCGATGAGACATCACTCCAAAATCTTAGAATTGCAATTTCTTGTGAATTTTTCGATTGATTGTCACTCTTTGCGCGGCTATAATTGCGCCGATTCAACACCATGTTTTTGAACTATGTTGACTAGTTATTCCTATGTGGCGAGTGAGTGGAATTAGTTTTTAAACAAACTGTCGAAATAGGCACGTATTCCGGAATTGAGGGGTGTTGCTTTTGGCCCGTTTAGATAATATGCATGGGGATTTTTTGGTGGATGAGCTTGTGGTATCAAATGACGCATAGTAAGAAGAAATATTACGCGGATGCTACCATATAAGTTATATGATATAACGTTGGTGAATATTCATAATTCCATTCGAGATATTTCGCAATTGTTGACAAAACCGTCAAATGTGAACAACGAAATCGGAACTTTTCGCCGTACTAGTTATCAATGGAAGCCCAAAATTCCACTTTCACGTAGTCAGTGGAAGCATCCACCCACACTCATTAGTTTCTCAGAAGGGTGAGAGTTGATTGGACTTTGTTTAATTTTTGCGATGATTTATGCTGAAACTCCAAGAACATGGAAATTTTGTCAATTTTCACTTATCGTTATTTTTCAGCGGTTTGGCATTGGATCGATCGGGCTTAAGCTTATCATTGTTTCGGACTGCCTCAGATAATACCCAAGCGGGGTTTGATACATATGAAGCATTCGCCAGAAAATTTGGAAAATACCTTGTAACGAAAATTATGCACCAACCGAATAGAACTCATGAAAATGATTTTGAACTGCGCTACATTCAAGGCCGATTTTCTCAAATACTTATCCAAAGGTTTTGCCAAAATTTTCTGATCGTATTGTCCTCGACAAGAGCTTTAAAATAAGGTGCTGTCGGTTTCTGAAATCGTTCTGGAAAGAGCTCTTTTGCTATTTGGAAGTTCAGAGTCGATTTGAAGTCATTTTGTTCGATGAAGACCGCTCGCTTTCTACTGTGCCGTGAAAAATGACAAGACATGAACATTTTATCAAATATGTTTCAGTGATCAGACAATTTAGCGGAGCGTGTGAGTATCTATCCATTCTGAAACATATTTTACAAAACAAGGAACACTATAAATCACTTTCTCATTTCGCGATAATTCCGTGCAAAAGTGTGGTATACATTCAATGAAATTACTTCAAATCTACTCGGAACGTCCAAGTGGCAAAAGTGCTCTTTCCAGAACGATTTCAGAAACAGCACCTTATTTTAAAGCTCTTATCGAGGACAATACGCTCAGAAAATGTGGGCAAAACCTTTGGATAAGTTTTCGAGAAAATCGACATTGAATATAGCACTGTTCAAAATCATTTTCATGAGTTCTAGTTTGTATACATCGATAGAGCTCGAAAAAAAATGGTGGGGTTACTCAGACGACAATTTTCACCAAAATTGCACGGTAAACAAGAAAATTAAGGTTAAAGGTGGGTACCTGAATCAACGACCCGGTACCATGATTTTCAGATTGACGGTATGGCAAAGAGAAGTCGGGTGATTGTTTAGGGACACCAGAGGAGTAAAAAAATGAGAAAGTTCGACTTGGGTAATTTCTTCAAATCCGTGTTTAAGATCAATTCTTAGGTGAATGGCGTGATATTAAGCTGATGCTGTAGCCGCTGAAGGAAGATGTCGCATGTGCTGCTGCTCGCTCCGATCACTAGTGTGGATTCTATGCACTAGTAAGATGGCGGAAATACGAGAGAAATCAAAACTACGAGCAATAACGACAAGTATAACAGTATTAAAATTGGCCAACAGATATTCGCAGCCTAATGGGAGATTCAGCAACTGCGGCTTTGCTGCAAATAAACTCATAAAGGAAATCCCGCTTGTTGAATTCACTACCTGGCGGTTTCACGTATCTCCTATATTTCAAAAACAATAATATCTGAGTGAAACAATTTTTTTATCCATTCCCAATTAGAAACAACTACGGAGGTTCTGGCGCTGCAGCAGAAGGTAGTCTTGAGAGTGGCAAGCATCGCCCACTTGACTCGCTGCTCGTGACCACGACTACTGTATGAAAATTAAAGATGACGTACATTAAAAAAAATAAAAACTTACAAAAAAATATATCACGTAAAATCAAATTCATTTTAGACGCATGCTACATCAATACTACAAAAGCCGTCACATATGTGTTCGAACCAATGAAGTTGCTCTCTCTAGGAGATACATCTAACTAGTCTCCACTGTCGGAGATAACGTTCTGAAGCAGCAACAAACAGTTTTCGCTAGCGCTGCAACCTCCGCATAATCTGATTCGTACTCGCAACTGAAACCCGTGAGTGGAACAGGCTCTGCAAACTAGTTTGAAAAAAATAATTTCAATTATTTCAAAGAGCTCGAAATCCCGGTTCCAGCATTATTTCGAAAGCGAATAATAAATCAATACATCAATAAAGTATAGACCATCTAAATTTCTTACAATCGGCCGCATTTATGAATGAATTCATCATGTTTTCATCACTTAATGATTCTGAATAATAAATTCACTCGTTTATAACAGTGCGAATTGTGTTGTGTCGACAGTTGAAGAGAAACAATTTGCGCCAATTCTATCCATGCTGTCTTTACAATTTCGCTCACATATATCCGCAGTGGCATCACCCACAGATGGAAATGGCGAGGAGAGGAGTATCGTCCACCACAGGAGAATAATGAGCAATCGTTCAATCAAAGAAATTCATTCGTGGCTCTATTTTAAAATCACTCACTCTCGGCCGATGCATGAGTTGAGCGCGAGCACTGCAATATCTGCTCACTCGACTGCAGAACCATCCAGAGAGAGACGGCATCGAACCCGCAAAGGAATCGATTATTTCCAATATCGTCTTAATGTTGCATACCCGACAGATTCTTGTTGCATCAGTATTTTATGAACCATAATTTAGCCTTCCTAAAAAATCAAAATAATCGAGGATCATTGACATTGCAATAACACATTGCAAAATTTAATTAGTATTCCCGTCATATATGTGAATTTAACTAGACGGTATTAAGCTTCAGTAACTCATCATTTCACTGATCACCGTGGATTTCGCAATTAGGTGAAGTATGTCGAGTGGTATACATAGACTCTGCAAGCTCCGCCCACTTTGCCCGGACACCTTTTCCCTCGAAAGCGAGATTTAGAGAGCATGAGCTTAATTCGCAACCAAATTACTCGATCAAAAACGAATTCGGAAGATCTTTTCATTCTCTTTCAAATACCTCCTGGAGGCTGGGCAAAGTTAACTCTAAATAGGTCATCATACGATAATTAAGTTGCGAAAATGTTGGAAAACGCTGGTTTGGCGCTCTCAGCGAACATACACATACGGCCAAGGCTTGGCTGATAGCCTATCGGTATTCAATTACCATCATTAGGCGGGGAGAGCGGAGTGCATTCTCTCTCTCCCCTCCTCCCTCTTTTGCACCTGTTTCTGCCTCGGCTCGTGTAGACAGCAGATGCCCCGATGAAAGCGCGCGGAAGAGGACATCGTCCGCCTAACTTTCCTGGGGTGAGGCGCATGCCCAATTTTTTTTTGCGATTTGATCGGAGAGGCGTCGGAATAGGCTCCGCCTATTCCTTCCTCGTCTCGCCTTTTTGTCGCTCTCTGTTGACACCTTTTCATGTAATTTATGACCTCTAGCACGATTCAGAGATGAAATATCGACAAAAGGACAAAAGCATGACCTTATTTGGTTCCCTGCGGGCATTTTGAGCATAGATAGGTTCATTTCGGCTATACCCCTTGTGGTACCTAGGTATACAAACAATAAACGAAGTCAGAAGAAAATATAGGAATTTCTGCAAAATTTAATTTACGTAGTAACTGTACTGACTGAAGATGTCGTCAGTCTGCAGATATTCGTCAATGCACGCGTGCATCTCCTGCAGTTGATCAAGCTGCAAACTGTACGCTTCAATCAGATAATTGTATATTTATCTCACACACGCTTTGTTCTGTCGAGAAGTTAGAGAGATTGCGAAATGAAGAGAATGATATTCAAATTCCGAACCCTTATGCTGATAATGCAGTAGCGGATGCCAAATCTCGCTTGTTTTTTTCATTGTCCCAGTCAAAACTGATTTTCGTCCAACCGAATGGTTGCCTCTATTATTTCTTGACGTATGCCGCGATTGTTGCAGCTGCCATCACGTGCCTATAACTTGTTGTCAATTGGATTTATTAGTTTTCATTTGAAATAAATGCCACTCGACGACTGTCTCTCTAAGAGAATCAAACATGAAACGCATTTACAAACCCACAACTATTTCCGAATACGAAATTGGCGAAAACTTGCAAAATGGTCATGTTTCGCATAAACATTATTGAGACGGATGACGGATTGTAAATCAATATCATTGTGCTCATTAATTCAATACTCAAGATAAACCCTAAGTGTCCTTGAGCATAACGCCTCATCTCAGAACTTATTGAGAGTCTACTCCTAGCACCATCTTTTGCTGTTGTTCGAGCTGCAAGCGAGAGGGTGAGGATCGGGTAATCTTATCTCTATTATATATTGCACACATCATACAGGCACCATACAGGCAGTGAGCGATTGAGCGACACGCAGATACGAATGCCGTAATTTCGAACTCAACAGTCGACAAATTCGAACTCAACAGTCGAAAAAAGCTCTTTTGTACTGACTACAGGGTGCGGAGAAAGTACTTTGACAAAGTTTGAACTCGAATATTTCATCAGTCCTATCAAACTGTTAATGCATGTTATAACACGTTTTAGTGTACCACTCGAGGTGTTCAATGCGCACTTTAAATAGTATCCCCTAGTAATGACTCGACCTCACCAGTACCGGAAATCCATTATTGACCTTTGGACCCTCGTCGAGTCCCCAGCTGGAATTTCGAAGAAACTCCGAGTTTCCCGTCAGACCGTTCGGAATACCATCTGCCGCTTCAAGGCGCTGGGCACGACTAAGGACCGTACTAGAGTGGGCAGACCTCACACTGCTGTCACTCGGAAGAACAAGAAAATCGTGCAGATGCGAGTTGCACGTGATCCCATCCGATCTATGAGAAAGATGGCCCGTGATCTCGGAATCGACGAGCGTTCGGTGCGCAAGATAGTTCACTCTGGTCTCACGTCCCACCCTTACAAGATGCATAAGGGCCATGGTCTGACTGGCATTCACAAGGAGAAGAGGCTCAAGAGATGCAAGAAGCTCCTAGGGAGGATCGCACATGGCGAACATCTCACGACTCTCTACTCGGATGAGAAGGTGTTCACGGTGGAGCAGGTCTTCAACAGCCAGAACACGAGGATCATTGCCAAGTCAAGTCAGCAAGCCAACGCCCGAGGAAGAACTGTCTCACGTGTTTCCCACCCGCAATTGGTGATGGTTTGGGCAGGGGTCTGTGCGACTGGCAAGACCCCTCGTCTTCGTCAAGCCCGGTGTGAAGGTGGACAAGAACTACTACATCAAGGAGATTCTGGAGACGAACCTCCTCCCTTGGTCTCGTTCCCACTTCAAGTGACGTCATTGGACCTTCCAGCAGGATTCTGCCCTGCTCATTCCGCAAAACTGACCCAGAACTGGTGCGCCATCCATTTGCCCGACTTCATTCCATCCGATGAATGGCCCTCGAACAGTCCGGATCTCTCTCCCTTTGACTTCAGTGTGTGGTCGGTACTAGAGAAGAATGCTTGCTCTGTTCGCCACCAGAGTTTAGATAACCTCAAGAAGTCCCTCCAGAATGCATGGGATAAAATCGATACACACTACCTGCGATCCGTCATCGAGTCAGTCCCTCCTCGTCTCAAGACTGTCGTCAAGGCCAATGGAGGTCAAATCGAGTAATATCATGTTGTTATCTTCCTACTGTCTCTGATAAATAATGTGTACTGTTTAAAAAAAATTCGATGCCATTGAAGGAAGATACATGGTTAAATCCATGTCAAAATACTTTCTCCGCACCCTGTACACGGGTGCGAAAGGATAGAGAGTGTGTGCAGAATGAGGAAACCGTTTCCCACGAAGCATACGCTGTTCCTGACATTAATCATCGCATCAGATCCGATTGTTGTCCCTTCATCCGCTTCAGCGCGCAGCCATCGACCAGCTGCAGGATAATTGCAGTTGCAGCGCATTGAGGAGAGACCTAATATTCAACAGTGAGATCAGTACTGCATGTAGGGTACTAGCTACGCAGAAATGGTTTTCATTGATTGGAGGTATGCTTGCAGTTCTTAACAAAATGAAATAGTTTTTGCTTGTCTCGATACTTGCTGCCAGGAGATTGCTGGCAACGCACATTTTACAATACACTAGGAAAAGTTGATTTAATCATCCGTTACTGAATATCCAGCACTTATTTTGTAGCATTTTATTTTGTGAGTTGTTTAATGTTCAGTTCTTCCCCTTACGAATTGGTTTGCACTTCTCCGTTTCACCTTTGCACTACTGCTTCAACAAGAATCTCAAAGGTGTGCAAATTTTTGTCTTCATTTTTTTTGCAGATCCTAGGCAACAGATCCTAATGTTTTGTGGTCACAAGCACTCAAACGGCAGGAGAAGCAGCAACAAGAAAGATCTCCCGCAGCATCGGGATGCAATTGTACCAGCAACTGTTTGTGACAGCATATACTAGTGAGCGACTTATGACAGCCCTCGAAGTTATCGCTGGTATAGACTGATGTTATTGCTTTGGAAAAGTTAGCAAAAGTCGAATCCAAACAGTTAAGGAAATTTTTGCACTTGTTGTAGGTGGAGCTTGTTGTTGTAAACCATTATCAGGGGGTGTGCCAACTCCTACACGATATTGTCCGATTCTTCGGTAACCTTCCTCATATCTTGAACCTCAGTGCACTTCTTCGCATCGTGAAACCCAATTGTGATTATCATTCATTCCTTTTTAACTTCTTAATCGTTAAATTCCTTCAGGACTTTTCTCACAAGTAGCACGATCTGCTGCGGTTGATGTTTTCGCTTTTATAGTAGAGTTCGTAATTCGGGCCGTCGTCTCTTGATACATTCTAGTTCCTTATTTATGACCATCGCCATTTTCCAATGATTGGATCGACGCATGCAGTAGACCTGCAGCAGCCTCTCAAGGCCAGTTTGCCATGCCTTCGAAAATTGATGTTCTGAGAAGGAAGATCATTGGCGGATACACGTTTACTTCCCTCTTATGTTACTGCTGTAACAAGAATTTGGATGGTTTAACAATTGTGAGCGAAATCGCAACGAATTTGATATTCATGCTGTCGCTGTTCGAGCATGCTGAAAAATAGTCGAGCAACCCCCACTGGAATAATGGGTGCAAAAGCAAACTCTTTGAAAGATTTCACTTTTCAGCAGATTTTGGGCCACGCATATATCTTATGGACAAACAAAACTAAAAATCAACTGCTACCGAAATTCTCGCATTCCCATCCGTGAGTCTTTCGAGCAGGCGCACCTTCGTTTAAAGAAGGAGTAACACGAAAAATTAGTTGAATTATCCACTATGTGTGTGTAATAGAAGCCCTCAGCCCGATCATGATTCACTTTATCCGAAGTTTCACAGACAGCTCTCTGGCTATTTACATACGCGCAAAGTTCATTGAGAGCGCAGGGTCGCGGCTACTTCGTTTATGTTTCAGTCGCTCTTTTAATTTTTCACCCCTATTTTGGGGTGATTTAGCTACAGTTTCCCATTGCGAGCGCAATATCTTCGTGGTGGGACTCCCTAGCACTCATTCGTGTTACCCCTTCTTTAACCGCCTTTATGCAGGATCCGGAGACGAACGTTATCTTGGATATCCTGATAATTATCGTTGATATTTGCAACGAGTTCGTCAAAGTATTATGGGTGAACTTTTAAACATGACAGTCTTGCTTCGCTTCTGTTTCAACATCACTATAGATTATTAGATGCCGTGCCTATCTAATCGCGCACAGTAGCGAAGAACACACAAAGAACAACAAAAAATTATTCCCACAGTCATGGGAAATTATATCCAGTGCAGATTCTTGTATGAATAGTGAACAAATTGACAAGTGTCCCACTCCTGTATCATTGTAAACCATCGATAGTTCTCTCTTGTGCGATTCCAGTTTAAATTTCCATAACTCCTCTGTGCATCACAATCTTCAGTATCTCCACTGAACGAACAACGCAACTTATCCTAATCCTTTTTTCTACCGCAATACTTCATCCGCATCATTGAAGCGTATCACTCCGGCTACATTGTAAACTTGTCTCTCTAATGCGATTACAGTTTCACGATCTCAATAACACAAATCAAGAATCAGACTTTCCGGAATCACTGCTGAGAATTCTACAACATCAACACTATGCACCCTGACCTCCTCGTTTAGCAAAAATGATCTCACGAAAAAAAATCTTTACATTTAAAACAAAAGAAAACACATGTGGTCATCACTCTCGTGGATTTTGGCTGAAGAAATCAGAGGAGTAATGTATTAACGTAATAGCAAACGTGAATGTGTCATGGATATCATCAATTTCGCGGGAATTTTAGAAGGAGCATTGGCAGAGGCTGGGAAATAAGATTTCACTGTATTCTAACAATGATTGGGTGATTCTAACAATGATTCTAACAATGATTGGGTTGAGTCTGCAGCTCACTCGACTGCAGCGGCAGCTGCAGCAAGAAGTCTATTGTAGATACCGAGTGTAGGCATTTAATATGCTATTGTGAGTATTGTAAGACTTGTTACTGAAACTCGACAAAATTAGTGCGAGTTCCATCAATACATGTTGAAGTAGTGATGCAGCGCGAATCATGAGGTTATGGCCAATTTAGCGAATGTGAGGGATTATATTAGATCGCGCTAAAATTAGTTTAAAATTAGATCGCGCTAAAATTAGCTAAAATTAAAATTAGTTAATGTATCAACGTAATAGCAAACGTGAATGTGTCATGGATATCATCAATTTCGCGGGAATTTTAGAAGGAACATTGGGAGAGGCTGGGAAATAAAATTTCAATGTATTATTTTCTAACAATGATTGCGCGCTGATTGGGACGAAGAGAAAGAAGGACGCAGAGTGTTCTGAGAATAAGGGGAAGGGGCAGAGTGAGCGACAAGGGGTGACTTTATCGTGCAGCAGCGAAAGGACTACTGCGGCTGTGGATAATTGTGAATGATATTCCACTCGTCGCGGGAAGATTACTGACACAGAATATTTTGCGTGAAATATCGGTGGAACGTTAGCCTGGCGTGAAAGCTATCTTTATTTTGCTACTGATAATCGATCACTCCCTATTAATTCCATTGCTTTAGAAGTAACGCTGAAACAAGAAATATAGTTTGTTCGTGTAATGAATGTATCCACGTATGTGTACCTACACTAATTTATTTTATAATATTGATTAATTACGAGTTAACCACCTGCAGTCTCGTTTTAGCTGAATTATACTGCAGATTGCAGACCGACCAGCCGTTGTTCTGCAAATGTAGCAGCCACAGTTCATCCGTCGTACTGTGTAATGTTAAGAGACGTTCCACGAGAAAACGTACGTTCACTACGGATGACTTTTTTGCAACCCCCTCAATATTTTGCTGGTGAAGTTCCCATACCGAGTGCTGATATTTGGCCCATTATGAAGGGTTCTGGTACACTTTCCGAAAAATGCCAGCACAGGTCTCAAAAAAATCGAAAATTTCAAATTTTTGAAAAGTAAGATATTATAAGTTTTTCAGGACTATTTTTCGATGAAAAGAACGAAAAACATACTTTGAATGCGATCAGATGTCGATAAAGAGTCGAAAACGTCCGATTTTTTTCGGATTTTTCGATTTTCGGAGCTATGTAGAAATCGAATTTCAGCTTCAGCCTTACAATAGTTCACTCAGAATATCTTGGAATCATCACTGGTTCATTCTCAAGCGATTTGGAGGGTATCCGAGAAAAATTTTTTTTTTCGAAAAAAATGCCCTGCCTGATAAAGGCATAAAAAGAAAGAAAATATTGTTTCTCGGATACCCTCCAAATCGCTTGAGAATGAACCAGTGATGATTTCAAGATATTCTGAGTGAACTATTGTAATGCTGAAGCTGAAATTCGATTTCTACACAGCTCCGAAAATCGAAAAATCCGAAAAAAATCGGATTTTGACGAATCTCATCGCATTTTCGTCGGACTAATGTGTCATATGTCACGTACTTCATTTATAAACTAATCATAATAAGTGTATTAACTCATTAAACATTGATTTGACCCTTGTTTGATCGATGTGAGCCGTAATTATAGCCTCAATACAGTGGCACATGGAGCTCGAAACGCGTGAACCAAAAACATTCAAATTTGAGATTTGAGTCATGTAACTGCTTCACTAAGGTCTCAAATTGAGTCAAACCATATAAAATTATGATTGCACATGCAAAATAGCCGTAATGAATCTCAATTCACAAACTGTGAACTCACTCATCCCAGAGTGATCGACGACCACTCCTTGTTCTGGGAGCTATAAGTTCTGGGCGCACCAATTTTTTTCCTTGAAATTTGGCTACAAAGGGTAGTTTTACACGTAGATTCCGAAAATGCAATAAAAAGTGACCACGGAATTTAAAAATTTTCAGGACGGACAAAAATTTTCGAAAATCGACGTTTTCGACTCTTTATCGACATCTGATCGCATTCAAAGTATGTTTTTCGTTCTTTTCATCGAAAAATAGTCCTGAAAAACTTATAATATCTTATTTTTCAAAAATTTGAAATTTTCGATTTTTTTGAGACCTGTGCTGGCATTTTTCGGAAAGTGTACCAGAACCCTTCATAATGGGCCAAATATCAGCACTCGGTATGGGAACTTCACCAGCAAAATATTGAGGGGGGTTGCAAAAAAGTCATCCGTCGACCCCTCCCAAAAGATACGCTTTCTCGTGGAACGTCTCTTAAATGTATTTTACCACCAAAAAAGCGGATCGGATTGGTGTTGAATGCTTATAAAGTAACATTGAAGCGCAAATCTCAGGATTGCTCAAGACCGAAGCAGGATATAAACTCTGTAATTAATTGTGTAAAGAAACCTTTGCACCATCATGATACCTGTAGTCGATGGGCTGTGAAGGCAGTGAGTGCTACTGACGTGTAGAGCTGGTGGGTGGCTTCAGTGAACAATATACTATATTTTTCACGGTACTGTGTCGTATTTGTTATTGTGAGAGGTATTTAGGGGGTTGAAATGATTAGTTCTGATTTATTCCTTCCAGGTTGAAGTAGTGATGCAGCGCGAATCATGATGACAGGTGTGATCTAGTGTTGGCGTTTTGACTCTTTGAAGAATCTCAGACACTTTTGGATCTTTTCATTCTGAGCCATTCGGATCTGAGAGTCGGGGGATCTGAGATCCATTGGATCTGAAATCCTATGGATCTTTGGATCATATCTCGTTTCAGAAGTGCCGAATTTGCTTCAATTGTTTTTGGCATTAGTCCTAGAGATGTTACATCAGGTCTGTCAAGTCTCATGGATGATTTTTTTTCAGTGTTTCCTTTTTTTGATTTATTTTCTGAAATTTCTTTTTAAATTTATTCAATTTGGTGGGAAATAAAAATGATCAAAGTCAGTTATGCTTCAAGTCATTCTCGAATACGGAAAGCGAGAGAAAGGTTCGAAGAACACTAGTAATTTTGAGTCAAAGAGTCAAAATGCCAACCTTAGTGTGATCGGTTGGTGATCGGGTGACCTTTCCTTTCATGCACAATGTGAAGTAGAGATTCTCATCCATGTTTTAGAATATCTATTGAGGGATGCCAATATATGTAACTTTTTTTATGTATACTATATTTTCTATTTACAAAATTGTATAAACCATGTAGAAACTTCTGCACGGCAGATTCAGCTACAGCATGCAGGCTATTGGGGTGTCCGGAAAGTTCGTATAATTTTTTGTTTTTATTTTGTATTCAATGCTTTACAATTCTCAGTGACCAATGTATGCCCCTTTCTTTCTCACTACCTCCCTCCAGCGATTGGGCAGGGTCTCGATTCCTCTCTTCCAGAATGCGGATTTCTTCAAGACCGCCCAGTTCACGAAAGCCCTCACAACTTCATCTCGATTCTTGAACTACTTTCCTTTGCAGAAGCCAGAGAGAGAGCGGAAGCAGTGGTAGTCGCATGGGGAGAGATCCGGGGAATACGGTGGATGGGGAATCCTCTCGATCTTCAGCTCGTCCATTTTCTTCTGGGTCATCTTCGCTCGATGTGGGTGAGCATTGTCCATCAGAAGAAGAATTTTGCCCTGGTTCAGGAGTCTGGGAGGGACTCTGATCGCGACATCTTGCAGTTGTTCAGAGAAGAGGTCGGCATTGATGCTGGTGCCAGGGGCGAGGATCTCCCAGTAGATGGGACCGAGCACTGAGAAGAAGAAGCAGAGGAGTTCCTTCTTTCCGTGCTCTTCCTTCTTCGGGACGGGCGTGGGCTTCTCATCTGCATCCACCCATTGCAGTCTCCTCACAGGGTTATCGTACGTGATCCACTTCTCGTCTGTAGCGATGATGGAATTGACCCATCGAAGATTGGATCTACGATGGAGTAATTCCCGACAGACCTGAACACGATTTTTCAGCTGTTCGGGGGAGAGGTCATGGGGAATCACTTGTGGGAGTTTCGGCTTCTTCCCAGATCGATGGAGGATATCGGACACCGTTGGTCTGGGAGTACCAGTATCCTTCTTCAACTCACGCACACTGGCCAGGGGCTTGCGCTTCAGTGTCTTTCTTGAAGCGGGAGAACCACTTATAGCAGAAGGGTATGGAGGGGGCGTCAGCTCCTTCCGACTGGGCCAGGGCAGAGTCCTTCACGGATCGGCCAAGACGGTAGTAATGAAGTAAAACTGCTCGGAGGTAGAGCTGGGAGTCGATCACAAGAATCAATGTAGCAACTAGGAGACTGATTAAATCCTCTCACTACTATCAGAATCAGAATGATGCAATACATTGTTGACAAACAGATTGCGCAATCACTGCATTTGATCGCGAACTGACTTTTTTCCGAAGCATTATACGAACTTTCCGGACACCCCAATATAATCATTGAAAGAAGGATGCAAACACGAAATTTGGTTATGAGCAACAATTTCACGTTCGAATTACCTCATCATCACCAATTCCACCTCTATCGATCTACGGATACCGCAGTTCGCCTTTATCTCGCCCCACCCGAACATGCAGGTGAATTGTCACAATTCATATCCTTCGGCTCTCAAGTCCTCCGCGCGATTGCAATTCACATTTGCATTTATGTATGCAAACATCGCACCATCAATATTTGCGCTGCAGCACTACTTCAACGTGAATCCATGAAGCTCCCGCTAATTCACTCCATAGCGCTCGGTACAATACATCTCACAATTGCAAATTTAATATCGGGAGCTGCACACGCCAAAAAAAGCCGACTGCAGGGGATCACTCGAGTAACTACTGCGAAACTGAACATATGTTGTAAGCAAACTTTTTCTCTAATCGATGAATTTCGGTTTGCAAAAGAGAAAAGACGGAATGGAAAATAAAACGATCAGAGATTGATATGTTAGCATTGATCAGCTTGAGTACACGTGTCAATGCATATTATGCATATTAGCAACTTCCTGTTAATTAGCAAGGGCAAACAGTACAAAGTACGTTCATGTTCGCTAAGGCTAAGTGGGAGCTATTCAACTATCTAAAACTATGCATCGCACTCTCGTGATTCGCGCTGCACCACTACTACAACATGAATTGATGAAGCTCTTGCTAATGAATCCTTTGCTAAACGGACTAATAAATATCAAAATTGAAAATTAAATACCGGGTCTGGGTAGCCACAGTAGTTTCCATGCCGCAGCTGCCGATGTAGTCGTGTGTGGTGCACATCCAGTCAACTGCACGATATCCGGCGAGGAACTACTGAGAAACTGCAAATATTCAGTGATTCTTGTATTAATAATGAACAATTGTACGAGTCTCCACGGTTATGTCTCCCTTGTGCGATCCCAGTTTCACGATTCTCATAACCCCTCTGGGCAACATCATCTTCAGTATCTCCACTGGACGAAGAACATGACTTTTCCTAAACTCCTTTAATACCGTATTCCTTCGTCCCCTTTCAGCTCATAATATCTCTCCGGCATCGGTAATCCATGGACATTCCTTCACTTATTATTCCAGTTTCACGATCTCCATAACCCACATCGAGCACCAAAATCACTGCAGAACGTAGAACACGACACTGCCTCCTTCTACAATCATATTTTTACGATATGCTACAGTACCTCTTCCTCCAGCACCTCCTGATCGTGCTTATAGCCACTGCATCTTGAAGAGAAGTGCAGGGGAAATCAGCAGTAGCATATCTGCAAATTGATATGGACAAAAATTACGAAGTAGTAATGTCAGTATCATATTCAGGTAAAAACGCACGTGACATCTTTTGCTATGATTTAAAAACTTCAATTCATATTTTTCTATTATGAATGAAGAAGAAAAATATAATTTGAATGCGTGATAAAAATCGCACGAGATCGGAAAATTTTACAGCGTTAATATTTATTATAATGTTATAAAAAACTTATACGAAATTGACACGTTACACTTGGTGGATTGGTAGTTTTTTTTCAAATATTTCGAAAGCAGTCAAATTTGTATGTACCGATGATTCTTTGGGAGGATGTGTAGATTACTCACTCACATCTCCTGTAGCAGAAGCGATGCTGATTCAGCAGTTGCTTGTCGAGGCTGCTAAATGACTTACTTGATGCTTGTTTCACCCACATGGTTGCTCACGACTTCTGACTAGCTTTAAAATGTACCTGTTTATTTGTTACACTCGCGGTTCGCGTTTCAGATGTAATTCAAAAGGAAAGCGGGGAATCACAGCTCAATGGGTTCCTAGATCAGGTGCCCATTATAAAAAATAATAGAAATGTCACAATGTACGACTGTTTCGAAGAAGTTATTGCAGATTAAACTCTTCATAAATCGCTGCATCTATAATTAAAAAAAACTCAATGAAAAGCAAACAGTAATTTACAATTTCGCACCAAATGTAAAATTGTGCGCGGGCGATATTCGCATTCCGAATATGGTCCAAGGAGAATCAGAAGATAACGTGTGTCATCATGGCTCATGTGATAAAACTCACCCTTATCCATATCCAGAGATTTATTGTTCTGCTAAATGATGCGTTCGCTCATTCAGCACGCTTCGACCTCTCCCCTAAAAACATCTCTCCTCAACTCGTTCTTCATCGTCTTCAACATGTAAAGAAAAGATATCAGTCAATGTATTATTCCCTAAAGTACGCCCCAAACCAAACTCGTATTGCTTACGATTACGCCGATAAATTGACCAGGACTAATTTAAACAGAAAAAAACGAATTTTGTTGTAACTGATTACCATTGATTGCCAGATACGGTGTGCACACAACTCACTACTAACCACTGACTTACTGTTGCTGCAGGCGGTTGTCGTGAATGCGACAAGCACCGCACAGTAGGCTTGCGACTCGCGATGACGAGACAATGATGTCCCATGAATCTCAAATATTGTATGAAACACCCTCGAGATTCCAGCTACATGGATAATTCGAAAAGCGAGCAAATCTGAATTTACCAGTACCAAGTAGCATCTTAGTTCATTAGATTAAACCCATAATAAACCATTTTTTCCCGAATAATTTCATATAGTCTCTTCTACAGATCTTTAAACCGCGAGTTGCAGACTCCTCCCACTCGGAAGCACGAAACGTCTAGGGAAGAGATGGTGACGGGCCTGCGAAGAATAGTCAAATAAAATAATAAGAGAGAGAGAAAAACCGTGTGGGAATCATGAATATGAACGTGAAAATGAATTAGTTGTGGAAACAGTATGAAATCGAAAATTCCAAGCAAATAATGCGACTATGAAATCGTCAATCATTTAGTTGCTCAAAGCGCCATAAACAATTTAAAATTTGATGCACCGATATGCTACGAAGTAGTTGCTGGAGAATGTGCCGTAGATGAACGCGGCAATTGCGAATGCCAAAACATGAGCAAGGAATGTGTACTGTAATTGGGAAGGTGTCAATGGCATTTTAATCCAAGTTCAAATGGGAAGCGAGCTGATGAATTTGAACTTGGTGAATTCAAAACCTGTTTGATTCGAGGTTCACCGATATTTCACAATCTATCAAATAGGTCTGAACCAATTTCTGTCAGAGTCCTCACGAACAATATGATTAGTATTGTATTTTCCATTCCCACCAGTTCTCCGGCCATCGGCATTTTGCAAGCCGGGAACACATTGCCTGCGCTGTCTGCAATATGATATTATTTTCCTCGATGGCAAGATAAGATTGATTCAATTTGAGTCACTCCACTATAAGTAAAATGTGTGGCGTGAATACACCACCCGTCAATGAATTAGATTTGCGTACTTGGAAAGGGATACAGAGGACGATAACAGCACATGTTTCTTCGTGAAATCAAACAGTCGTTGGCAGAACAACTTGGACACATGTCCATTCCGCGTGCTCATGAGTTTGGTTTCACTACTGCTTCTAAGGTGGAAGTAATATCACCAACCAGTGTAAAATCAGTGAGAAAAATTAATATGCAATCTCTCGTTCTCATTTTAAATGTATGTAAACTATCTGGTAGATTCATTGTCCGTTTGCACACACAGACAATTATCGTGCCAATGTTTCTAATGTAGTTTCATAATCCGAGAATTGCAGTGCACTTCAATATTGAACATGCGCCTTTTTAGAAAATATCCCATGAAGTGAATGGGACATGCTAGAATGCGAATTTACGTTCCCTTTTCTTCTGGCCTTACATTATGGAGAATTCAAATTACATGAGGAATATTCTAGATTATCAATGTTTGTATTATTTGAAATCAAGCGCATAAATTAATTAATAATCGGTAGAATCTCTCTCGCATTATCCGAATTGTGCACGCAACAGGGTGCAGTCTGAACCCAGCGCAAAAACTACTACATCAACTGCAACTGCGACTATTTCGTAGCAGTGCTCAAGTATAGGTGCATTTTTTGATATACCAAGATCCAAATGATTGATGGATCCCCCCTTGTCATCTTTTTGAATAACTAATGAAACCAAAATATCATGCGTACTGGGAATAATCATCAGGGGACATAATTTATTTGAAGCCATTTTCGGACACACTAAGGTGAGAGTTCCGGAATTTTGCAGCGCGCTGATGAGGCGCGGACAAAGATTAGCTCAATCTCGACCCGGAATCGGGTTCAGAACCTTTTACCCCTAAAACGGCCCAAAACTCAATATGGACTTTTTCGAATTTACCAGGGTTGTTCTAGTTCTCTCGTGAGAGGCGTGACAAAACTTTTAAAAAATCATGTTTGGAAGCTGCCATGAAACGCTTTGATAGTTCTGTTAGAGAAAATTGCCGGAAATATTTCATGAAACGTATGGATGAGCACATACGTAGGGCCTTTACACTAGATGTAGTAGTGTTTTCAATATCAGCATTATGGAGGGCGTCGCTTGAACCTTCGGCCGACGCCTCTGACCACAGGTATATTTACAATTTTCCAACGGAATCTATCTCCAATTGGTTTAGGCAGATTTGTCTGCTTTTGGAATATCAGAGAAACGCTAATCTAACATGCACTGAATCCACCAATTACAGAACTTTCTTTCATTAGCACTTTCTTTAGAACCATAGATTAAATTACTTGCCCTGAAGGAGGTTCAGCTCACGACGCTGAGACTGCATAAACATCGCATTGGTAATAGATGGTGGCGAGTTAAGTAATTTCGGAGAAAAGCCACAACAGCATTGATAGCAATTATTTTACTTCGCTTTCGAATTACTGTTCTAACACGATCATCGATGCATGAAATTAGTGAATAGAACAATACGAAACATTCCGCTTGTGAGGAATAATTCTCGTATGTTGTAATTACATTCATTGTAGATTCCCTAAGTCGTCGTTCGTTGTCACCCAAGTCAAAATAGTAGGCGGGTCACGCAGCATTCGCAGTATCTGGCTGAACTGAAGTTGATCTGGTGCTTCGCAGTAGTGGCTAAGTATAAATATTAATCGAATTGAGCGGACCGAGGAATCATTGTCCAACTCAGCTTTACTTCCAATTATAAAATCTGGTACAACCGAAATCTCGACGGCTTTGCAAAAATTTATAAAATTTTACCGCAAATTGTCAGCAATATCGCTGAAGGTTCCATCATCAGAATCATTTGTATGCTACAGATGCTGAAACCAATCATATCGTGAGTGATTTTAAACGGGGGTTTGTTGACAATTGCTTCACGCTGTTTGAATTTTATTAGAAGCGTCGTAGCGGAACGAATCCAACTGGAAGTGAATTCATCTAATGGACGTTCTTTACAACATGATATTTCACAAAATCGAAAAATGATTTGATACTGGCCGAAAATGTGAATGTAGTACTCGATCCGACGAGCTACGCCAGAATTTCGTTCTGCATTCGCACGGCTCTTGAAAAAAAAAGTTTTCCTGCAAATTTTTTAAATCGATTCTAGCATTGAACAACAATGAATAATTAGGGACTACTCGCTTCGCTGATAATACACTATAAGAGAGACTATCTGAGTGAATGAACATATTTGTGAAGAGGCTTGGCAAAGTTGGAAAAATAGAATTCGCCCTAAATGCGTATATGTGTAGTACTCAGCTCGGGCATGGCATATTTAGTGCTCTAGGCAGCGCGCTGAGAAGTGCGCTGCACTTTAGTCGAAAAACGTCAATTTTCGAAATTTGCCATTTCGTTATCGATCGGAACGAGGTGATACCTCAAAAAATTCGGAATATTCATATGATTATATTTACCAAGTTTCATCCCTATCGGTTCTCAATTCTTTCTAAAAATTCGAAAAATTGACTATTTTCTGTAAATTTTTGATTACAGCTCTTTCAGTAGAGTGGTTTGGAACCGTTTTGAATTATGATTCCTGTAGAACTAACTGACCACTATCTAATGGTAGATACTAAGGGAAATTAAAAAATAAGTTTTCGCAAAATTCGTTGTGAAGCACTGAAAAGTCGAATAAAATCAGTTCGTGATAGGGGTCCAGGACCTACCGTACCCCAATGGAAGATCAGAACGAATGTTCTGGAGTTAGCCTACACGCAGTACTCGACGAGGGAAATCCACGAGCATCATTAGAATTTCGATGCGCATCCGCGGGCGCCAGCGCGCTGTTGTTAAAAAACTACAGTAATCGATCATTTTTTTAAAGTATCAGCGCGCTGCCGCGCGCGGAGCGCATCGAAATTCTAATGATGCTCGTGGATTTCCCTCGTCGAGTACTGCGTGTAGGCTAACTCCAGAACATTCGTTCTGATCTTCCATTGGGGTACGGTAGGTCCTGGACCCCTATCATGAACTGATTTTATTCGACTTTTCAGTGCTTCACAACGAATTTTGCAAAAACTTATTTTTTAATTTCCCTTAGTATCTACCATTAGATAGTGGTCAGTTAGTTCTACAGGAATCATAATTCAAAACAGTTCCAAACCACTCTACTGAAAGAGCTGTAATCAAAAATTTACAGAAAATAGTCAATTTTTCGAATTTTTAGAAAGAATTGAGAACCGATAGGGATGAAACTTGGTAAATATAATCATATGAATATTCCGATTTTTTTGAGGTATCACCTCGTTCCGATCGATAACGAAATGGCAAATTTCGAAAATTGACGTTTTTCGACTAAAGTGCAGCGCACTTCTCAGCGCGCTGCCTAGAGCACTAAATATGCCATGCCCGAGCTGTGCTCACTGAGTACTACACATAAACACATTTAGGGCGAATTCCATTTTTCCAACTTTGCCAAGTATATGTTCACTCACTCAGATAGTCTCTCATAAGGGGGCTCTCAGGTTTCAAAAATATCAAAAGAATGCTCAAAACTGACCAGCCGCTGAGACCTTCACATTTGTTTTCAAACATTTTGGGACATTCGATCAGCATTCCTCAGTTACCTGACCTATCTATCCCTCGAATCGCTCCAACTCATTTGCAAATGGCAGCAGGTGAGTAGGCGGTAAAGAAGATGGAGAGGGAGAGAGAAAGGCGAATGATATGCAGGAGAGAGGGTACCAACTGGCCTCGCAGCGACGATTCCATAGGGGGGATTGAGAGCTAAATAAACAATTAATTATACCGTTTGAAAGCTTTTCCGATGGAAATATTTTTAATTATATAGATTTGAACTAATAACACGACATGAATTGATGGTTGAAACTCCCAAGTGACTTAACGACCTTCTGAAACGCAAAATATACAGGTGGTATATACAATTTTGGGAGAGGAAATTCTACGAACCTGGGATCAAAAGGGGAAAGTATGAAAACCTCTGGTTTAGCTGCTGCATCCCTCGACGGCGGGTGTGGGCGCAGGAACCTCCGCCCTCTCGACATGAGTAGAACCTACTTAGAGACGATAGAGAAGCTACTAATGAATCGATTGTTTCCTTCATACTTCCCACACCCTCGATACTCAGGCTGCATTAGTATTTTAAGATCGAAACGCAGCTGAGCCCGTCACTAATAGAAATACATCCTGTGTTAAAATTAAAATTATAAATTATAAACGAGTTATATAATACAATTATAAATTATTCCGAATCAAATTATAAATTATAACTGCTGTGAAGGAGTTCATGCAACTGCGGTTTGGTGTGCGGCATGCGTTTTCGCCCATTCACAAATCGGATAAATCGGCGAGGACGATTCATGCAAAGGAGGATCAACAAACATAAGGGACTTTTAGAAGAAGGCTCTTTGTGAGGCTATTTTATTTCAATATTTTTTCTTTAACGGATAAATCAAGTGATTCATCGAAAAGGTGCTACACAAATGCAAAATTGCATACTCACCAGATTCGAGCTGCACGGATATGGCAAAAGTATTCAAAGCAGTCTGTATCAATCCATGGTCGAGATCGAATATCTCATACAGCAGCGCAGCAGAAACATACTGCATCATGAGCAGACGCGTTGCTGCTACCATTACGTACACCTGTTTGAACTCAGACGCGACACGAAAACGGGTCTGAAGGATGGAAAAGGCAGTCGAAACGGTCAGTACTAAGCTGGTAAAAACGGACCAACGGGTCGCATTTTGATCCGCATCGACGGGTCAGTAACGGGTAGTAGATGACCCGCCGGATTCAGGTTCGAAACGGGTCAAGCGTGAGACCTAGAAAGGAAGAGGAAGGGCCAGAGATCGTGTTAATTGGAGAGAGAACAAAGAGACGAGTCTCTCTTCGCTCTCTCCCGCAATTGCGGGTCACACACGGGCCAGGGTAATTAAATCTGGTGACCCGACGGAATCGTAATAACGCGGGTAACCCGTGATCCGTTCTTGCCGCACTAGTCAGCACGGATTTCTTCAACATGAAAACAACTAAAGATAAAAGAGCTCAATAACTTACGGATGACCTTCAGTAGTTGCAATTCCGTTCTGAGTTTATCATGCACAGTTAAATTCAGCGTGAATGAGCCTGAAATTTCTGAATGTTGATGGTCGACAAAATGTATTGCAATTCATAAAGTGTTCACCCTTGAGGTTCATATGCGTTAAGGTAAAAAAGTAGCATGCGCTAATGAAGTAATACTGCTAGAAACAATTATGAGATATACATCCAATCAACAATTCAAACTAATACAGTTCAACTAGTTACCTGACGTTGACTAGAAGCTGAGTTATGCGTTTTTTTCCATCGATCGATGAATGAGTTCCATCGATCGATGAATGTGTTAGCGATTATTACTTTCATTTTACGAAAATGCTATCAGTATCACCGTTCCACAAAACATGATGAATTCCCTCTACGGAACTAATCTCGCTGGTTACCGAACTCTGCAGTTGGGATTTGAACACGTATGCGTAGTACACGTTCTTAGATACAACATTTTACCAAATTAATATTTAAAATCTTCCTCAGTTAAAGAAGGAGTAACACAAAAAATTAGTTCAATTAACCACTATGTGTGTGTAATAGAAGCCTACAGCCCGATCATGAATCACTTTATCCGAAGTTTCACTGACAGCTCTGAGGCTATTTACATGCGCGCAAAGTTCATTGACAGCGAAGGGTTGTGGCTAGTTCGTTTATGTTTCACTCGCTCTACATAATTTTCGCCTCGTTCTCGTTGTAAATTTGCTACAGTTTCCCATTGCGAGCGCAATATGTTCGCGGTGGGACTCCCTAGCATTCATTCGTGTTACCCCTTCTTTAACAGTATATAAATTGTGAGTCATATAACTCTCGAGATTGCGGTTTCTCTGGCATCTCACAACACAAAGTGATTGTAAAACCCTTCTGTGTGCGATCGGATGCTCAAATTTTAAAAAAAAAACAACAAAATTTGTCTCAATGATATACGGTGATTATTGGGAAAATCAGAAAGCTACCACACGAAGCGGTTCATTCAAAAAATATCAACCTCGAGATTTGAGCTACTACGATTATTCAAGAGCAATCAGTTCAGCTTGCACAAATAAAGTACGGGAGGGTGTGCAATTTCACTCACAATAAGCAAATTAGTTAATTATATTGTAAAGTATTCCTGATTACTTAGCTGCTCATCATTTACTACGATCCTGCCACAGCTGATTCGCTGATTTTCAACATCCTTGAGATCTGTGCTGCATCAGTACTTCAAAAAATATGCATAAGTGTCACCATTAATTCGTACTCGGCGTATGAGGTAAAATAACTCACAATAGGGAGCTGTAGCGGTATGAAGAACAAGAGATCGATTATTTTAAAGAAAAGCGTTAGCCAATATACCTTCGTTTGCAGGATTTGCTGTCTGTCGTATTCTTGCTGCGACTGTGATCGTCGCAGGATCTGCATCCAAAAGTTTAATTTAAAACAAAAACAGCAAATTTGAACACCCTCGAAATTTCGGTTATAGGAGTTGTACAAAAGCAGAGCTTAGCTAAGTACATCGATGCACGATGATCATCATTCGCAAAAATACGAACATTTGACAGCAGTTAGGAAGGATAAGTACTCATTCCCTACATGCTCACTCACAATTTACGTTTTAATATTTTTTGTTCACCGATAGGAGGATCGGTAAGTAACTGAACTCCAAAGGTGCAAACTCACGACATTTCGGTGTGAACCAGCTACTAGATGGTCGAGCAGCACGGATATTTGAAAAGCATTAAAAGAAGTATGCGCCAATGGAATCCAAGCTTTTTGCATTTCACACACAATGGTCCAGCGCAGGAGAGGAGATGCTGCAGTTGCTGTTGTTCCAGGAAACAATCGCGTACTACTCGCTTCTCCATCTTGTGTGAACGAACTATGGGAAATTGAATAAATCCAGTATTGATCAGACTCTGTGTCGGCATTCTCCTCGATTACTTCTTCAGCTGAATGGACAGCTCGTGACTGAGACTGAGTGGACTTAGGAACTCGAATGCAACATGCGATTTTATACATTCATCGAGTGCATTACTTTATTTGTTTCTTTATAAGTTAATTTAGAACGGTCAATTAAGAAAAATACATATGAATCGGTATGCATACTTGCTATTTTACATGATTTGTTTGTGGAAATCAATTCGGGATTCATGATACTTGTTTTGCAAATTGTAAACATTATAAAATATCCTAGAAAGTTTTCCTTCCATTGATGACTTCATCTTTCCACCTGTTACGAATTGCTGTTGCAGCACGGATTTAGAGGGTGTTGCAAGTATTGAATGAACCCTGACAGAATAGTGGAAAGCTCTCATCCTTCTTTTTTGGTCCAATCGTGAGTTAATAGTTCTCGATTCTCTTCTCCAGTGTTATCGATGTATACGTCATTGCGCTTCTTTCAAATAAATGATCAACATTATATCCAATCCTTAATATTTTCCTGACTCGCGCTTAGCTCATCCGTTTTAATTCATAGTTTCTGTGCAATCGGAATACAAGGTCAGCAGACGAAAAAGATTTCAGAAATTTCCAGAAGAAAATTTTTTACGACCACAAATATGGTGTTCGTCTGTGCATACCGTAACCTGGGAGTGGCGTTGGATCAGATGGTGTGTCAGACTCATGATTTCATCAGAGGATCGAATCAAAATGTCAATAGTTTACGACTACCGTAACCGAAGGCTACCGTAACCCGTGGCCATGGGTCAGATGTCGGGTCAGATTCATGATTTTGTTAGAGAATCGATAGAAAACTTCGATTATGTGCTTATAACGCCGGTTTTTTTTGTATTTTCGGTGAAATATTTTAAAAATTTACCAATAACAACTTCCAACGTTTAGAGAGGCGTAGTTGCCCACTAGTTGCTAAATATACAATAAACTGAAAGCTTTTTTTGACTGGCGCTTTCGCTTCGAGCGAGATTTTGATAGTTTCTGTGCAATCGAAATATAAGGTCATTACACTAAAAAGATTTCAGAAATTTCCAGAAGAAAAATTTTTACGACCAAAAATGTTCGTTGGTCTGTCCGTGCGCGTACTGTAATCTGGGGGTGGCGTTGGGTCAGATCCTGTGTAAGGCGTATGATTTCATCGGATGATAGATGAAAATCATAGATACCGTACTACTACAGTAAGCAATGCCTACCGTAACCCAGTTCGCTGGGGCAGACGCTGGGTCAGATTCATGATTTCGTCGGAGGATGGTTGCAAAACGTCAATACTAAAATCCTACAGTAACCAAAACCTACCGTATCCCGTGGCATTGTGTCATATGATGGGTCAGATTCATGATTTCAAGCAATGCAACACGTCGATGTCGATGCTCTGCCGTAGGCTCTAGCCTTGGGTCAGACGCGGCTTTAGGTACGCGATTTTGCAGGCATTTTTGCAATCAATAGGGGAAATGGTTTAACGTTCTTCCTGTAACACAGCCATGTTGGGATGGGCGTAGTTGCCCACTAGTTATATTTCATAATTTGGACTGTCCTGCCTGTGGATTGTTGGATACCTTTTGATATTTGTTTTAACTATTGCTGGAACCAAAATCTGGAGAGCTATTATTAGCAAACTACTCTCCGTACCCCCATTATCAATTTTAAAAACAAACTTCACGAGATGCAATGCAGATTGAGTGTTGTAGTTCTAGCTGATGACCAGTGCAGATTACGGCGCGGATTTTTCATGCTACACCTTCAACATAAAAGTTTCTCAAAATATTTTTCCGCGTTTTTTGAGCTCTTTGCCGCCTCTCTATCTCACCTGGGAGCTGAAATACAGTATCTGCGGGACCAAAATCGAAGAATTCTTAAATGCCAGCTCTAGGAGAAATATTATGGTTCTTTCAGAAAATTTTCTCCAGGGTAGTATTCTACCTTAGGTTGGCCGATTTTAAAATGGTTTGAAATAAATAGTTCATGTAGGCCCTGATTTTGCTTCATCGACTCGTGATACCTGCGTTATTTTGTAGGATACGAAAAGAGAATGTAATATTGATGGATCCATCATTGCATCTCTTTTGATTAACCGATGCAACTCGTATCTCATGGGTGCTAAACATAAACGGATCAGCGGGGATGGCACTTGATCACTGTTGACGAATCCTAATATTCCTAATTCCGATGTTGCAGCCATGCTCTCGTCGCTCTCTCCGTCATTGTCACTTTCATATGAGCGGAGTTTGAAGCCCGTACGGCAAGATACTTACTTACAGTGTGATACAATATGACGAAAGTGAAAGTGATCATCGAGAAGTAAATTTATATTTGAATAAATTACAGTTTGTGATTTAATTATTGATTTTAATCAATTTATTGATGGAAGCTGATGGAATATCCTACAATATCTTTCCAGCTATCAGGTTGGTGCGAAAGTCTTGCGGTTTTTTGTGTCCGTACTTTGAACTATCATAATTCTCTCGTCCCAATTCACAATGACTAACAAACATAGCAGTGTTTAGAGGTATGCTTGAACTTTACATACACACATTTCCATCAATCCGATATCGCAATCAACGCAATAAATTATGATAAACCTAATTGCAATTGATGCTCAAAATTTTGCATTAAATGTATTTTACTGGGAATTTGTTGGCAAAATTCACGAAACCTTCCCATACTGATGTCCGATAAGTATTACGTATACCATTTCAGAAAATATGTTTCAACTGTGTCTCGATTAAGTTTGGATCGAATTACATACTATTGAAAATATGCTGTCGATGCTGGCAACATGGCACTTTTTCGGATTTTTTGCATCAAAGACCATACAGGCTTCACTATGAGTGCGCTATATTCACCCACGAAGAGGCTTTATTTTCAGAAAAAATATTGGCGCCTGCACCTTTCTTGTTTCAGAAAATTTGAATTTCTCATTTTTCAAAAATATGCGAAATCAACATAAAAAAATGCAATATGTAGTCATTTACAGATCAATGCATTTCTCAAAAAAGATGTAACTTCCATTATCCATGAGAAAAAGTATGTATAGGGTAAAGATGGGAGCTTCATATAACCACCAGGAATTGAGCATTCATGCTTCAGAGGAAACAGAATATTAAGAAATGTGTAATTTTCGATGGATAAATTTTCACTATTTTAACTTTGTCCTACTCTCGCCTCTCCGATTGGGCAATGCTGATATGGTGCGCATATAAAAGAGTAAGCAAGTCCTCATTAGTTTTTAATATACGGAAGGTCATTTTACATAGGTCATTGGCCAAACTAAAAGGAAGATGGAAGGCAAAATATAAAAAAACCGCAAGACTTTTGCACCAACCTAATATATCATACCCTTTCTCGAACTCTCTCGTCGGCCCTTCACATATTTCTCAAATGCTACATACGAATTCGATTTTCCAAAAGCCTCCGGATTCAGGTTGCACAGTAACTCCAAAAGAGAACCAAAGTAGCGTCTATCAGTACCAAAGGAAAATCAAATATAAAATGAAATACTCAAAATTTTGAAGGCACTCAAATAGTGAAATTTCAAAATTCTGTGAAAAAGGGTGCTTATCATCGTGGTCCACTTCATTTCTCATCAATTCCACCGGTGCAGCCGGGTTGCATGTCGGGCAATTTTAGTGGTTTTTCAAAACTCGTGAGTATGTTACCAAATATCATGAAAATTGTGCAGGAAGATTCATTCCTGCACAATTTTTTGCTACGATTCATTTTGTATCTTCATTCTAAATTCCCTCCTCCATTTCCACATCGTGCCGGTGGGACAAGAACGACTAATGAGCAAATTTGGTTATGTTTCATTGCGTGCTGAAGACATGTGTTTACCAATATTCATCTGGTTTAAATGAAACATAACACAATTTGCTCATTCGCCGTTCTCGTCACGATGTGAGAGTGGAGGAGGGAATGTAGAATGAAGACACAATATGAATCGTAGCAAAAAATAGGATTATCGAAACCATACACATAGCATACGAAAAATGATCGTAATAACACGGCACATATACCCATTCAAAAAGCTAGTTCCACATTTGCCTTATGCTCGAGAACATTATTTTTATATTTTTCCCGACTTGAAATTAACCAATTCAATCTCAAAATCGGAATCTACATGTACATATTGACTTCTTGCACAATGTTCATGATATTTGCTAACATACTCACTGAGTTTTGAAAAACCACTAAAATTGCCCGACATGTAGCCCGGCTGCACTGGTCGAATTGGTGAGAAATGAAAATCGAAAACCTCCTCACAGATTTTCGAAATTTCACTGTACCAGGTCTTGTTTGATTCGTAGTCGACCAGCCTCATGTGCCAGAACTAGTGTTGGCATTTTGAATCCTCGCGCGCCGCTCGATTGGTGAGAAATGAGAGTCGAATGAATCAGGAATGAATTGTTTCCCTTTATTGCGAGGAGTCAATTGAATCTCTGTGAGGATTCAAGTGAATCCCGCAAAGATTCACTTGAATCTTTGGCGATAAAACATTTAGTTTTCGGAGCTGATTAGCGTCAAAGGTACACAACGGTTCCATTTTTGAAGGCGGTTCTTTCATCTTTAATTATGATTTCGTGATGTTTTAAAGATTTTGGTTATGTTTCACACGAGATACAATTGTTAATACCCGATTTCTCGCCAAACGACTCGACACCATAAGGATTTAGCTCTGTTTCAGTATCCATGCCCTACGCCTAGAACCCGGGAAGGATAAATATGAAAGCTACACGTTTGGGACCAGGGTCCCATAAAAGGCTTCCCAGGTAACCTGTTATGGGACCTGTCGACATATGACCTATTTTAGAGAACGTCTATGATGGCACCTGGTTAGCCAGTTCTTGAACCTGGATGGTAGGGTTCGCCATCGGATACTAACGATTCGCTATCCTGGGGGGTGGGAAGATGAATAACGATATCGCAATTTCTTGCGTCAAAGTCTGATTGCCTGAACCGGAATCATCAAAACTCTTATAGAATGAAGTGAAACATAACTCAAAAAATTAAAATTTCATTTAAAAAATAGTTGGAACCAAAAATATGCAGCTTTCGAAACGGATTCGATGTGTACCTTTACGTGTTCATAACTCCTTTGGCGAGCTTAGATATACGCAAAGGATTCAAGTGAATCACGGGATTCATTTGAAATTTACTTCTCGATGATCACTTTCACTTTCGTCATATTGTATCACACTGGTCAAACACCAGTAAGTAAGTATCTTGCTGTACGGGCTCCTACAAACTAATCTATTAGGTTGTTGCGAAAGTCTTGCTCGGTTTTATCATTTAATACTTCTGTCTGCGTTGGCATTCGAATTCATTTCAGACTTACCTGGTTTTTCTTATACTATGAGGGTATCAATGTTCATTCTAGCGCACCTTAGATCAGACCTCTCATTTCATTTAGGAATGCTTACTTATAGTTCAAATCTTGCGATATGAGTTAATCAAGGTGACTTTTCCTTCTATCATAATTTAATGGAGTACAAGCGTACACAGCTATGTTAATACATCACTTATGATCACTTACTATAAGTCAGTGCCAAAATCCCTTCTTTAGACGTGTCCCTTCTTGGGAAGTTATAGTGAACGCCTTTTAGCTAAATAAGTATTGTCTTCACGTTTTTGCGTAAGGCGACGCAGGGATCAATATCAATCGAAATTATAATTATCTTATTCTGTTCTTCTTAAAAATGAAGTATCGAAATTATTCATAATTGCGTTTACTAGATATGGCTATTCAAATCATTGAAAGGGTTCTTGGAATGCAGAATTTGATATTTCTGTGAAGTTTTCATTTCTTGCGCAGCTTGAATGATCGATCTTTTGTGCTAGTGTTAACGAGCACACTCTTCCAAAATATATATGGATATTATTTGGACTTCGATCGGTATTTGACAGATCAGAATTCACACCAAATTTCGTTGCAAAATTTGGCAAAATTTTTGCTAATTTATGAAATCTCAAAATTCATGGCATGTATTCTAATCACGATTGAAATCAATTATGCTCGTGAAACAACGGTTCACCCTCTTCAACAATTCTAAGATATTAGGCACTGGAGTTCAGAAGGGAGAAAAATCGGAAATATCAAACGCCGAGCAAGACTTTCGCAACAACCTAATACTCATTACTAAGAAATCCATAGATACGACTTTCTGGCATAATCCTAGAACCGTCCAATTCAGCTCGATTCTTATGTGAGAGACGTGATAGGCCCTTGAAAGTGGGTAAACCAGGGCCTTAAAAGAGGGATGAATGAAGAAATGAGAAATGTTCGCACTTGGGTTTTCGTGAAGCAAAGAAAATTATTAGGTTTACAAGAACCATATGTGTCCAGAAATGGAGGCGAGGGGGCGGGGTGCAGCACCCCGCTTCACATGTGAGGCGGTGCGCACGCCGCCGGCGTGGACACCTATGACAGGAACGCTACTATTGGTTCATTGTTGACTAAAAAGGATAAAACAATACACAGCGCATACTATTAAAGGCACTGCATCTTTGTGTATCAAACACGCTCACAGTTATTAAAATCCACTCGCATACATTTCCACTTTTCACTTTTTCCTTTGAAGGACTACTACATATACCCAGTCGAAAACCCTAATTACCAATATTTCCTTGCCTTTGGTAAACAACAAATAATCTCCCAATACACTCAATGAATTTGCATTTGGTATTGACATTGCTGGCGCTGAAGAAAAGAGTGGTCGCGAGTCTACTACGCTCCTCTTAAATAGATGCATGATCGCGACCACTTAGAAGCCCTCAAAGTTGCAGTTGCAGCTGTAGTTTGAAAAGGGGCCAAGACTGTGGAAAATATTAAGGATTGGATAAAACGTTGATGCAGATTCCACAAATTTCGAAATTTTTCAGTGTCCTTCAGATTAGGGTTACATCATTAATTCAAAAGAAGCGCAATGGCGGATCCATCGATGCAAAGAAAGTTATGCACTCGCTGAATCAATGAAATTGGAGCGCCTGTTGCATTCGAGTTCCTAAGTCCGCTCAGTCTCAGTCACGAGCAGTCCATTCAGCTGAAGAAGTCATCGAGGAGCAGAGCATGTATAGGATAGATTGTCCAGAGTCTATGATTATCCATTACGTGTTAATGTAAGTAAATTTTAAAAAATATATATTTAACAACTGTACTTGCCGAAAGCATTGATTGACTAGGTTTCGCCCCCTTTTGGATCACTTCTGAAACCACAATATCGAAGGTGTTACTGTTCTTTCGCATGTAACTGTTCACGCAGTCGTTCTCAGTGGCAGTGTGTGTGAAACATTGGCAGTTACGGGGACAGTCGCAGTGCAGTTGCGACAATAGAAGTCTTATCCATCATAGTTATTCAATTCGAACATTTATCTTGGTTTGATAATTACGAATTTTTGAACTAGTGGTTTGTGTGTTTCATATTCGCATAATTAGTGGTTGGAGACTGTGGGGAATGATCGCATTGAGCAACGAAGAACAAACACAAATAAACTATAAGTTGAAATTACGAGTGATTATTCGCGCTAGGGTTGGCAAAATGAAGCTTTCATTGAATCTCGAATCTTTCCTAATTGAATCTCCCGATCGAAAGATTCAATTGAATCGATTCGTTTGAATCGAGATTCAATTGAATCTTTGCTCTAGAATGTCTCTTAAAAATGTGATGTTCGCTCAATAAAAAAGTATTTTGTCAAGCTCTCTGATGAAGTGGGCTCCCCAAAGGTATTTTAATGTTTCTAACATTTTAAATATTAATAATAATGTTGTTGAACAAAAATAGTGTTATGTTTCAGCTGCCAATAAAACTTCGAATTGATATTTTTGATAAATTGGATCTTGAATTTAGAAATTCAACTATGCTTCAACAAAAAGATATGTGGAAATTGTATTTATTGATTTTCCTTTTTGAAATGATGTTGACAGCGTTTCGTGTCTAATTGTAGGAGGAGTCTTAGCAACCGCGCGTAGTGAGTGGTGAGAGAAACGAGAGCGTAACTCTCTCGCCTAGCGCGCTCTCTCGCTTGTTCTCTGAGCTTTTTTCCCCTGGTGACCATGGCTGGCAATCGGCCAAGTTGCGATAACTCAGTTCAGAGCAGAGATGGAAAGAGAACAATTTCAGAATCTCATATCGTTGGGGAATGCCAGGAAATGGTAAAGGATGGTAGAGTTCTGTGTATCCCGGCTACAGCTGTTATTTCTGAACGAATCTTCTCACGAGCTACAGCGATGAGCCACAATATAACAAGGAACAAACTGAGTGTCGAATTGTGGGAGCTTAGCTTGATCTACCACATGAATGCCCTTTCAGAAAAAAGGTATCATAATGTTAAACTTTGACCACAAATCGTTAAATGCATTATTACAGAGAATCGAGAGTAAAACCAGTCAAAGTTAAACCTCTAGAAATTCAACCGGAAAGTGATAATGAAGATGGGGAAACTGATGAAGATGATGAAGAAGAATTGTAAGAAGTTGAACGAGAGATGAAGAAGATGTGGGCAGATAAGGAACTAGAAGAGAACCTTAGAATTGCTGACAAGACCACCACAACAACAGCCAAATCTCACTCGAAGAGAAAGGGCAACATTGGATACGAGGCACTTGATTCTAAGAAGAAAAAACTGAAATAAGTGTTGGTCGTCAGTATTGACCAGACTATGATCTCGATAAAATTCGATTGAACGTAATTCAAATATGTTTCACTTGGGGAAAAGCAAATTAATAAAGCGAGAGGCAATAACAGAGAGAGATTCAATTGAATCTTCGAAAGATTTAATTGAATCTCTCTCTGTTATTGCCTCTCGCACAAAGATTCATTTCACTCTATGTTTCACGGGAAAATCGGTCGGCAAAGATTCATTTTGCCAACCCTAATTCGCGCTGTTTGATTGCAGTTGCACCGCGTGATCATTCCCTTGCCACTGTTTCGGAACACAAAGCACGATGCCGACGTAGAACAATAAAACCAATTGGAATACTACGGGTACTTGCGAGTGTTTTTTTCCAGAAACAAGCTCATCAAATTAGCGACGACTGTTGTATGATACATGCCAACACATCCACGATACTGCCGATTCTGGAAATAATGAATTTAAAACAATATTTTTTTCTGGGAAATAAGAAATATCCCCGAGAATCACGCCCCCCCCCCAAACTTCAATTAGCCCACATTAATCAGGTTAATACCTTACATCTAACAATTAATCACGGATATGTATGGTCAGAGCAAATTAGAAAGTCTTGTCCGCACTCTCGGATTACGGGTTCACTACTTTTTTTCAAAATGTGAAGAATTCTCATGAACCAATATTTTCTTCCTATCCTGGAAAAATAGATCTCCGGATAGTATGTTAAAATATCTACAGCATCAGAAATACGGTAACATACTAAAATATATTGTATTTTACATATTTTTTTCGATTTTTAGAAACGTTTGACGCAAAGAACCCATGAAACCATGAAACTGACCATGAAGTTCAACTCTGATGAAACTTTTACGGTAAACTTGTTCACGACTTTGCTATATTGATACTTGTCGTTCTATTTCAGACTGCTTATGATCCCTTTTCGACGATTCCGAAGAAAATTGTGAGATTCTAAAGTAGAATCGACATGTTGATGAATATTTCGGTGCTTCAATTTTAAATTGTACATTTCTGCTACAATCCAATTATAAAGGTTTAAAAACAATTTTGAGCAAATGACAATGGCATCATCCTATTGAAGAAGAGCACGCCTTAGTGTTTCGGAATAGGATATTATTTTTTAGACGGATTGGGAGAGAATGATTGAATGATGTGCGCAATTCTTTCTAATAATTATCCAGTGAAACCCAAATTGGACGGTAATTCTAGAATGATGAGTTACATTCTTTAGTTTTCTAATTTCTGACTCTTTTCAATCTGTCCATCACAGAATTCCTTTAGCTGCTCTCGTCGATTTCTCCTGTAATCGAGCCGACGGAGAATGCAGCGACTGCAGCAAGTAAAGGAGATACAACTGCGGTTGTGACGGCCAGTTGTGAGTAAATTTGTTTGATGCTGTTCCGAACATCGATTGATAGATGCCCCCTCGCCTCTCTTTTCAATTACTGGTGCAACCCTTATTTCACTGGACCTAACAATCAGAGTATCAGTGGATACTACTCGACAATGTTGTAGTAGCTCCATAAAGAGAAATGAATTTCCAAAGGAAGGTACACGCGAGCGACCGGTGCAGCAGCTTGATGAGGAACAGGAGAGACTAATCCATAACGGGGGTCTTAGTTGACTTTGGAGGACCTCAAAAATGTCGAAGCGGAAACTGAAATATGGCCGCTTTGCCACAATCCGTTCGATTCTCTCGTAAGGGGAGTGATATGCAATTGATAAGCGCGCATGCATCGCATGCAAGTATGAGTCTTGAAAAACAAATTCAAATACTATTTCTTACTTTTCTTTGTTCGTTATGATCGTGCACAATATTGGCGTCAAAGAAAAAAATATTACAAAGAACGAATGATACGTGAATTCCACAGTTTTAAGTTACAAGGAACCCGGAAAGTCAAATTCAATTTGTTTTTAAAGTTTTTTGTTGCGTATATTAGTGCATTAATTAGTTTGATATTAATACGTTAACACTTGCCAACATGCACGCTTCCAAGGCATAGTGTGAGGGCAATGATAGTTTGATTTTAACAAATACAAAACAAGGAACAAGATAGATTCGCGCTTCGCCTTTATTTCACATGCAATTAATTATCGATTCTGTAATCGTCCCACCAGAATATCACTCACAATTATCCACAGTGGTAGAGCAGTCCTTGCTTTGCCGCAGGAAGCAGTCGCACGTGCTGCTGGATCCGTCCACTCCCTCTGCTCTTCTCTGCACTTCTGACCCTTCTTTGTCGTTGCCTAGATTGATCTGTATGTCTACCATTCGGCTTTTTGAATGCACCCGTTTTTGGACCCATGAGGCTCGCGCCTCTCCGATTTTAAGAAGCAGAAGAGTTGCTGCTGCCTTTTTTATGCGGTCAACTTGTTAGATGCACATGATAACGTCTGCTCTGTAAATAACAAATATAAAAACAAATATGTCATTATTTACAGAGCCAACGTCATCACGTGTCTTATTTTTTTTTGCTCAATTTTGCAGAAATCTGCTATAGCATGCTATTTTTGAATCGACATGCCCATCAAGTTAACGTTCTTTCGACATTGTTTTTTTGAGAATAAATTACATACCACGCCTGTCACGAGAAAATCGAACTAGATTTTCAAATCTTGGTAACGGGAAATAAACCCCAAAATGCGTTTTCATCAGTTTTGGTCATCCTAAGGTTTTAGCAACGATTTTTTTCGAATTCGATGCTAGTGACTGAACAGCAATCCCTTTCGCGAATCCCTTTTCAGACTGCAATAACACTGAGAAATATTGTGATTGAACTACATGGAAGTAGTCTATTGCTGGAGTCGAACAGCAACCAGACTCGTACTACTAGTGAAACTCGCAAGTCACAAGTTTGTGAAGTTTGTTCCTGACAAAAAAATAACAATTTTTTTCCTAAATTTTTAAACAAAAAAAATGGAAAACTATGGAAAAAACAACTATCAGCATCGTACTGCATGCGCAGGTTATCCTTCCTGATTTCCTGAGGAATGGGCCATCTCGCGCCCGGTCCATGATTATTCTCCTGCAATTATTTTTCAAAAATTCACCCTGTTGTTTCTTGCTTCGCATGTTCATTGTAACATGGCTCGAATAGAATCAAGCAACATTTCAGCCTGATTTTGTAGATGAAATACTATCTGAGTGGGTGAACAAATGCTCGGAAAAGTTGGAGAAATGGAATTCCCCTAAATGTGTAAGCGTGTAGAACTCAGTGAGCATAGCTCGGGCATGGCATGTTTAGTGCTCTAGATATTTTAGTCCAAAAACGTCAATTTTCGAAATTTTCTCTTTCAAAATCAAATCAAACGAGTGATGCCTTAAAAAATGAGAAAATTCATTTTATCATTCTCATCAAGTTTCATTCGAATCGGCTTAAAAATTTTAGCGAAAAATAGAAAAGTTTTTTTTCTTTTTTTTCGCTCCATCGATACGGTAGGCTACGTAATGGATAATCATAGACTCTGGACAATCCATCCTATACATGCTCTGCTCCTCGATGACTTCTTCAGCTGAATGGACTGCTCGTGACTGAGACTGAGTGGACTTAGGAACTCGAATGCAACAGGCGCTCCAATTTCATTGATCCAGCGAGTGCATAACTTTCTTTGTATCTTTCGAAGTTAATTTGGAACGGTCAATTAATAAAAATACATATGAATCGGTCTGCTTTATTTGTAGAAGTCAATTCGGGATTGATACCTGTTTTACAAATTGCAAATATTATACTATATCCAAGAAAGTTTTCCTTCCAATGATGACTTCATCTTTCCACCTGTTATGAATTACTGATGCAGGGTGTTACAAATATTGAATGAACGTGACACAATAGTGGAAATCACAAAAATAGTATCATACCAGAATAGTTTCATCCTTATTTTGGTCCAAGTTAGTATATTTCGATTCTATCACCCAGTGGTATCGATGGATCCGCCATTGCGCTTCTTTTGAATTAATGATGTAACCCTAATCTGAAGGACACTGAAAAATTTCGAAATTTGTGGAATCTGCATCAACGTTTTATCCAATCCTTAATATTTTCCTGACTCGCGCTAATCTCATCCGTTTTAATTCACTCATCGCAGACTCGCTGTCGTTATCAGAGACTGCAGCCCGTGCTGCAATTGGAAGTTCTGCATCGACTCGCTCGTAGTCGTCAAATTTGTGAGTACTATATTTCATAATTTGGACTGTCCTGCCTGTGGATTGATGGATACATTTTGATATTTGTTTTAACTATTGCTGGAACCAAAATCTGGAGAGTGATCATCAGCAAACTTCTATGCGTACCCCATTATTAGTTTTAAAAATAAACTTCACGAGATGCATGCAGATTGAGTTTCGCAGTTTTCGTTAATGACCAGTGCAGATTACGGCGCGGAGCCTGCAGCAAGTGCAGATAGAATAATAGAACGACTGCAGATTCTGCGACTCACTCGCAGTATCCAATTGAGAGTTTATTCAACGCAAGATGGAAGTGGATTGATCGATTTGTGCCGATTCTCATCCTTTCGATATACCGCTGCAACCTGAATCCTGACGTTCTTAAAATTAGAAACAGTAATTTGCTAGACCACTTTCGATTCGCAGTACGAAAATTATATGTTTATTCTCATTCATCCCTCAATAACTATTAGTCAGCACAGTCTTGGCCCCTTTTCAAATTACAGCTGCAACTGCAACTTTGAGGGCTTCTAAGTGGTCGCGATCATGCATCTATTTAAGAGGAGCGTAGTAGACTCGCGACCACTCTTTTCTCATATTTAACCTCTTTGCAAGTTTGAAGACGATTCGTTAATCGGTTCCCGTGTTATGTGCAGAAATATAGATGCAGCCTACATGCAGCCTGGCCCAACCGGTCGAGATGACGCAAAATGAAGTTGATCATTGTAATCAGCACCCTCGAGAACCCGTTTTCTCAGGTTTTCGCAAAAACGCTGTGCCAGACCCCATATAATATTGTTTGACTCTTAGAGAATCGGGCTCATATAATGTCGGGAATGTTTATTTAATTATAATTAAATATCATCGCAAGCTCAACTGCTGTAACGAGACAATGGCCAAGGAGGGATTATTGGCAATCTACAAGGCTAGTGCACAGCGTGCCAAAACAACGATTTCCTTTGTTTGGTGCGGCGCTCGGCCGACCTTGAAACCTAACTTTTTTGTAGAAAGGTGCAAGATACGCCATAACTTCATTGGAAAAATCAAATATACATATATAAACTAATACAGATATTACGGTATGAACCAAAGCCTAAGCCCTATCATGCTAAGTCATTTTCGTTACATTCACATTTGGTTGCATGCATTTCACCGATTTTTCAACATAAATCGAAAGTTTTGTGAATCCCAGCAACAGGAATTCATACACCTGTAGTGTCTTTTCAAATCCTCACGACGAGCTCTACAATTCGTATTACTTAGAATTTTTCGAAAATGTTAAAACTTTTCGAGAAATTTTTGTAAAAAATGCTTAAAGGAGGAGTAAACTCAAAATTCAATTTTTGAAGCTATCATATGCACAGCCTAGAGCTCCACAACGATAAGAAGCTTCGAAAGTGTCACATTGATATGTCCATTCCGCAGAGTTATAGCTAGTTGGCTGGGAGCCAGATCAGGGAAAGCTCAGGGAAGGGGGCGAGATAGCACGCGACTTGAAGAGAGTGTGTCCCTAGGTGAAACATATCCCAACCGGGCGCGCGTTTGCATTTGCTATTCCTTTAATTTACGTATTTCTCGTTTGATGCAATGTGCAATTGTAAGTGATATCCGATTTGGTACGTCCATGTTATTGGAAGAGGCTGCTTTGACTGCTTTTGGAACATCAGTGCAGCTCGAGTCTCGCGATTGTGCACATTTGGAGTTCAGTGGGATCTTTTCGATGGGAAATCGCTCTTCGGTTCGTATGAATCGGTCGAGATGACGCAAAATGAAGTTGATCATTGTAATCAGCACCCTCGAGAACCCGTTTTCTCAGGTTTTCGCAAAAACGCTGTGCCAGACCCCATATAATATTGTTTGACTCTTAGAGAATCGGGCTCATATAATGTCGGGAATGTTTATTTAATTATAATTAAATATCATCGCAAGCTCAACTGCTGTAACGAGACAATGGCCAAGGAGGGATTATTGGCAATCTACAAGGCTAGTGCACAGCGTGCCAAAACAACGATTTCCTTTGTTTGGTGCGGCGCTCGGCCGACCTTGAAACCTAACTTTTTTGTAGAAAGGTGCAAGATACGCCATAACTTCATTGGAAAAATCAAATATACATATATAAACTAATACAGATATTACGGTATGAACCAAAGCCTAAGCCCTATCATGCTAAGTCATTTTCGTTACATTCACATTTGGTTGCATGCATTTCACCGATTTTTCAACATAAATCGAAAGTTTTGTGAATCCCAGCAACAGGAATTCATACACCTGTAGTGTCTTTTCAAATCCTCACGACGAGCTCTACAATTCGTATTACTTAGAATTTTTCGAAAATGTTAAAACTTTTCGAGAAATTTTTGTAAAAAATGCTTAAAGGAGGAGTAAACTCAAAATTCAATTTTTGAAGCTATCATATGCACAGCCTAGAGCTCCACAACGATAAGAAGCTTCGAAAGTGTCACATTGATATGTCCATTCCGCAGAGTTATAGCTAGTTGGCTGGGAGCCAGATCAGGGAAAGCTCAGGGAAGGGGGCGAGATAGCACGCGACTTGAAGAGAGTGTGTCCCTAGGTGAAACATATCCCAACCGGGCGCGCGTTTGCATTTGCTATTCCTTTAATTTACGTATTTCTCGTTTGATGCAATGTGCAATTGTAAGTGATATCCGATTTGGTACGTCCATGTTATTGGAAGAGGCTGCTTTGACTGCTTTTGGAACATCAGTGCAGCTCGAGTCTCGCGATTGTGCACATTTGGAGTTCAGTGGGATCTTTTCGATGGGAAATCGCTCTTCGGTTCCTCCAATATTTTTCGAAATATATATTGAAACTTGATTCGTTAATAATCTAATGGACTTAGAGAAAAGTTGAATTTATAAAAGTTATTTTAATAATTTAGATCTTTGTGTGACTCATATGATAATAAATGGTTCCAATATCATTCCTCATTCTTCCTTCTTCCTTCTATGTTTACAAACCCCAACGAGACCGAACCTCTTCCTTCAGTATCAACATTGAACTGACAACCAGCACCGCCAGATTCCATTCTTTTCCTGTAAGAACCTCCCGACAGCATCGAATTCTACCCTGGGATCATTACTCGCGTAATTTAGCACTTTCCGCAGAGGCGATATACATGAAAACCTGTTTTCGACGTGACGACGTCTGGAGCCAACGAAGGCTCTGGGTACAAAATGAGTATGTCCATCATGTTCAGCACATTCGATTACCCCAAAACTCAAACTTACAGAGAATTGACATTTTTTGGCTGTGCCGGGTCTTGCTCGATTCTTATGCAAACGGGCTCATATGCATGTTGTTAGTGAATTAACACTGTTGGTGCTTGTCTACTATTGGTATGCCCAGTGATAAGTTTTGCTCTCGAAAAAATAATGCAGTCTAAATCTCAAGGGTGTGAAATTTTAGTATTAAATCACGATTTCTGAGAAATCTAATAGGATCTTTTTTTCAGAGTCACTCTAGTCGATGACCTTCAGCGAATGAGCGTAGACATCAGCATCAGCAAGAGCTCCTCTGAGAAGTCCTCTTGCTTTCACTCACAATCACTCACAGAAGTTTGTGAGCGAAAGTAAGAGGTGTCTCGTCTTCATTAGCGCAGTAAAGTGAATCGATCAAGTATTGTCATGCTCTGCTGCGGCTCACTTTTGGAATGCTACTGCAGCCGGAATCTCGAGGGACTGTAATTTCAAGACTGCAAAGGGAATAATTTATCAGGTTGGAACAAAAGTTTTGCACGATTTTCAAATTTTCTTTTCCAGCATGCCCTGTCCTTTATTTTCAAAATTATTTAAAATTGTTTCATGTATTCGTTGAGGGTTTGGATGCTCTTTCTATCACACATTAGTATTACCCATACCATTTGATATTGTGGCGACATTTAAAAGTCAAAGCCACTACATTTGAGAACTGAACTACATAATCTTGGGGTCTGCTCTATATGGACATCGATGATAATGCAAATATCAAGGTATATTTGGAAAGTGTGATGAACAGGCATCATAAAATAGTATGAAAATGGGGATCACCACAAATGGTATTCCAGAAACTTAGGTCATTTTTGATCTCGCGCCAAAAGGGGCTTGGTATGAATTAGTTGCTTTCACCGAATACCCGTAGCTGTAAGTCTATCGATCTCAAATGCATTTAAACTTTAAGTACCTTCAATGGTAAGCTCACAATTATTTTCGTGTGGACATACAATGATTCTATTAGAAAATGGAATTTTGCATACTCAGATACTGATATTATAGTGTCGAAATTGATGTTTCCATGAATGTAATGTTTCCAGTATAAAAGGAATCTTAGACTTTATATAGTTAACTAAACAAGCAACTCTTACTCTATCAATTATTGGCTTGGACGAGTCGGAGGATAGCTTCCTTTTGAGGAGATCGACTCGAACAATGTACACCGAATTTCAATATTTTGGCTGTGATGACCATGATTCAAAATTTCAGAAAATATTAATTTTCTAGGTGTGGAAAAGGGTTTGCTCCAGCATTTCTTTATGTTATAAAGCCCCAAGGCAGTTTATGTAAAAGCACTTAAGATCGAGCCAGCACAATTTATTGTCGAGGCAATAACAGCGATCCATTGCGTAACGTTATTTCTCGAATGTTGGAATTTAATGGTCTGTAAACCTTGCTAAATTGAAGCAACCACTTGATCCTACATAGCTTTAGAGAGAACTACCAAAGGGCTTTTCACTCCACCATGTGAGACTATACAATGATTTTTCTGTCAGAATAGGGGCATGATAAACAAATGTCGATGTCTCTCAACATTTTCACATTTAACGAAACCTGCTTTTTTCGCAAACCCTCAGAGCAGGATTCGATTCGAAGTAGCGGATATATTTTACAAATAGTCCCTAAATATATACTATACGGTTAGATCGACCCGATTAAAGTGAAGCCTTTTAAGCAATTTCAAACTTCATGGCCGAAATCGTGCAAAACTTTTGTTCCAACCTAATACTTACTTTGCAATATTGGCTTTCGGATTTCGGTGGGTTCTGCTGCGATCGACTGGACGAAGATTGTAGCGACCAGCGGTGGGAGCAGCAGCAACTCCGCTGTGAAAGGGCAGAGCGTGAGTGTTACAGAAAGACACCTGACACATTGGATCAGTATTATGTCCTGATTTTAGAGGTTTCGGTGCAACGCGAATCCAACACATTCTTTGGTAAAAGTTTCCCACTGTGATGCCTGCATTGTATCAATGGGGAAATATCACTGTGATTCCACTGGGATAGCGACTTGAACATAATTTCCCAGTGGGACCCCAAAGGAATTTCCCAGTTGGAACCCTGCAGGCATCCCACTGGGAAACTTTTCCAGAGTGAGCGGATTGATATTTATATGAGGAAAAACGCGAACCGCGAACTGATTTTTCTTGAGTACCGTATTGTGAACCGGGAAGTGATTTTTTTCTTTTCGACAACTTCAAAATTAATTTCCCGAAATATTTCAACTTTTAATAGTACAAATTGTATATGATTCGATGCAGAATTGCATGCAGAACACAACAAAACCAATTTAAGCACGATTCTCTCAAAAATGAACGTGTTATACCCGTGGGGTCAGTGGGGGTTACTGGGGGTTGCTCGGAGCGGGAGCGCAACGTGTTCACATGGGAAACCAACAGGACTGTATTTTACACAGAAAGCGCTCGTTTTTGGCACAAAAAATCTAACCAATATTGGCCACATGAGCTAAAAATATGTGGTTCGTCTAGAAATGCTAAGAAACCATTTTGGAAAAGATCTGTAATTCAGATTTTCCAATTTAAATTTTTAACGTTTCTTATTTACGTTTGTTGCTAAAAAACGCAGGTTTAGCGCACGTTTTGAGTAATAGGAAACGTTAAAAATTTAAATTGAAAAATCTGACTTACAGATCTTTTCCAAAATGGTTTCTTAGCATTTCTAGACAAAACCGCATATTTTTAGCTCATTTACCTTCTATGTGCCAAAAAGAGCGTTTTCTGTGTAAAATATGTGTCTTATTTGAATATGTTTCGCATTCGAATAACATGTTTGGGTTGAGATGCGGAGCAATTTGGCCCAAAATACAGTCATTTCGATATGTTTCACATACCAATATACCCCTCGATCAGAAACAAAGAGGAATTGAGCGCGCCATGCTAATGAGCTTTCTTCCCTCCTTTGTCACGGTGTGCTACTTTTCACATATCGATATTAGAGTTGCAGAAGAAAATCAAAAGACAAGTAAAGGATTATCCAACAATCTTCTCAAGGTCTGTCATCAACAATCAATATACTCTCAATCGCCCACTGACCATGACAGGTTGCTGCTCTGAACTTACTTATTTTATTTTATACAGATACGCCTCACTTCAATTGCCTTTTCCTCAGTGAGTAAAAACATGAGGAATTGGTGAATCATAGTACCGCCTAAGGCAATTCAATTAAAAATTTGTGAAACTTTAATCGAAGGGCCCGTGGCTAATGCTGCTTGAACTACCCGGCATAGGATATGTTGGGGTAATTTCATAGTTGTCCAACACTGGCGGCGAGATGTTTTCAGACCATGACCGGTGAGCCCTCAAAAGTGGGTCATGGTCCATAGGGGATGATGGTCTATCTTGATGTTTGATCGATCAAAGATATCATGTCCCAAACCACCTACATTAGTCCCTCTCCCATTTGTCGACAGAATGGAAGAAAAAAAAGGAAATTGATAAGATCACTTGCAATATGTCTGGCGTATATAAGGAGCGACTGCAGAAGCAGCTCTGCTGGCTACTGCATTGGCTGTACAATTAGATTAAATTTCATAAGATATCGGCAAGAACACGAGACTGCCACGAAGGGATTAGCAAGAGTTAAGAAGCTGACAGCACAACCATCAATTGCGGCGCTGAACCATTCACTACTGTTTACATATCGATATCAGAGTTGCAGAAAATCAAAAGACAATTAAAGGAGTATCCATCAATCTTCTCAAGGTCTATCATCAACAATTAATATACTCTCAATTGCCCACTGACCGTGAGAGGTTGCTGCAGCTGCAGGTCTGCAGCATACTCCGATTCAATCGTTGGAAATTGACGAGAGCAGTGACTAAGGATCTACAATTTATAGACTGTAAATGATCTATAAAATAATTAGTCAGATATTACCAAGCGGAATGTTGACTACATTTTTGAGGTCGATCTAAAAAAGGTACGATCTCTATGAGATGACTGTAGGAGTGAGTTTCCCAAGGGGATCAATGATGTACATGGATTTCCCAATGAGGTACATGCTGGCTGCTCACTGCGAAACCCACTGAAATTCCGTTGGGAACCATTGCAAAACATACACAAACACTCTCCTCAGCTAGAATTACCCATAGTATTCCGATTATTTGTTATTGTTCTACGTAGACAATGTGCATTGTGCTTCGTTGCACTACGAAGTTATGATCACAAGGTGAAACGACAATCTAACAGCGCGAAGAAATCATTAGTAATTCCAGATTAGTGATTGATTTTGTTTGTTCTTCGTTATGTGAAGGAATCAATTCACGCGATCTTCAACCACTAATAATGCGAACATGAAACACAAAAATCCACTTATTCAAAAAGTTCAAAAATTTAATAGTTTTCCAATAAATGGCAATCATCGCGCGCAATTTGGATAGCACTGGTGTGAAAAAAACGAAAAATGCTTGTCTCCAATTTCACGATTCACCTATTACTGTAGAGTTTCCACCAGTTTTCATATACCAGATGTAACCTACATACCCGATCGTCACAAGGGGTTTCCCAACAATAAATATCAGGTTGGCGCGAAAGTCTTTGTCCATGGTTTTGTTTTAACACTGCTCGTCGCAAGTGTACTTTGGCGTTCCCTCGTTCCTAGTGAATAACATTCAGTGATAGGCTTTTATAGTAAACAACTCCCCATTCCCTTTCCTTCAGTCAAGCTCTAGTAGAGTTACGATGTACGTTCCTGACATGTTCTGCTTGACCTCTATCTATCCTACACCACAATGAAGGATTCGGAGACCCTACTGAAGAATGTTTATCATACACATGCCCCCTCTACAACACCTTCAGGAATTGGTTCCATCGCTTCGATACATACTTTTCCCTAGATGATCAGGATAGATCTCGTGAGTTAAATTGGGAAACGTTGAAGAAAGTTGTGGAAACGGACCCATTTCAAACTGTCCTTAAAGCAGGATTATCAGCAAAAACGCGCCTGGTTGAAATGTGTTTCAAATAGGGAGGGAACTCTATTCAAGTCGCGTGCTCTCTCACTCGTTGCCTGTGTGTCAGGGTCAATTTTGAATGCTTTAATTGAACCATAACTCAATTCTGAATAGAGATTTCAAAACCAGAATTTCGATAATGAGTTATCGTTAACGATTGTCTCGAAACTGCGTTGTCAGTTTGTCATTGCTAGGTTGACTGATAGTCCCGCTTTAAAATAGCCAATACACTTCGAGCCCACCATAGCACAGTAGAGGAAGGCTTGATAACCCTTGGAATGAGGAAATTTCGGTCAATTCATACCTCATGACCTGGCCCAAGCCAACATTGGACGCGGATTCGATGATTCCAAATCCCTCCTCACTCTCTACGGTGCGGATCGATGGCTGGGCCGGCCTGAAGTAATAACTCGAAGGTTTAAGCCTGAAGGAGACGAACGGTTACTATCAGCGCGAATCCGCCCGTCTTCATGTCGCTAAACAAATCAAGCAAGAAGTGACTGGATATGGATGGTTGGTTCTCCCCGATCGCCCGAATTCTAGTGATTTGGCCCCAACGGAATACTGGCTTTTCGCAGCCCTGCCTCATTCTCTTAGAGCTAAGAGAATGAGGCAGGGCTGCGAAAAGCCCTCATTTCGTGTGATGCGCTGAATTTTGGCGGTTATTTTTTGAAAGTCGAGAACAGTGCTTCCAAACCCCACATACATATACTAATTCTGAAATATCTTGACGAAATAAGTGCTTTTGCTTTTGGAGGTGAAAATCTGACTACATTTCGAAAAAAAATTTACCCATTTGATATCTCAAAACTGTGGTCCTGAATAGGTTTGTTTGTTCTTCGCTTGCACGACTGATCGATCTGTGGCGGAATCAAAGAATCTATAGCTAAGTTGAAACATAAGTGTCTCATGTCAGTAAAATTAAAAATTGTATTTACAATTCGGCGACTCGCCATAATAATTAAAGTGGCTCATTGCAATTATCAACGATTATTCTCTGATTATCCCCCGATGACGTGCATCACTAGTTCCTGCATTAAGGCCTTTACGCACATTTGCGTTTGCTCGAGTGACTCTCTGACGGAAGGATGAGGATTGCTGTAGCCGGTGAGTAGAATGTGTTTTCCTTGATTGCAGTTTTTGTTTTCTTTCTATAACTTCCCATAATTAAAATTGTTTCACGACTACAATAGTCTTGTTGACTACAATATCATTGTCCTTCAGAGACTCGCTAACGACACCCCAGTTCATGTACACTGTAGTCGCAGCACGTGCGACTGAATAGGAAGGCAGAACAGCGCAATTCGTCGATGGAGGAAGCTAGTTGTGAGTGAAAATCCACTGCAGCATGGTGCACATCGGCGCTTATTGTTGTGATAGTTTTTTTATGAATCTGCGAAACGCTAATTTTGAGGATTAGCACTTTTGATGTATTACCATTGATGTTCAATTCCAATGTTGTCCGTACGTATTGTCAGAATAGTTACTGTCCATGTTTCAAACTGCATTAACATGCGAACATAAGTTGGATATGATCTACAAAGCAGCAATTCCTCTGCGACAGTGGTTGATTATAGGATATTTGGACTATATATTTTTCTTTTATTAGTGCATGTTAATTCGATTGGTTTTGGATTATCAGTGAAGCACAAAAATCGGTGGTGTTTATTTTTTTTGTTTGAAGAATATTATCGACAACTGATTGTTCATGACCGCCAACTGCATTCTAAAATATGTTCGACCTATAATCGTAAGTGTGCTCAAATGGTTAGTTATTTTAATATCGAGATTTCCAAGGATACGGTAGTTGAACGATGTGATTTATTAGATTGAAAAAAAAACAATTGTTGCCGTCGTTCTTTCTCGGGATCGTCCGTGCAGATGGAGAAACGGGCGGATTCTGCTGCGGAACTGCAGATGTAGCGACTCCTCTGCGAAAGTGGATTGTGAGATTAAATAAACTAGAACGGTGCCGTGTATTGACGAGACATGGTTTGATTGTTCTTGAAGCATCGCAAAAGCGGGGGGATATCGCGGGAGAGTTTTTATCGCGAATGCATCTCGTATCATTAATATTTTTAATTCATTCATAATTTGGTAAACTTTATTTTCGGTCCTCTTTAGAGTACTAAAAGTTGCACCGCGGGCGAGCATGAACCCATTGCAATCCGTTGAAGTTGGGCGGATACAGTATGTTGTGCCCACCTTTCAAAATGTACCTGCGCGATATATATATATTTTTACCTGCGCGATATATATATTCACTACAATAGCTTGATGGAATGGGAGGGTGCGCCATAAGCTCCACTTCGTCACCTTCGGTTATACTGATTAATATGCATTTCCATCTGAAACATTAACCAATTGGTCGAGGCTGACTGCATTGCTTTCCAAATATTGGAGCAACGCGAATCTAACAGGAAGTAAATTCACCAAGTATTCACCCGTAACTTTTCTCCCTTCTATGGGCATGTCAGTCCCTCTGGTCGGTCTCATTCGATTCTTCGCAGTTTTTTCGATGGATTCTTCTCCTGTCGATACAGTAGAACATTCCCCGTAGGTGGTGTATCTTCTGCATTACATTGATCTTTGATTAGAATAACATTATAATTGAATGCTATGGACCGAAGGAAGATGAATCAGTATTGGCTACGAGCTATATTATTTATTATTATATGTTAGGACACTTTACCCGATCAAATTGCTTGTTACCTGCTTGTTACATGTTCAGTGAGAAGATCAATCAAAGAAGCATAACCTCACCTGTAATATCAATTCATATGACGCCGTACTCCTAAGACTCGAACAAACGTTGGAACAGCAATTTTTCGAAATTATGTATTCCGGGGTAGTTTTTCATGCTGATGACGATGGTCGACTTCATTTTGCATAATTGACCTCTAATGACGGACTACGGTGCCCATATAAAGTACGAAAATTTGGGTTTATTTGATCAGTAGAGAGTTAGCGTGGCACTAGAAACTTCAAAATTGTTTTCCCGGGGTGTTTTTTTCATTCTCTACACGATGGAATGATTGAAATCATCGTTTGAGAGATCCTTCATTGGTTTTGGAAGATAATTCATGGCTAAAACTCAAAAGTAGACGGCGCCATTTGGTGTGAACGTAGATTATCTAGTAAGAAGGCCGTATTCCAATTTTGGTGCAATTACAACTAAGACATTTCCAGTTATGCACTTTTCAATTTTCCGAGTTCATGTACTACACATCCCTCGCTCTATAGTCATCGACCAAGAGAGCTCACTTGGTCTCTAAGTCCCATGTTACAGGTGGCTCAATTGGTAGCGACTTGCTCTCTCGAACAGCGAGTTGCGGGTTCGGTTCCCGCCGGTGCGCTAATTTTGCAACGGCTTCAACATCTCTCTGTCCATGATTCTCTAACCCGCGTTGTGCAGATAGCACACCATCACCGTCCAACTAACTCCTTCTGCTGTGCACGTTTGGTGCCACATTTCCTAGTTGATTCTTTTATCGCGTAATTGATTTATCCGTGCATTTTTTATGATTCGTTTTTGCGATCGTTTAATGTTTAAAGAATGGATGAACTCGATTTGTGCGTATTTTCTCGCTTTCATAGCCCCTGCATTTCCACAAGTGTATTGGCCCGAGGACCATGCGATGGATTGCGAACATGGTAAATATTTTCATCGTTTGTTAAAGTTATGTTTGCTTCATTTGTTAAAGATAAAACTGTTTTTAAACGATATCATCTTTACTTTTCAAGGACTTGTTCTTCTCATTAAAAATAAATAGAGAGTCCATTGCAAAATTAGCACACCATTGCAAAAGACACGGCGGGGATCGAACCCGCAACTCGCTGTTCGAGAGACCAAGTCGCTACCAATTGAACGACCTGTGACATGGGACATAAGACCAAGTGAGCTCTCTTGGTCGATGACTATAGAGCGAGGGATGTGTAGTACGTGAACTCGGAAAATTGAAAAGTGCATAACTGGAAATGTCTTAGTTGTAATTGCACCAAAATTGGAATACGGCCTTCTTACTAGATAATCCACGTTCACACCAAATGGCGCCGTCTACTTTTGAGTTTTAGCCATGAATTATCTTCTAAAACCAATGAAGGATCTCTAAAACGATGATTTCAATCATTCTATCGTGTAGAGAATGAAAAAACACCCCGGGAAAACAATTTTGAAGTTTCTAGTGCCACTCTAACTCTCTACTGATCAAATAAATCAAAATTTTCGCACTTTATATGGGTACCGTAGTCCGTCATTAGAGGCCAATTATGCAAAATGAAGTCGACCATCGTCATCAGCATGAAAAACTACCCCAGACATCATATTTTCGAAAAATTGCTGTTCCAGATCCTCCCTGAGTTGTCTGACCCTTACGAATACGGCGTCATATGAGCCCGATTCTCTAAGAGTCGAACAAAATGTGGCACAGCGATTTTACGAAAACCTGTGAAAAGTGGTTCTCGAGGGTGCTGATTACAATGGTCAACTTCATTTTGCGTCATATCGACCGGTTGGACCAGGCTGCATGTAGGCTGCATCTATATTTCTGCACATAACACGGGAACCGATTAACGAATCGTCTTCAAACTTTCACAGAGGTTGAATTAAGTTGACCATAAATCCATCGATATCGAATTTGCATATGTTGAAATATTGTGAACATTTGAAAATTGAGTACTCGAATATACGGAACAAATCGAATCAATGAATTACATGGGAAGATGCGCCTTGCTCTGGCGATCATTTTTCGTATGCAGAGTATGGTGTTCTGCTCCCTAAAGCTACAAATATTTTTCTGAATCATTTAGGCTCTCCTACCGCGCAAATTGGGCCAGAGAGCGAGAAATGAGATGAACTTTCTTTGTTTGCGAGAAATTGAGTGTGAAACTCATCCCATTTCGCGCTCTCTGGCGCAATATGCAAGGCAAAAGAGCGAAAATGAGTTAGAAAAATGCTTGTAACTTGCGGGAGCAGACTTTTAACGCCATACTCTGCATACGAAAAATGATCGCCAAAGCAAGGCGCATCTTCCCATGTAATTCATTGCTTCGATTTTTTCCCGTATATTCGAGTACTCAATTTTCAAATGTTCACCATATTTCAAAATATGCAAATTCGATATCGATGGATTCATGGTCAACATATTTAACCTCTGTGCAAGTTTGAAGACGATTCGTTAATCGGTTCCCGTGTTATGTGCAGAAATATAGATGCAGCCTACATGCAGCCTGGCCCAACCGGTCGAGATGACGCAAAATGAAGTTGATCATTGTAATCAGCACCCTCGAGAACCCGTTTTCTCAGGTTTTTTGCAAAAACGCTGTGCCAGACCCCATATAATATTGTTTGACTCTTAGAGAATCGGGCTCATATAATGTCGGGAATGTTTATTTAATTATAATTAAATATCATCGCAAGCTCAACTGCTGTAACGAGACAATGGCCAAGGAGGGATTATTGGCAATCTACAAGGCTAGTGCACAGCGTGCCAAAACAACGATTTCCTTTGTTTGGTGCGGCGCTCGGCCGACCTTGAAACCTAACTTTTTTGTAGAAAGGTGCAAGATACGCCATAACTTCATTGGAAAAATCAAATATACATATATAAACTAATACAGATATTACGGTATGAACCAAAGCCTAAGCCCTATCATGCTAAGTCATTTTCGTTACATTCACATTTGGTTGCATGCATTTCACCGATTTTTCAACATAAATCGAAAGTTTTGTGAATCCCAGCAACAGGAATTCATACACCTGTAGTGTCTTTTCAAATCCTCACGACGAGCTCTACAATTCGTATTACTTAGAATTTTTCGAAAATGTTAAAACTTTTCGAGAAATTTTTGTAAAAAATGCTTAAAGGAGGAGTAAACTCAAAATTCAATTTTTGAAGCTATCATATGCACAGCCTAGAGCTCCACAACGATAAGAAGCTTCGAAAGTGTCACATTGATATGTCCATTCCGCAGAGTTATAGCTAGTTGGCTGGGAGCCAGATCAGGGAAAGCTCAGGGAAGGGGGCGAGATAGCACGCGACTTGAAGAGAGTGTGTCCCTAGGTGAAACATATCCCAACCGGGCGCGCGTTTGCATTTGCTATTCCTTTAATTTACGTATTTCTCGTTTGATGCAATGTGCAATTGTAAGTGATATCCGATTTGGTACGTCCATGTTATTGGAAGAGGCTGCTTTGACTGCTTTTGGAACATCAGTGCAGCTCGAGTCTCGCGATTGTGCACATTTGGAGTTCAGTGGGATCTTTTCGATGGGAAATCGCTCTTCGGTTCCTCCAATATTTTTCGAAATATATATTGAAACTTGATTCGTTAATAATCTAATGGACTTAGAGAAAAGTTGAATTTATAAAAGTTATTTTAATAATTTAGATCTTTGTGTGACTCATATGATAATAAATGGTTCCAATATCATTCCTCATTCTTCCTTCTTCCTTCTATGTTTACAAACCCCAACGAGACCGAACCTCTTCCTTCAGTATCAACATTGAACTGACAACCAGCACCGCCAGATTCCATTCTTTTCCTGTAAGAACCTCCCGACAGCATCGAATTCTACCCTGGGATCATTACTCGCGTAATTTAGCACTTTCCGCAGAGGCGATATACATGAAAACCTGTTTTCGACGTGACGACGTCTGGAGCCAACGAAGGCTCTGGGTACAAAATGAGTATGTCCATCATGTTCAGCACATTCGATTACCCCAAAACTCAAACTTACAGAGAATTGACATTTTTTGGCTGTGCCGGGTCTTGCTCGATTCTTATGCAAACGGGCTCATATGCATGTTGTTAGTGAATTAACACTGTTGGTGCTTGTCTACTATTGGTATGCCCAGTGATAAGTTTTGCTCTCGAAAAAATAATGCAGTCTAAATCTCAAGGGTGTGAAATTTTAGTATTAAATCACGATTTCTGAGAAATCTAATAGGATCTTTTTTTCAGAGTCACTCTAGTCGATGACCTTCAGCGAATGAGCGTAGACATCAGCATCAGCAAGAGCTCCTCTGAGAAGTCCTCTTGCTTTCACTCACAATCACTCACAGAAGTTTGTGCGTTAGATGGAAACCGATCGAAAAATCGCACTAAAAAAAATCTTAGAATTTGTCAAGGAATGCAGCGCCCCTACCGCCGCAGAGATCGGAGTCGATTTAAAGAAATAGATGGTACCGTAGTATTTTTTCAGCATCCGCGCCCGCGACCGCGCGGATGCGGATCGAATTTCTGGCGATGCTCGTCGGCTCCCCTCGACGAGGCCGACCTATTGGTAAAGTCAATAGGAATTTGAATTTTTGGCCAGTGCCAAGTCGCTGAAGAAATATGTTGATTTTCTCAGATAGTCTGTTATATCTGAGAGAACTGAGCAGAGGCCGTACAGTGAAAAATAAATTCTAGATATTAATAAGTTCCTAGGTGTAACTTTTCACGTAGAGTTCGAAAATCGACCTTAGGAAGCCGTATCTCTGACCCCGCATTTCGTGTGATGCGCTGAAATTTGGCGGTCATTTTTCGAAAGTCGAGAACAGTGCTTCCAAACCACACAAACATATACTAATTCTGAAAATATCTTGACGAAATAAGTGCTTTTGCTTTTGGAGGTGAAAATCTGACTACCTTTCGAAAAAAATTTTACCCATGTGATACCTCAAAACTGTCGTCCTGAAAAATTTTTCGGGGGATGTAGTTTTTTTTTAACTAAGCGCATTAGAATCTACGCCAAAAGTTACCAAAAGGGACACTTTTTCGTCAAAAAATCCGTCGTACAATGAGGTCTGCTGAATCGCGGAAAAGTTCAGATTTTCATTTTTACCCAAATATCTGCGTTTTTCAGCCGATCCATTGTGAATTCTATTTAACTATAATCAGTTTATAACAACACTAGGATAGTGCAAAAAGAAAATACATAAACTATTGACATTAGCTCGATTTCAAAAAAATCGAATCTCTTCACCTCGATTAGTCCCATGTTTAGGCACATTCAACTTTAGATTTTCGGTGCACATCTCCAATTATCTAGTATAATTTAGTAGTAGGCGAAATTGTGTGCGAGAAAATATTGAATACTGGGTTATTACAAAGTCGGAAGTTTGGAAAATGTTCGCTCGAAAATGCTGCAATGAAGGGTTCCGATAAAAACAAAATAAGAAAGTGAGCATATTTCAGTGATAAATGACTACACTGCATCAGTATGCAACTATTACAGGCCAATTTACTCATTGCCGCATTCTCGAGGGAACATTTTCCGAACTTCCGACTTTGTAATAACCCAGTATTCAATATTTTCTCGCACACAATTTCGCCTACTACTAAATTATACTAGATAATTGGAGATGTGCACCGAAAATCTAAAGTTGAATGTGCCTAAACATGGGACTAATCGAGGTGAAGAGATTCGATTTTTTTGAAATCGAGCTAATGTCAATAGTTTATGTATTTTATTTTTGCACTATCCTAGTGTTGTTATAAACTGATTATAGTTAAATAGAATTCACAATGGATCGGCTGAAAAACGCAGATATTTGGGTAAAAATGAAAATCTGAACTTTTCCGCGATTCAGCAGACCTCATTGTACGACGGATTTTTTGACGAAAAAGTGTCCCTAGGGGTAACTTTTGGCGTAGATTCTAATGCGCTTAGTTAAAAAAACTACATCCCCCGAAAAATTTTTCAGGACGACAGTTTTGAGGTATCACATGGGTAAAATTTTTTTCGAAAGGTAGTCAGATTTTCACCTCCAAAAGCAAAAGCACTTATTTAGTCAAGATATTTTCAGAATTAGTATATGTTTGTGTGGTTTGGAAGCACTGTTCTCGACTTTCGAAAAATGACCGCCAAATTTCAGCGCATTACACGAAATGCGGGGTCAGAGATACGGCTTCCTAAGGTCGATTTTCGAACTCTACGTGAAAAGTTACACCTAGGAACTTATTAATATCTAGAATTTATTTTTCACTGTACGGCCTCTGCTCAGTTCTCTCAGATATAACAGGCTATCTGAGAAAATCAACATATTTCTTCAGCGACTTGGCACTGGCCAAAAATTCAAATTCCTATTGACTTTACCAATAGGTCGGCCTCGTCGAGGGGAGCCGACGAGCATCGCCAGAAATTCGATCCGCATCCGCGCGGTCGCGGGCGCGGATGCTGAAAAAATACTACGGTACCATCTATTTCTTTAAATCGACTCCGATCTCTGCGGCGGTAGGGGCGCTGCATTCCTTGACAAATTCTAAGATTTTTTTAGTGCGGTGAATTTTTCGATCGGTTTCCATCTAACGCTAGAAATCAATAATTCAACTTTTATTTCGGATACAATTTCAATTCCCCAGAAATTTTTCAAGAACCCCCACAAATATTATTATTGATTCAGCTTTTGCTTGAGCCGATACATACTTCAGAAGAAAGGCGCAATTTAATATTTTCTGGAAGTCAGTCAAAATGAATTTTCAATGATTTATGGTGTAATTTTTGGGTTACGGTAAGCGAGTGCATCAGGTGGGCGACTTTTCCCAATTGGTGCATAATAGTCTAAAATCGATTTTCAGACAATGTAACATATGTTGGGAAAAGTCGCCCACCTGTTGCACTCGCTTACCGTAACCCAAAAATTACAAAATTAATTTTGACTGACTTCCAGAAAATTTTAAATTGCGCCTTTCTTCTGAAGTATGTATCGGCTCAAGCAAAAGCTAAATCAATAATAATATTTGTGGGGGTTCTTGAACAATTTCTGGGGAATTGAAATTGTATCCGAAGTAAAAGTTAAAATTATCGATTTCTTGCGTTAGATGGAAAGCGATCGAAAAATTCACCGGAGTAAAAAAGTCTTAGAATTTGTCAAGGAATGCAGCGCCCCTACCGCCGCAGTCATAGGAGTCGCTTTTAAAATTTCGAAGCTAGCGTAGTTAATTTTTCGATATCCGCGCCCGCGACCGCGCGGATGCGGATCGAATTTCTGGCGATGCTCGTCGGTTCCCCTCGACGAGGCCGACCTAATGGTGGAGTCAATAGGAATTCGAATTTTTGGCCGGTGCCAAGTCTATTTCGATTCTATCAGATAGTGTGTTATATATACGTATATATACATATATATACATATATATATACGTTACCATTGGATTGTGTATTATTCCAAAACACCCTAGTGCGGTCAGTGAATTATATACATGCATTTTACAAATAATAAGAACACGCATCGAAACGCAAACACTATGTAGGTTTATGTTCCAGTACTACTTTGAAAGCAGCAGCGATGGCTCTTCATCGATTTTGGTCTTTCTTTTATTTTAATTATAATTGCTTGCTTTGACTGTACAAAAATGCCTAAATGACACAAACGTTAGGTTGATTAGCATTCATCCTCTCAGCCTCTAAATCGCATCATCGTACCGAACTAAATCAAACATCATCGGAATTCTTCTGCTGAATGTATTTAAATGAGGAGTAAAGGTAAAGCGGAATTATTGAAGCTCTCAAACCACGGCTTAGATGCTCCGAAATTTTCAGACTAATATATATATTCCGAACCGAGTTATGGCTAGTTCGCTTGGAGCCAGCTCAGTGAAAGCTCAAGGGTAGCTCAGAGACATGCGCACAGCGTGTCAGAACAAAACCCTTTGTTCTTAATTTTTTCTTCGACAGTCGAGTTAATATGTTGATGTTTCATGAAGCAGTGCTGCAGCACGAAAACGCCAATGATTGCACAGGATCCGCCTAATCGACTACACGCGACATCGAAGACATCGGTAGCAATTGGGGAACATACTATAAGTATACAGAAGAAGAAGAAAAAACGACATTTGCTGTAACCGATGTAGCATGTCGTAGTTCCTTTAGTAAATGGATGATTTTCGCGAACTTTCGTTGCCTGAAAGTGCGAATCAAAGAACTCTCGAGATTTCGGTTTTACTGGCGTTTCATATCAAGGGAGTGTGAAGAGAATATAGTGTACGGAAAACAATACGAATAAGATCACTCACAAAAGGCTTGCCTACATTGACGGAGTAGAGACGCATCTCTGCTGGTTACGGCGCTGGCTGCATAATCCACCTTTTCAATTTCAGGAACACATTAAGAGAGAGAATGGAAATATGCTTGGCACTAGGCCAAAAATCGAAATCCTCCTAAATGTGCATACATGTAATACTCGGTGAGTATAGCTCAGGCGTGGCTTATTTAGTGGCTTATCTAGATCACGCATTGATAAATGAGATGCACTTTTGTCCGAAAACGTCAATTTTCGAAATTAGCCATTTCGAAATTGATCCGAACGGTTCATATCTCTAAAATTGCGGAATATTCAAGTGATCACACGTGCAAAGTCGGCCAGCGATAGGACAAAAACTCTTGCGAAAATAATAAAAAATATAATTTTTTTATTATTTATTATTTTTTTTTATTATGTGTCCAGGTCAGGGGTTGCCTCAGAAATCGGCTGCCCAAGTGTCCAGGTCTGGCGTTGCCTCAAAAATCGGCTGCTCAAGTGTCCAGGTCAGGGGTTGCCTCAGAAATCGGCTGCTCAAGTGTCCAGGTCAGGGGTTGCCTCAGAAATCGGCTGCCCAAGTGTCCAGGTCTGGTATTGCCTCAAAAATCAGCTGCCCAATTGTCCAGGCCAGGGTTTGCCGCAAAAATCGGCTGCTCAGATGTCCAGGTCAGGGGTTGCCTCAAAAATCGGCTGCTCAAGTGTCCAGGTCAGGGGTTGCCTCAGAAATCGGCTGCCCAAGTGTCCAGGTCTGGGGTTGCCTCAAAAATCGGCTGCTCAAGTGTCCAGGTCAGGGGTTGCTTCAGAAATCGGCTGCCCAAGTGTCCAGGTCTGGGGTTGCCTCAAAAATCGGCTGCTCAAGTGTCCAGGTCAGGGGTTGCCTCAGAAATCGGCTGCCCAAGTGTCCAGGTCTGGCGTTGCCTCAAAAATCGGCTGCTCAAGTGTCCAGGTCAGGGGTTGCCTCAGAAATCGGCTGCTCAAGTGTCCAGGTCAGGGGTTGCCTCAGAAATCGGCTGCCCAAGTGTCCAGGTCTGGTATTGCCTCAAAAATCAGCTGCCCAATTGTCCAGGCCAGGGTTTGCCGCAAAAATCGGCTGCTCAGATGTCCAGGTCAGGGGTTGCCTCAAAAATCGGCTGCTCAAGTGTCCAGGTCTGGGGTTGCCTCAGAAATCGGCTGCTCAAGTGTCCAGGTCAGGGGTTGCCTCAGAAATCGGCTGCCCAAGTGTCCAGGTCTGGGGTTGCCTCAAAAATCGGCTGCTCAAGTGTCCAGGTCAGGGGTTGCCTCAGAAATCGGCTGCCCAAGTGTCCAGGTCTGGGGTTGCCTCAAAAATCGGCTGCTCAAGTGTCCGGGTCAGGGGTTGCCTCAGAAATCGGCTGCCCAAGTGTCCAGGTCTGGCGTTGCCTCAAAAATCGGCTGCTCAAGTGTCCAGGTCAGGGGTTGCCTCAGAAATCGGCTGCTCAAGTGTCCAGGTCAGGGGTTGCCTCAGAAATCGGCTGCCCAAGTGTCCAGGTCTGGTATTGCCTCAAAAATCAGCTGCCCAATTGTCCAGGCCAGGGTTTGCCGCAAAAATCGGCTGCTCAGATGTCCAGGTCAGGGGTTGCCTCAAAAATCGGCTGCTCAAGTGTCCAGGTCAGGGGTTGCCTCAGAAATCGGCTGCCCAAGTGTCCAGGTCTGGGGTTGCCTCAAAAATCGGCTGCTCAAGTGTCCAGGTCAGGGGTTGCCTCAGAAATCGGCTGCCCAAGTGTCCAGGTCTGGGGTTGCCTCAAAAATCGGCTGCTCAAGTGTCCAGGTCAGGGGTTGCCTCAGAAATCGGCTGCCCAAGTGTCCAGGTCTGGCGTTGCCTCAAAAATCGGCTGCTCAAGTGTCCAGGTCAGGGGTTGCCTCAGAAATCGGCTGCTCAAGTGTCCAGGTCAGGGGTTGCCTCAGAAATCGGCTGCCCAAGTGTCCAGGTCTGGTATTGCCTCAAAAATCAGCTGCCCAATTGTCCAGGCCAGGGTTTGCCGCAAAAATCGGCTGCTCAGATGTCCAGGTCAGGGGTTGCCTCAAAAATCGGCTGCTCAAGTGTCCAGGTCTGGGGTTGCCTCAGAAATCGGCTGCTCAAGTGTCCAGGTCAGGGGTTGCCTCAGAAATCGGCTGCCCAAGTGTCCAGGTCTGGGGTTGCCTCAAAAATCGGCTGCTCAAGTGTCCAGGTCAGGGGTTGCCTCAGAAATCGGCTGCCCAAGTGTCCAGGTCTGGGGTTGCCTCAAAAATCGGCTGCTCAAGTGTCCGGGTCAGGGGTTGCCTCAGAAATCGGCTGCCCAAGTGTCCAGGTCTGGCGTTGCCTCAAAAATCGGCTGCTCAAGTGTCCAGGTCAGGGGTTGCCTCAGAAATCGGCTGCTCAAGTGTCCAGGTCAGGGGTTGCCTCAGAAATCGGCTGCCCAAGTGTCCAGGTCTGGTATTGCCTCAAAAATCAGCTGCCCAATTGTCCAGGCCAGGGTTTGCCGCAAAAATCGGCTGCTCAGATGTCCAGGTCAGGGGTTGCCTCAAAAATCGGCTGCTCAAGTGTCCAGGTCTGGGGTTGCCTCAGAAATCGGCTGCTCAAGTGTCCAGGTCAGGGGTTGCCTCAGAAATCGGCTGCCCAAGTGTCCAGGTCTGGGGTTGCCTCAAAAATCGGCTGCTCAAGTGTCCAGGTCAGGGGTTGCCTCAGAAATCGGCTGCCCAAGTGTCCAGGTCTGGGGTTGCCTCAAAAATCGGCTGCTCAAGTGTCCAGGTCAGGGGTTGCCTCAGAAATCGGCTGCCCAAGTGTCCAGGTCTGGCGTTGCCTCAAAAATCGGCTGCTCAAGTGTCCAGGTCAGGGGTTGCCTCAGAAATCGGCTGCTCAAGTGTCCAGGTCTGGGGTTGCCTCAAAAATCGGCTGCTCAAGTGTCCAGGTCAGGGGTTGCCTCAGAAATCGGCTGCCCAAGTGTCCAGGTCTGGTATTGCCTCAAAAATCAGCTGCCCAATTGTCCAGGCCAGGGTTTGCCGCAAAAATCGGCTGCTCAGATGTCCAGGTCAGGGGTTGCCTCAAAAATCGGCTGCTCAAGTGTCCAGGTCTGGGGTTGCCTCAGAAATCGGCTGCTCAAGTGTCCAGGTCAGGGGTTGCCTCAGAAATCGGCTGCCCAAGTGTCCAGGTCTGGGGTTGCCTCAAAAATCGGCTGCTCAAGTGTCCAGGTCAGGGGTTGCCTCAGAAATCGGCTGCCCAAGTGTCCAGGTCTGGGGTTGCCTCAAAAATCGGCTGCTCAAGTGTCCAGGTCAGGGGTTGCCTCAGAAATCGGCTGCCCAAGTGTCCAGGTCTGGCGTTGCCTCAAAAATCGGCTGCTCAAGTGTCCAGGTCAGGGGTTGCCTCAGAAATCGGCTGCTCAAGTGTCCAGGTCTGGGGTTGCCTCAAAAATCGGCTGCTCAAGTGTCCAGGTCAGGGGTTGCCTCAGAAATCGGCTGCCCAAGTGTCCAGGTCTGGTATTGCCTCAAAAATCAGCTGCCCAATTGTCCAGGCCAGGGTTTGCCGCAAAAATCGGCTGCTCAGATGTCCAGGTCAGGGGTTGCCTCAAAAATCGGCTGCCCAAGTGTCCAGGTCTGGCGTTGCCTCAAAAATCGGCTGCTCAAGTGTCCAGGTCAGGGGTTGCCTCAGAAATCGGCTGCTCAAGTGTCCAGGTCTGGGGTTGCCTCAAAAATCGGCTGCTCAAGTGTCCAGGTCAGGGGTTGCCTCAGAAATCGGCTGCCCAAGTGTCCAGGTCTGGTATTGCCTCAAAAATCAGCTGCCCAATTGTCCAGGCCAGGGTTTGCCGCAAAAATCGGCTGCTCAGATGTCCAGGTCAGGGGTTGCCTCAAAAATCGGCTGCTCAAGTGTCCAGGTCTGGGGTTGCCTCAGAAATCGGCTGCTCAAGTGTCCAGGTCAGGGGTTGCCTCAGAAATCGGCTGCCCAAGTGTCCAGGTCTGGGGTTGCCTCAAAAATCGGCTGCTCAAGTGTCCAGGTCAGGGGTTGCCTCAGAAATCGGCTGCCCAAGTGTCCAGGTCTGGGGTTGCCTCAAAAATCGGCTGCTCAAGTGTCCAGGTCAGGGGTTGCCTCAGAAATCGGCTGCCCAAGTGTCCAGGTCTGGTATTGCCTCAAAAATCAGCTGCCCAATTGTCCAGGCCAGGGTTTGCCGCAAAAATCGGCTGCTCAGATGTCCAGGTCAGGGGTTGCCTCAAAAATCGGCTGCCCAAGTGTCCAGGTCTGGCGTTGCCTCAAAAATCGGCTGCTCAAGTGTCCAGGTCAGGGGTTGCCTCAGAAATCGGCTGCTCAAGTGTCCAGGTCTGGGGTTGCCTCAAAAATCGGCTGCTCAAGTGTCCAGGTCAGGGGTTGCCTCAGAAATCGGCTGCCCAAGTGTCCAGGTCTGGTATTGCCTCAAAAATCAGCTGCCCAATTGTCCAGGCCAGGGTTTGCCGCAAAAATCGGCTGCTCAGATGTCCAGGTCAGGGGTTGCCTCAAAAATCGGCTGCTCAAGTGTCCAGGTCTGGGGTTGCCTCAGAAATCGGCTGCTCAAGTGTCCAGGTCAGGGGTTGCCTCAGAAATCGGCTGCCCAAGTGTCCAGGTCTGGGGTTGCCTCAAAAATCGGATGCTCAAGTGTCCAGGTCAGGGGTTGCCTCAGAAATCGGCTGCCCAAGTGTCCAGGTCTGGGGTTGCCTCAAAAATCGGCTGCTCAAGTGTCCAGGTCAGGGGTTGCCTCAGAAATCGGCTGCCCAAGTGTCCAGGTCTGGCGTTGCCTCAAAAATCGGCTGCTCAAGTGTCCAGGTCAGGGGTTGCCTCAGAAATCGGCTGCCCAAGTGTCCAGGTCTGGTATTGCCTCAAAAATCAGCTGCCCAATTGTCCAGGCCAGGGTTTGCCGCAAAAATCGGCTGCTCAGATGTCCAGGTCAGGGGTTGCCTCAAAAATCGGATGCTCAAGTGTCCAGGTCTGGGGTTGCCTCAAAAATCGGCTGCTCAAGTGTCCAGGTCAGGGGTTGCCTCAGAAATCGGCTGCCCAAGTGTCCAGGTCTGGGGTTGCCTCAAAAATCGGCTGCTCAAGTGTCCAGGTCAGGGGTTGCCTCAGAAATCGGCTGCCCAAGTGTCCAGGTCTGGGGTTGCCTCAAAAATCGGCTGCTCAAGTGTCCAGGTCAGGGGTTGCCTCAGAAATCGGCTGCCCAAGTGTCCAGGTCAGGGGTTGCCTCAGAAATCGGCTGCCCAAGTGTCCAGGTCTGGTATTGCCTCAAAAATCAGCTGCCCAATTGTCCAGGCCAGGGTTTGCCGCAAAAATCGGCTGCTCAGATGTCCAGGTCAGGGGTTGCCTCAAAAATCGGCTGCTCAAGTGTCCAGGTCAGGGGTTGCCTCAGAAATCGGCTGCCCAAGTGTCCAGGTCTGGGGTTGCCTCAAAAATCGGCTGCTCAAGTGTCCAGGTCAGGGGTTGCCTCAGAAATCGGCTGCCCAAGTGTCCAGGTCTGGGGTTGCCTCAAAAATCGGCTGCTCAAGTGTCCAGGTCAGGGGTTGCCTCAGAAATCGGCTGCCCAAGTGTCCAGGTCTGGGGTTGCCTCAAAAATCGGCTGCTCAAGTGTCCAGGTCAGGGGTTGCCTCAGAAATCGGCTGCTCAAGTGTCCAGGTCTGGGGTTGCCTCAAAAATCGGCTGCTCAAGTGTCCAGGTCAGGGGTTGCCTCAAAAATCGGACTGCTCAAGTGTCCAGGTCAGGGGTTGCCTCAAAAATCGGCTGCTCAGATGTCCAGGTCAGGGGTTGCCTCAAAAATCGGCTGCTCAAGTGTTCAGGTCTGGGGTTGCCTCAAAAATCGGCTGCTCAAGTGTCCAGGTCTGGGGTTGCCTCAAAAATCGGCTGCTCAAGTGTCCAGGTCAGGGGTTGCCTCAAAAATCGGCCGCCCAAGTGTCCAGGTCTGGGGTTGCCTCAAAAATCGGCTGCTCAAGTGTCCAGGTCAGGGGTTGCCTCAAAAATCGGACTGCTCAAGTGTCCAGGTCAGGGGTTGCCTCAGAAATCGGCTGCCCAAGTGTCCAGGTCTGGTATTGCCTCAAAAATCAGCTGCCCAATTGTCCAGGCCAGGGTTTGCCGCAAAAATCGGCTGCTCAGATGTCCAGGTCAGGGGTTGCCTCAAAAATCGGCTGCTCAAGTGTCCAGGTCAGGGGTTGCCTCAGAAATCGGCTGCCCAAGTGTCCAGGTCTGGGGTTGCCTCAAAAATCGGCTGCTCAAGTGTCCAGGTCAGGGGTTGCCTCAGAAATCGGCTGCCCAAGTGTCCAGGTCTGGGGTTGCCTCAAAAATCGGCTGCTCAAGTGTCCAGGTCAGGGGTTGCCTCAGAAATCGGCTGCCCAAGTGTCCAGGTCTGGGGTTGCCTCAAAAATCGGCTGCTCAAGTGTCCAGGTCAGGGGTTGCCTCAGAAATCGGCTGCTCAAGTGTCCAGGTCTGGGGTTGCCTCAAAAATCGGCTGCTCAAGTGTCCAGGTCAGGGGTTGCCTCAAAAATCGGACTGCTCAAGTGTCCAGGTCAGGGGTTGCCTCAAAAATCGGCTGCTCAGATGTCCAGGTCAGGGGTTGCCTCAAAAATCGGCTGCTCAAGTGTTCAGGTCTGGGGTTGCCTCAAAAATCGGCTGCTCAAGTGTCCAGGTCTGGGGTTGCCTCAAAAATCGGCTGCTCAAGTGTCCAGGTCAGGGGTTGCCTCAAAAATCGGCCGCCCAAGTGTCCAGGTCTGGGGTTGCCTCAAAAATCGGCTGCTCAAGTGTCCAGGTCAGGGGTTGCCTCAAAAATCGGACTGCTCAAGTGTCCAGGTCAGGGGTTGCCTCAAAAATCGGCTGCTCAACTGTCCAGGTCAGGGGTTGCCTCAAAAATCGGCTGCTCAAGTGTCCAGGTCTGGGGTTGCCTCAAAAATCAGCTGCCCAAGTGTCCAGGCCAGGGTTTGCCGCAAAAATCGGCTGCTCAGATGTCCAGGTCAGGGGTTGCCTCAAAAATCGGCTGCTCAAGTGTCCAGGTCTGGGGTTGCCTCAAAAATCGGCTGCTCAAGTGTCCAGGTCTGGGGTTGCCTCAAAAATCAGCTGCCAAAGTGTCCAGGCCAGGGTTTGCCGCAAAAATCGGCTGCTCAGATGTCCAGGTCAGGGGTTGCCTCAAAAATCGGCTGCTCAAGTGTCCAGGTCTGGGGTTGCCTCAAAAATCAGCTGCCCAAGTGTCCAGGCCAGGGTTTGCCGCAAAAATCGGCTGCTCAGATGTCCAGGTCAGGGGTTGCCTCAAAAATCGGCTGCTCAAGTGTCCAGGTCTGGGGTTGCCTCAAAAATCGGCTGCTCAAGTCTCCAGGTCAGGGGTTGCCTCAGAAATCGGCTGCCCAAGTGTCCAGGTCTGGGGTTGCCTCAAAAATCGGCTGCTCAAGTGTCCAGGTCAGGGGTTGCCTCAGAAATCGGCTGCCCAAGTGTCCAGGTCTGGCGTTGCCTCAAAAATCGGCTGCTCAAGTGTCCAGGTCAGGGGTTGCCTCAGAAATCGGCTGCTCAAGTGTCCAGGTCTGGGGTTGCCTCAAAAATCGGCTGCTCAAGTGTCCAGGTCAGGGGTTGCCTCAGAAATCGGCTGCCCAAGTGTCCAGGTCTGGTATTGCCTCAAAAATCAGCTGCCCAATTGTCCAGGCCAGGGTTTGCCGCAAAAATCGGCTGCTCAGATGTCCAGGTCAGAGGTTGCCTCAAAAATCGGCTGCTCAAGTGTCCAGGTATGGGGTTGCCTCAAAAATCGGCTGCCCAAGTGTCCAGGCCAGGGTTTGCCGCAAAAATCGGCTGCTCAGATGTCCAGGTCAGGGGTTGCCTCAAAAATCGGCTGCTCAAGTGTCCAGGTCTGGGGTTGCCTCAAAAATCGGCTGCTCAAGTGTCCAGGTCAGGGGTTGCCTCAGAAATCGGCTGCCCAAGTGTCCAGGTCTGGTGTTGCCTCAAAAATCGGCTGCTCAAGTGTCCAGGTCAGGGGTTGCCTCAGAAATCGGCTGCTCAAGTGTCCAGGTCTGGGGTTGCCTCAAAAATCGGCTGCTCAAGTGTCCAGGTCAGGGGTTGCCTCAGAAATCGGCTGCCCAAGTGTCCAGGTCTGGTATTGCCTCAAAAATCAGCTGCCCAATTGTCCAGGCCAGGGTTTGCCGCAAAAATCGGCTGCTCAGATGTCCAGGTCAGGGGTTGCCTCAAAAATCGGCTGCTCAAGTGTCCAGGTCAGGGGTTGCCTCAGAAATCGGCTGCCCAAGTGTCCAGGTCTGGGGTTGCCTCAAAAATCGGCTGCTCAAGTGTCCAGGTCAGGGGTTGCCTCAGAAATCGGCTGCCCAAGTGTCCAGGTCTGGGGTTGCCTCAAAAATCGGCTGCTCAAGTGTCCAGGTCTGGGGTTGCCTCAAAAATCGGACTGCTCAAGTGTCCAGGTCAGGGGTTGCCTCAAAAATCGGCTGCTCAGATGTCCAGGTCAGGGGTTGCCTCAAAAATCGGCTGCTCAAGTGTCCAGGTCTGGGGTTGCCTCAAAAATCGGCTGCTCAAGTGTCCAGGTCTGGGGTTGCCTCAAAAATCGGCTGCTCAAGTGTCCAGGTCAGGGGTTGCCTCAAAAATCGGCCGCCCAAGTGTCCAGGTCTGGGGTTGCCTCAAAAATCGGCTGCTCAAGTGTCCAGGTCAGGGGTTGCCTCAAAAATCGGACTGCTCAAGTGTCCAGGTCAGGGGTTGCCTCAGAAATCGGCTGCCCAAGTGTCCAGGTCTGGTATTGCCTCAAAAATCAGCTGCCCAATTGTCCAGGCCAGGGTTTGCCGCAAAAATCGGCTGCTCAGATGTCCAGGTCAGGGGTTGCCTCAAAAATCGGCTGCTCAAGTGTCCAGGTCAGGGGTTGCCTCAGAAATCGGCTGCCCAAGTGTCCAGGTCTGGGGTTGCCTCAAAAATCGGCTGCTCAAGTGTCCAGGTCAGGGGTTGCCTCAGAAATCGGCTGCCCAAGTGTCCAGGTCTGGGGTTGCCTCAAAAATCGGCTGCTCAAGTGTCCAGGTCTGGGGTTGCCTCAAAAATCGGACTGCTCAAGTGTCCAGGTCAGGGGTTGCCTCAAAAATCGGCTGCTCAGATGTCCAGGTCAGGGGTTGCCTCAAAAATCGGCTGCTCAAGTGTCCAGGTCTGGGGTTGCCTCAAAAATCGGCTGCTCAAGTGTCCAGGTCTGGGGTTGCCTCAAAAATCGGCTGCTCAAGTGTCCAGGTCAGGGGTTGCCTCAAAAATCGGCCGCCCAAGTGTCCAGGTCTGGGGTTGCCTCAAAAATCGGCTGCTCAAGTGTCCAGGTCAGGGGTTGCCTCAAAAATCGGACTGCTCAAGTGTCCAGGTCAGGGGTTGCCTCAAAAATCGGCTGCTCAAGTGTCCAGGTCTGGGGTTGCCTCAAAAATCGGCTGCTCAAGTGTCCAGGTCAGGGGTTGCCTCAGAAATCGGCTGCCCAAGTGTCCAAGTCTGGGGTTGCCTCAAAAATCGGCTGCTCAAGTGTCCAGGTCAGGGGTTGCCTCAGAAATCGGCTGCCCAAGTGTCCAGGTCTGGGGTTGCCTCAAAAATCGGCTGCTCAAGTGTCCAGGTCAGGGGTTGCCTCAGAAATCGGCTGCCCAAGTGTCCAGGTCTGGGGTTGCCTCAAAGATCGGCTGCTCAAGTGTCCAGGTCAGGGGTTGCCTCAGAAATCGGCTGCTCAAGTGTCCAGGTCTGGGGTTGCCTCAAAAATCGGCTGCTCAAGTGTCCAGGTCAGGGGTTGCCTCAAAAATCGGCCGCCCAAGTGTCCAGGTCTGGGGTTGCCTCAAAAATCGGCTGCTCAAGTGTCCAGGTCAGGGGTTGCCTCAAAAATCGGACTGCTCAAGTGTCCAGGTCTGGGGTTGCCTCAAAAATCGGCTGCCCAAGTGTCCAGGTCTGGGGTTGCCTCAAAAATCGGCTGCTCAAGTGTCCAGGTCAGGGGTTGCCTCAGAAATCGGCTGCCCAAGTGTCCAGGTCTGGTGTTGCCTCAAAAATCGGCTGCTCAAGTGTCCAGGTCAGGGGTTGCCTCAGAAATCGGCTGCTCAAGTGTCCAGGTCTGGGGTTGCCTCAAAAATCGGCTGCTCAAGTGTCCAGGTCAGGGGTTGCCTCAGAAATCGGCTGCCCAAGTGTCCAGGTCTGGTATTGCCTCAAAAATCAGCTGCCCAATTGTCCAGGCCAGGGTTTGCCGCAAAAATCGGCTGCTCAGATGTCCAGGTCAGGGGTTGCCTCAAAAATCGGCTGCTCAAGTGTCCAGGTCAGGGGTTGCCTCAGAAATCGGCTGCCCAAGTGTCCAGGTCTGGGGTTGCCTCAAAAATCGGCTGCTCAAGTGTCCAGGTCAGGGGTTGCCTCAGAAATCGGCTGCCCAAGTGTCCAGGTCTGGGGTTGCCTCAAAAATCGGCTGCTCAAGTGTCCAGGTCTGGGGTTGCCTCAAAAATCGGACTGCTCAAGTGTCCAGGTCAGGGGTTGCCTCAAAAATCGGCTGCTCAGATGTCCAGGTCAGGGGTTGCCTCAAAAATCGGCTGCTCAAGTGTCCAGGTCTGGGGTTGCCTCAAAAATCGGCTGCTCAAGTGTCCAGGTCTGGGGTTGCCTCAAAAATCGGCTGCTCAAGTGTCCAGGTCAGGGGTTGCCTCAAAAATCGGCCGCCCAAGTGTCCAGGTCTGGGGTTGCCTCAAAAATCGGCTGCTCAAGTGTCCAGGTCAGGGGTTGCCTCAAAAATCGGACTGCTCAAGTGTCCAGGTCAGGGGTTGCCTCAAAAATCGGCTGCTCAAGTGTCCAGGTCTGGGGTTGCCTCAAAAATCGGCTGCTCAAGTGTCCAGGTCAGGGGTTGCCTCAGAAATCGGCTGCCCAAGTGTCCAAGTCTGGGGTTGCCTCAAAAATCGGCTGCTCAAGTGTCCAGGTCAGGGGTTGCCTCAGAAATCGGCTGCCCAAGTGTCCAGGTCTGGGGTTGCCTCAAAAATCGGCTGCTCAAGTGTCCAGGTCAGGGGTTGCCTCAGAAATCGGCTGCCCAAGTGTCCAGGTCTGGGGTTGCCTCAAAGATCGGCTGCTCAAGTGTCCAGGTCAGGGGTTGCCTCAGAAATCGGCTGCTCAAGTGTCCAGGTCTGGGGTTGCCTCAAAAATCGGCTGCTCAAGTGTCCAGGTCAGGGGTTGCCTCAAAAATCGGCCGCCCAAGTGTCCAGGTCTGGGGTTGCCTCAAAAATCGGCTGCTCAAGTGTCCAGGTCAGGGGTTGCCTCAAAAATCGGACTGCTCAAGTGTCCAGGTCTGGGGTTGCCTCAAAAATCGGCTGCCCAAGTGTCCAGGTCTGGGGTTGCCTCAAAAATCGGCTGCTCAAGTGTCCAGGTCAGGGGTTGCCTCAGAAATCGGCTGCCCAAGTGTCCAGGTCTGGGGTTGCCTCAAAAATCGGCTGCTCAAGTGTCCAGGTCAGGGGTTGCCTCAGAAATCGGCTGCTCAAGTGTCCAGGTCTGGGGTTGCCTCAAAAATCGGCTGCTCAAGTGTCCAGGTCAGGGGTTGCCTCAAAAATCGGACTGCTCAAGTGTCCAGGTCAGGGGTTGCCTCAAAAATCGGCTGCTCAGATGTCCAGGTCAGGGGTTGCCTCAAAAATCGGCTGCTCAAGTGTCCAGGTCTGGGGTTGCCTCAAAAATCGGCTGCTCAAGTGTCCAGGTCTGGGGTTGCCTCAAAAATCGGCTGCTCAAGTGTCCAGGTCAGGGGTTGCCTCAAAAATCGGCCGCCCAAGTGTCCAGGTCTGGGGTTGCCTCAAAAATCGGCTGCTCAAGTGTCCAGGTCAGGGGTTGCCTCAAAAATCGGACTGCTCAAGTGTCCAGGTCAGGGGTTGCCTCAGAAATCGGCTGCCCAAGTGTCCAGGTCTGGGGTTGCCTCAAAAATCGGCTGCTCAAGTGTCCAGGTCAGGGGTTGCCTCAGAAATCGGCTGCCCAAGTGTCCAGGTCAGGGGTTGCCTCAGAAATCGGCTGCCCAAGTGTCCAGGTCTGGGGTTGCCTCAAAAATCGGCTGCTCAAGTGTCCAGGTCAGGGGTTGCCTCAGAAATCGGCTGCTCAAGTGTCCAGGTCTGGGGTTGCCTCAAAAATCGGCTGCTCAAGTGTCCAGGTCAGGGGTTGCCTCAAAAATCGGCCGCCCAAGTGTCCAGGTCTGGGGTTGCCTCAAAAATCGGCTGCTCAAGTGTCCAGGTCAGGGGTTGCCTCAAAAATCGGACTGCTCAAGTGTCCAGGTCTGGGGTTGCCTCAAAAATCGGCTGCCCAAGTGTCCAGGTCTGGGGTTGCCTCAAAAATCGGCTGCTCAAGTGTCCAGGTCAGGGGTTGCCTCAGAAATCGGCTGCCCAAGTGTCCAGGTCTGGGGTTGCCTCAAAAATCGGCTGCTCAAGTGTCCAGGTCAGGGGTTGCCTCAGAAATCGGCTGCTCAAGTGTCCAGGTCTGGGGTTGCCTCAAAAATCGGCTGCTCAAGTGTCCAGGTCAGGGGTTGCCTCAAAAATCGGACTGCTCAAGTGTCCAGGTCAGGGGTTGCCTCAAAAATCGGCTGCTCAGATGTCCAGGTCAGGGGTTGCCTCAAAAATCGGCTGCTCAAGTGTCCAGGTCTGGGGTTGCCTCAAAAATCGGCTGCTCAAGTGTCCAGGTCTGGGGTTGCCTCAAAAATCGGCTGCTCAAGTGTCCAGGTCAGGGGTTGCCTCAAAAATCGGCCGCCCAAGTGTCCAGGTCTGGGGTTGCCTCAAAAATCGGCTGCTCAAGTGTCCAGGTCAGGGGTTGCCTCAAAAATCGGACTGCTCAAGTGTCCAGGTCAGGGGTTGCCTCAAAAATCGGCTGCTCAAGTGTCCAGGTCCAACTCATTACAATATTTGACATGGTTTTGCTGCAACAGCAAAATTGTCCCTTATTCTTTATTGTGTCTTCCAAAAACTTAGAAGACAACTGAACAGCGACTCACACGCACTGATAACGACTGCGGGAAGGAACAGTGACATACGACTAAGATGTTCGTGTTTCAACAGTAATTTAAAAAAGTGAAACAAGTTTACTCCAACAATGCCTTAAGCGAGCGGTTGATACATAATTTACTTACGCATTCCAGATGTCGCTGCGTGCTTGCTGCAACCACAGCTCAGCTAGTTACTCCTTTGATTGCATGCTCCGCCCATTCGGCTGCTGACGGCTCCAGATGAGAGCAACAACATCGACTCCGCAAGGGATGAGATGGCAAAAGCTGATGGATATCCGTACAGTAAAAATGTGTACGGTATCTGGAAGTTCCAAGAGCTCTGTATGTTAACGACATGTTTAGATTTTTTACTCCGCAAAATGAACACAAATCATATCTCAAGCGCAACACCACATCATATTTCGATGCGAAAACGCAGATGCGCCAAGTTGCAAAATTGTACGTCTGTGGGACTTAATTGAGGTGAATCTGCAGTTATTTTTCGTCGTAGCTGTAAATTTCAAGTCTTTTTTATGTTGGGCATGGCTGCTGAATCTATTGATGTTCATCCTTCCTTTCTCCGTATGAAGTAACTCTACAACCCGAATCTCACTATTGTTAAAAATGGAAACAATATTCAATTGTTTGCAGATTCTGTGACGTGTAAAGCTGGTGGCCCCGAACAGCCAATAAATGAAATTAACATAAAAAATCTGAAGCAGCTTCGGGCAGCAGTCGCTGCTGCAACATCGCATCTGCTACAGAATTTAATAGTGAACGATTTAGATCAGATCCCGGCCAATCATTGGCGCAGACTGATTTGATTGATTTTGTGATGTTGGAACACCTCGAAAGTCGCACTATAAAACTTGTATGATGACCTACTTAGAGATGGATTTTCCAGGGTCACGGAGACTCATTCGAAAGAGGATGAAAAGAGATTCTAAATTCTTTTTTGGTCGAGTGATTTGGTTGCGAATGAAGAATGTGCTCCTCTTGTCTCGCTTTTGCGGGGTAAAGTGTCCGAGCCGAGTGGGCGGAGCTTGCGGAGTCTAGCTTTAAAGGAGGATTAAACTCAAAATTCAATTTTTGAAGCTATCACATGCACTGCCTAGAGCTCCACAACGATAAGAAGCTCCTAAATTTTCACATTGATATCTCCATTCCGAAGAGAGTTATAGTTAGTTGGCTGGGTGCCAGATCAGGGAAAGCTCAGGGAAGAGGGCGAGATTGCACGCGATTTGAAGAGACTGCGTCCCTAGGTGAAACATACTCCAAGCGGGCGCGCGTTTTCATTTACTCCTCCTTTAAGGATTGACTGCAACATTGATGTTTTTCTTTCACCACCCTTTCACACCAAACCACCAAACCAAAATTTGAGGGATCATGTATCCTTCAATTCTATCGCGGTTCATTTTCAGTATAACATATTGTAATTTGCTAACAATTGGACTCTGCTTGGAAAGCGTTGGTGCTGCCATACTGCTTGTTGATGCAGCTTCGTCCCTTTGACTGGCGTTTCGCAACGGCACTAGGTCGCATGAGCTATGCAATGGGCGTACGATCTGGAACGTGAATTTTTTAAATATTTCAGCAAATTGTTGGTGCACCATCGAGATTCTGGTTGCAATAATATATAAGATGTGAACAGTAACTGAAAAAAAACAGTAGACGATTTCTTTCCTCCTCTAAAATACTGTGGTACTTGCGACGAAGGAAATGTCGCAGCTTCGTAATGTTACCACAATACTTCACATGAAATCTAACAGCAAAGTCGTTCCACCTAAGGAAGAATTACAATTACACTAACATGTGATTTTTATAAACATCCATCAGATTCGCGCTGCATCAATGCTACATAAACATTCCAAACAATTCGTGTTAGTGTCTCCTCATCAATTTTGACGATAAAAAAATACTCACAATTGGGCAATGTATCAGAGAAAAAAGCTGCAGGTTGCAGCCGTTCGTGCTGCTCACTCAGCAATCTCCCCTTCTCCCTTCTCTTATCTCCCTCATCGTTCTTCTCCTACTCCCACTTACTCGGATCGCGTTCTCTGTGAAGATGGAAAATACAGAAGTGCTCCTTAAAATTATACATCCCTGTGAATGTATTCACGAAACGGGCCACTGTCTTTAATCTGATAACCTAATTGAAGCACGCTATGATAACAACAACAAAAAAGTCACTCCACTATACTTTAAATTTGCGGCGCGACAACACCGCCCTTAAATTATTTGAATTTGACTTTTTTTGGAATGATAAATGTTACATCTTCCGCTAATACTTGAGGTTCTGCCAATGAGAATATTCAATAAATAGGTTACGAGATTCTCGTTGCACAAAGGTTCTTCTTTTTTTATGATTATGAAATATTAGGCGAAAAGATTATTACAAATGTAGCAGTTGAACTCGGTTCAATCGTTGCATCAAACGCAACGGTTGAAAGCTGTGTTTCATTAACCAGTTTGAAATTCGCGAAATGTGTAACGCAATCCCCCCCCCCCCTCCTATATTCGACTTGCTGCAGCTGTAGCCGTACAGCTGGCACTGCCCCAATGGAGGTTAGTGACCCCGCAGGCAGCGCACTATTTGCAGTGTTTCTCAAATATTTTCGTTGAGTTATTTCTCCCTCGAGATTCCGGCTGCAGCAGTAACTATAATGCGAACCGCTGCGTTGCACACTAATTTTCGAGGATTGTCATGTATTACAATACTGACAGTTTTCCGATGCCACGAAGAAGTTGCAAAACTCAAAGCAATCTGCTTTAGTCGGTACCGCGAATGGAGTAGATTACCGCCACAATTATCGTCTGCTGTGGTATCCTTGTGTTGCTGCAGGATGCAGTCGTTCTTGCTGCTCTCTCCACGCACTCCTCTTCTCCTCTCACCACTCGTCGTCCTTCTCCGTCATCCACTCGATCGGCTTGTGTTCCCTGAAAAGAAGGAATTCAGAAAAAGCCTCATTGTCAACGAAACTTTCCTTATAAAAGCCCTAATCTAAGTCCCAATTTGTGATCAGACAATTCAATTCAATTCAATTAATTCAATTATTTATTCCGTTCATGTGGGAATATTCAAGATATCATTGTGGAATGGTGTCGAAAAACGGAGGTCCGTCGATGTGGTCGAATCGGGTTTGCTTGCAGCAAGGGTATAGAAGGGAAGGGGTGGGTTCTCATTGATGTAGCCAATTATGGATAACGGATTTGGGAAATGATAGAGGGGGCTGTGAGGAGATGAGAGAACGGAAGGAATTATGTGGGAGAACAACAAAATCTGTGGTAAGAGAATTCCAAAAGGAAATGGATCTATATACGAGTGTGGAATACGACTTCGGAGGGATAAAGGGCAAGGTTATTCGAAGAGGGTGACCATTACGGAGAGGGCGGGTGAGAGGGGCAGGGATAAGAAGAGAAGAAAAGTCAAGTAAATAGCGACTGTGTAGAATGGAATGAAGGAACACAATATCGGTTACGGTTCTACGGCTTTCAAGAGTTGTTAATTCAAGAAATTGCATTCGTTCAAAATAAGGTACATGAGGAAGAACGCACCGGGAGTAAAGCCTACGAGAGAAGTCACGTTGTACTTTTTCTAGTTCCTTAGTCAATTTGACAGAATGGGATGGGTTCCAAATAACTGAACAATATTCAAGGGTAGGAAGAACAAATGTTGCATAGGCTTTCTTGTAAATGGTGGGCATTTACTATGAAATGACTTAAACATGAGGTTAATTTTGGAGCGGGCCTTAGCAACAATCTTTTGTATATGATAAGAGAAAGAGAGATTGGGGGAGAAATGGACACCTAAGTCTTTAACGATTACTTTTGTTACATTCTTCTCTTTTACAGTGGGCTCATTGAGGAGAACCCCATTAATAAAGTACGATCTACGGGGATTATGCAAGCCGAAATGTACAATATGACATTTGGTCTCAGAGATACCTAAATTCCATTGAGAGGTCCAAGAGGAGACCGAGTCTAATGCATTTTGAAGATCGTCAGAATATTTGGGCACTTCAGCATACAATTTGAGGTCATCTGCATACACGGAATAGTGAATGGTCATTGGGAATTGGGAACTAATATCATTAATGAATAGAATGAAGAGGAGAGGACCTAAGCAGGATCCCTGCGGAACTCCCGATCTCATAAGGAGAGGGGGAGAAATAGATGAGTCTATAAAAACGGATTGGGTTCTGTTGGAAAGGTAGGAATGAAACCACGATACAAGGTGGTCAGAGATGCCTAACTGGGACAATTTGAATAACAATAGCCTATGGTCTATGCTATCGAACGCTTTCTTAAAATCAATATACACAATATCAAATGGGGAACCATTTTTAGAGATTCTAAGATAATGGGAAAAGGTTTCAGCAAGATTCGAGGAGGTGGATCTACTATTACGAAATCCTGATTGTCGTGGATCAAAGAGGTTATTTACATCTAGAAAAGTGGTGATCTTCTCGATAAGTATTTTCTCAAAAACTTTGCATACAGAGGAAGTGAGCGAGATAGGCCGAAAGTCTGATATGGAGTTACTGGTTTTCTTTGGAATGGGTTTGACCAAAGCTTGTTTCCAAAAGATAGGGACATCGCGGGTAAGAAGGGACTTATTATATATAATAGAGAGGGGAGAAAGGAGGGATAATTTGCATTTAGAAAGGACGATGCTGGGAATATTATCAGGAGTAATATTAACTTTAGGTGATAGACTACGAAATGCACATAAAATATCTAGGTGGGGAAATAGTTGGGTCAAACGTAAGAGATGGTCTAAGGAGCGGGAGAGGACAATTCATTTGGTGGGAGAAAACAGAAGAGAAAAACTGAGAAAAGGCAACACACTTATCATCATTAGTAAGAAGAGTAGTACCAGAATTATCTATTATCGCGGAGGGAGTAAGTTTAGGGGAGCTCAGTTTACCACTACAAAATTGATAAAAGGATTTGGAATTCGAAGAGGCTACGATTTTACTCCCTATGTAACAATGAAAACGATTAAGCGCAGACTTGAAACGATTATGCATTCGAATTGATGCTACACTGTTAGGAGCGATACGAGCTAAATTATGGCTTTTGCCATATAAAATCCTAACATTCTTGGGATATTTGGAGAGCTCAGAGGGCCTAGAGAGGGGGACGTAAGAATCAAGAAGGTCATTAATAAAATTGGTGAAATAAATGTAGGCATCATTCATGTTCAAATCTCTAAGAGCAATGGTCCAATCGTGATAAAAAATGTTTTCATTAAGGGAATGCCAGTCAGCTAATCTGTACATTCTAGAGGGAGTGTAATGGCGTGGAGGAGGAGAAGGGATACGGAGGTCAAAATTTACACTAATATGGTCACTAAGCGGAATGGAAGGAGATACATTATGGATAATGTCATAATTACAGAACACCAAGTCTAGAAAGCTTAGACAACGGGTAGGAAAAGTAACATATTGATTAAAACGGTTGTCGGCCATAAAACTCAATAGGTCATTTTGAGTAGGAGATGAAAAGGCAAGCCAATTTACTTGGGGTGGATTAAAATCACCTAAAATTATACACGGAAAACTGTCATTAGCGAGGAGGGATAAATAATTTACAAGAGAAGTAAGCGAAAGGGAGGATCGATACCAAAGTTTCATGATCAGCTAGTATAAAAATAAGGATCATTTTTCTGCTTTGCACTAGTCTTTAGCTTGCCTAGAAGCTAACTTATGAGTTTGCAGCCTCGAATTTGCTGCAACTTCAGCAACAAGATGCGAAGACCCATCAACTTGAATTAGCAGCCCTAGGATGTGTCTCGGTGCCCCGAAAGTTTGACTAGCTTGGAAAATTTTTCCGAGGAAATAATGCGTTCGAAAAAAGTGCAGTGTGATTGCATCATTGCTATGCTATAACGAAACATGTTTTGAAGAAAGATATGACAACGAGAAAAATAGTTGCGAAACTTTTGTACGTGCGAAAGAGCTACGTCTGACAAGTATCACAACGACTAAATGTTTGTCGAGCTAAGTTGTTGACCTCCATGATATTCAATTATTGTCTACTGCGAAGATCAAGCATCGTTCCCGGACTCAACTGAGGAAATGACTGTGAGTGATGAAACTCAAACTATAAAGTGTAATTTTTCAATGGGGGGAAGTGTGTTTCTTGCATTTCCATTGGTCGCATTCAGTTCCCCGGGGTAAGTCGACAAAGTTTGTACCGTAAATCGTTAATTTGTTTTAATTTCAGCATTACAAAAAGCCCTACAATCTAAAACACGTGATGTTGGTGCCAGGGGACAGGATCTCCCAGTAGATCGGACCGAGCACGGAGAAGAAAAAGCAGAGGAGTTCCTTCTTTCCATGCTCTTCGTTCTTCGGGACTGGCTTGGGCTTCTTATCCACATCGACCCATTGTAGTTTCCTCTCAGGGTTATCGTAGGCGATCCACTTCTCATCTGTGGCGACAATTGAATTGGCCCATCCAAGATTTGATCTGCGATGGAGCAATTCATGACAGATCTCGACACGGTTTTTCAGCTGTGCCGGAGAGAGATCATGGGGAACCACTTGTGGGAACTTGGGCTTCTTTCCCACTCGATGGAGGATATCGAACACCGTCGATTTAGGAGTGCCAGTCTTTCTCCTCAAATGCGCACACTGGCTTTTATTCAGAGTGCTGAGGACAAGAGACTGATCGAGGATCGGAGGGCGTCCAGAACGGGGGTGATCTTCGAGACTATAGTCTCCGTTCTTGAAGCGAAAGAACCACTTCTGGCAGAACCGAAGGAAGGGGGCATCGTCACCTTCCGATTGGGCCAGGGCAGAATGGGCCTGCCTCACTGATTGGCCAAGACGGTAATAATGCAGCAAGACTGCGCGGAGGTAAAGATGAGTCTCCATCACGAAATTCGATGTAGAAACTAAGAGATTGATTCAATCCTCTCACCACTTAGCGTCAGGATGATGCAATACTTTGCTGACAAACAACATTGCGTGATTGCGAAATTCGATCGCAAACTGAGTTTTTACAAAGGCATGAACGAACTTTCCGGACACCCTAATACAAACATGTACGAAAATATGACAACAATATTGAATTTTTTTTAAAAACCTTACTATTAGTCACTGCCCCAGGGGAATTACTGCAGCTCCAGCCCCGATGCAGGCTGCAGTTGTTGGCTCAACTCATCGAGAGGGGAATTGAGAGAAATAGGTACCCAGGTACCCAAAATGATTTTGCCTTTCTCAAAGTCTAGGATTCAATATTTTAATTTATTGTCCAAGAATGTCATACTCAACATTTCAAATTGAACTTCTGCCTGTTCTGGTACACATGAAACACACAACTGTGTGTGCAGTATTTCATAGTGTGCACTATTTCACTATATTCAAATCGGATTTACGGAAATCAAAATATTGCACCATAACATGCACTGCACTATTAGATTGCATTAGAATATAGATATCATTTGGCGGGTACCGTAGGCTGAACACTAATATTATAGGTACACCAAATGGTGCCAATCAATCAGTAGTGGCACAATAGAGGCCGGACAGGGTCGAATGAATTTAGGCAAACATACAGTAATCCTGCTACCGTACCTCTAATAATTGTGAACTAAATTCGTCTAATAGCCTCTTCATTCTGTACACTCTCTCACTACTCGACCGGCTCGAGTACGGTAGTTTCGTGATGATCGAGAAATGACTTTTTACACATTTTGAACGATTTCTCAAAAACCTATTTTTTTATTTCTTTTTAATTTATTATGTGTATAGCGAGCATGCCACTCTAGATAATAACGAAATAAAAATGGTTGCTACCCACCCATCTGAATTAATTAAAAATTTCCAAATAAATATTTTCGCAGTTTCTTTACGAGTTGATGCCCAATCCTTCTAAAATTTGGCACATATAATCGATGGAATATAATGATTTTTTGAAACATGAGTCATTCAAATCGGATTCGAAATGTCAAAATTCGAAAATTTAAATTTTCGGACTAAAGTGCATTTCGTTCCTCAGCGAGCAATCTAGAACATTAAATAGGCCACGCCTGAGCTACACTCACCGAGTACTACATGTATGCGCATTTAGGAGGATTTCGATTTTTCGCGCTTTGCCAAGCATATGATCACTGAGTCAAAAAGTCTCTCTTATAGATTATAGTTTGCACTATTGCTGTAGCTGCCCTTTCATTTCAGCGGCCAATTGTGATTATTATTTTATTGAGACGTCATCAATTGATCGTCAATTGATGGATTTATGATATCTCGATCCTCTTTCGAGCTACTGCTGCAACCCAAATCTGGAGAGTTCCAAAAATATGATTTTATCTCAAATTCATTGTGCCTGCATTGATGATGCTTATCCGCCTCCAGTTTGCATTAAAGCCGTAACCCGAATTTTAAAAGTGTTAAAATTGGAACTATTTTAATTCTGCTACTCTGTCATCACGAAACTACCGTACTCGAGCCGGTCGAGTAGTGAGAGAGTGTGCAGAATGAAGAGGCTATTAGACGAATTTAGTTCACAATTATTAGAGGTACGGTAGCAGGATTACTGTATGTTTGCCTAAATTCATTCGACCCTGTCCGGCCTCTATTGTGCCACTACGGATTGATTGGCACCATTTGGTGTACCTATAATATTAGTGTTCAGCCTACGGTACCCGCCAAATGATATCTATATTCTAATGCAATCTAATAGTGCAGTGCATGTTATGGTGCAATATTTTGATTTCCGTAAATCCGATTTGAATATAGTGAAATAGTGCACACTATGAAATACTGCACACACAGTTGTGTGTTTCATGTGTACCAGAACAGGCAGAAGTTCAATTTGAAATGTTGAGTATGACATTCTTGGACAATAAATTAAAATATTGAATCCTAGACTTTGAGAAAGGCAAAATCATTTTGGGTACCTGGGTACCTATTTCTCTCAATTCCCCTCTCGATGAGTTGAGCCAACAACTGCAGCCTGCATCGGGGCTGGAGCTGCAGTAATTCCCCTGGGGCAGTGACTAATAGTAAGGTATTTAAAAAAAATTCAATATTGTTGTCATATTTTCGTACATGTTTGTATTAGGGTGTCCGGAAAGTTCGTTCATGCCTTTGTAAAAACTCAGTTTGCGATCGAATTTCGCAATCACGCAATGTTGTTTGTCAGCAAAGTATTGCATCATCCTGACGCTAAGTGGTGAGAGGATTGAATCAATCTCTTAGTTTCTACATCGAATTTCGTGATGGAGACTCATTATTACCGTCTTGGCCAATCAGTGAGGCAGGCCCATTCTGCCTTGGCCCAATCGGAAGGTGACGATGCCCCCTTCCTTCGGTTCTGCCAGAAGTGGTTCTTTCACTTCAAGAACGGAGACTATAGTCTCGAAGATCACCCCCGTTCTGGACGCCCTCCGATCCTCGATCAGTCTCTTGTCCTCAGCACTCTGAATAAAAGCCAGTGTGCGCATTTGAGGAGAAAGACTGGCACTCCTAAATCGACGGTGTCCGATATCCTCCATCGAGTGGGAAAGAAGCCCAAGTTCCCACAAGTGGTTCCCCATGATCTCTCTCCGGCACAGCTGAAAAACCGTGTCGAGATCTGTCATGAATTGTTCCATCGCAGATCAAATCTTGGATGGGTCAATTCAATTGTCGCCACAGATGAGAAGTGGATCGCCTACGATAACCCTAAGAGGAAACTACAATGGGTCGATGTGGATAAGAAGCCCAAGCCAGTCCCGAAGAACGAAGAGCATGGAAAGAAGGAACTCCTCTGCTTTTTCTTCTCCGTGCTCGGTCCGATCTACTGGGAGATCCTGTCCCCTGGCACCAACATCACTGCCGACCTCTTCTCCAACCAACTTGAAGAAGTCGCCCACAGAACCCCTCCCAGTCTGTGAGCGAGGGGAAAATCCTTCTTCTGATGGAGAATGCTCGCCCTCATTCGCGAAATTGACTCAGAAGGAAATGGACGAGCTGGATATCGAGAGGATTCCCCAGCCACCGTATTCACCGGACCTGTCTCCTTGTGACTGTTTCCGCTCTCTCTCTGACTTCTGCAAGGGGAAGAAGTTCAAAGATCGAGATCAAGTTGTGAGGGCTTTCGTGGAATGGATGATCTCGAGGACTCCCGATTTCTGGGAGAGAGGAATCGCTACTCTGCACGATCGCTGGAAGGAAGTGAGGGGAAACATGGGATCATACATTGATCACTGAGAATTCTAAAGTATTGAATACAAAATAAAAACATAAAATGAACGAACTTTCCGGACACCCCAATATTAACGCAATTTAATTTGATTATTCTTGAAACCTTGCAGCAACGCGAACCTCTCGGGTGTGGAGTTGCAACTGAAACGATCCCAGAGTTGGGTTCTCTTATTGGAAAATTTGTGTCATATTTTCGTACATGTTTCAGGGACTCTATATATAGTTGATCAGTTTGTGTTTATTTAGCGGGACTGAAACATACCCTTTATGTTGTTTTAGATTGTAGGGCTTTTTGTAATGCTGAAATTGAAACAAATTAACGATTTACGGTACAAACTTTGTCGACTTACCCCGGGGAACTGAATGCGACCAATGGAAATGCAAGAAACACACTTCCCCCCATTGAAAAATTACCTTTTATAGTTTGAGTTTCATCACTCACAGTCATTTCCTCAGTTGAGTCCGGGAACGATGCTTGATCTTCGCAGTAGGCAATAATTGAATATCAAGGAGGTCAACAACTTAGCTCGACAAACATTTAGTCGTTGTGATACTTGTCAGACGTAGCTCTTTCGCACGTACAAAAGTTTCGCAACTATTTTTCTCGTTGTCATATCTTTCTTCAAAACATGTTTCGTTATAGCATAGCAATGACGCAATCACACTGCACTTTTTTCGAACGCATTATTTCCTCGGAAAAATTTTCCAAGCTAGTCAAACTTTCGGGGCACCGAGACACATCCTAGGGCTGCTAATTCAAGTTGATGGGTCTTCGCATCTTGTTGCTGAAGTTGCAGCAAATTCGAGGCTGCAAACTCATAAGTTAGCTTCTAGGCAAGCTAGAGACTAGTGCAAAGCAGAAAAATGATCCTTATTTTTATACTAGCTGATCATGAAACTTTGGTATCGATCGCTCATCAAATACCCTGAAAACATTAAACAAGTCTCTTTTTTTCGATTGCCTCGCATTGCCTCACGACGCGCGGCCGTAAATCGAATGCCTTGGCCTGTAAAGTGATGGAAACCCTACCAAAGGTTGGGAATCGATTTTTTATAGTATTCGAAGTTTTCTGTGCTGAAATCACATTTTATGCAAAATTGCCTTTGAAATTGTAAGCAGTCAAAGTTGGGCCATCCGAAAAAGTGACGTTTCCGTGCCTTGAGGGCTAATGATGAACGATCAATACCAAACTTTCAAGATCATTTAGGATCATAATAATGATCATTTTTCTGCTTCGCACCCTTTTCTAGCTTGCCTAGAACCAAAGTTATGAGTTTGCAGCCTCGAATTTTCAGCGGATGCAGCAACTTGGTGCGAAGGCGCAACAACTTGAAAATTGTTTTCTGGATAGCCCTAGGAAGTGTCTCGATGCACAGAAAGATTGAATTGTAAGCAAAATTTCTCCCAGGAAATAATGAATTCGAAAGAAGCGCTATGTGATTGCGTCATTGCTATGCGCTAAGAAGACATTTTAAAGAAGGGGTAACACGAATGGATGCTAGGGAGTCCAACCACGAAGATATTGCGCTCGCAATGGGAAACTGTAGCTATTTTACCACAAAAAAGGAGGCAAAAATTATGTAGAGCGAGTGAAACATAAACGAAGTAGCCGCGACCCTGCGCTGTCAATGAACTTTGCGCGTATGTAAATAGCCTCATAGCCACCTGTGGAACTTCGGATAAAGTGATCCATAATCGGACTATTGACTTTGACGCAGAAGTCGCGCTGCAGACTCCGATCACGATCGCAGGACGAGAGCAAATTCTGAAAATGTGAAATAATTTCCTCGTACATTCATGATACTCCATGCATCACTAATCAGATTGGTAAAATCATATTATTTAGAACTGCAATCTATGAAGACATCGGCGTAGCTCTCTGATCGTGCTTACTTATTCTCCCTCTGAAACCTACATTCGCCACCAATCTCGTTCTCTCGAGTCGGCGCCATTCTCGCATTTGCGATGAATATTTTCCCTTCCAATCGCCAGTTAGTACATTATAATTTGTTATCCATTCCGGCAGCTGCTGCAGGATTCAATGCAAGTGTATTTTGATTTTGCAAAGACAAACCATTTTCGTATAGGAATAATCCTGTAAATATTTGGGATTATCGACGCAGCTGCAACGTAAGCGTACTTCACCACTAATCCGGCTGGATAACCTGTCGATGCCTCGATGATGATGCTACCCAAATCTCAAGAGTGATACAAATCCCCGAATTATCGATTCTTTCATAATGTACTAACTGGCGATTGGAAGGGAAAATATTCATCGCAAATGCGAGAATGGCGCCGACTCGAGAGAACGAGATTGGTGGCGAATGTAGGTTTCAGAGGGAGAATAAGTAAGCACGATCAGAGAGCTACGCCGATGTCTTCATAGATTGCAGTTCTAAATAATATGATTTTACCAATCTGATTAGTGATGCATGGAGTATCATGAACGTACGAGGAAATTATTTCACATTTTCAGAATTTGCTCTCGTCCTGCGATCGTGATCGGAGTCTGCAGCGCGACTTCTGCGCTTGCCGCCTAACTCCTTGTTGCCATTTCATTGTGATTGATTAACTAAGGCGATTATTTTTTCATGTTTACAGAAGACACCTCTATGGCTCGCGCAGCGAGCCGGGTTGGAGCCAAAACAGGAAGCAGCACGGCAACGGATACAGCACCTACTACTGATTAATTGTATTTTTTAAAACACCAAACCACCATCGAATTAACGGTTGCACTATTGCAGATGATTTGATTAAATAATGCAACCAGAATTCCAAGGGTACAAAATCAGTGAATTTTCGGGATTGTACAGTATATCGGTCATAATATTCGCCCAAAAAATCTGAGCTCTGTAATATTTGAACCAGGGATCCAATACATCTGAATTTTTCATTCCAGATATGAAATTCATCGGGGAATCAGATACACTTGTTGCCATCTCTTTAAAGAAGGAGTAACACGAAAAATTAGTTTAATTGCCCACTATGCCTATGTAATAGAAGTCAATAGTCCGATTATGGATCACTTTATCCGAAGTTCCACAGATGGCTATGAGGCTATTTACATACGCGCAAAGTTCATTGACAGCGCAGGGTCGCGGCTACTTCGTTTATGTTTCACTCGCTCTACATAATTTTTGCCTCCTTTTTTGTGGTAAAATAGCTACAGTTTCCCATTGCGAGCGCAATATCTTCGTGGTTGGACTCCCTAGCATCCATTCGTGTTACCCCTTCTTTAAAATGTCTTCTTAGCGCATAGCAATGACGCAATCACATAGCGCTTCTTTCGAATTCATTATTTCCTGGAAGAAATTTTGCTTACAATTCAATCTTTCTGTGCATCGAGACACTTCCTAGGGCTATCCAGAAAACAATTTTCAAGTTGTTGCGCCTTCGCACCAAGTTGCTGCATCCGCTGAAAATTCGAGGCTGCAAACTCATAACTTTGGTTCTAGGCAAGCTAGAAAAGGGTGCGAAGCAGAAAAATGATCATTATTATGATCCTAAATGATCTTGAAAGTTTGGTATTGATCGTTCATCATTAGCCCTCCAGGCACGGAAACGTCACTTTTTCGGATGGCCCAACTTTGACTGCTTACAATTTCAAAGGCAATTTTGCATAAAATGTGATTTCAGCACAGAAAACTTCGAATACTATAAAAAATCGATTCCCAACCTTTGGTAGGGTTTCCATCACTTTACAGGCCAAGGCATTCGATTTACGGCCGCGCGTCGTGAGGCAATGCGAGGCAATCGAAAAAAAGAGACTTGTTTAATGTTTTCAGGGTATTTGATGAGCGATCGATACCAAAGTTTCATGATCAGCTAGTATAAAAATAAGGATCATTTTTCTGCTTTGCACTAGTCTCTAGCTTGCCTAGAAGCTAACTTATGAGTTTGCAGCCTCGAATTTGCTGCAACTTCAGCAACAAGATGCGAAGACCCATCAACTTGAATTAGCAGCCCTAGGATGTGTCTCGGTGCCCCGAAAGTTTGACTAGCTTGGAAAATTTTTCCGAGGAAATAATGCGTTCGAAAAAAGTGCAGTGTGATTGCGTCATTGCTATGCTATAACGAAACATGTTTTGAAGAAAGATATGACAACGAGAAAAATAGTTGCGAAACTTTTGTACGTGCGAAAGAGCTACGTCTGACAAGTATCACAACGACTAAATGTTTGTCGAGCTAAGTTGTTGACCTCCTTGATATTCAATTATTGCCTACTGCGAAGATCAAGCATCGTTCCCGGACTCAACTGAGGAAATGACTGTGAGTGATGAAACTCAAACTATAAAAGGTAATTTTTCAATGGGGGGAAGTGTGTTTCTTGCATTTCCATTGGTCGCATTCAGTTCCCCGGGGTAAGTCGACAAAGTTTGTACCGTAAATCGTTAATTTGTTTCAATTTCAGCATTACAAAAAGCCCTACAATCTAAAACAACATAAAGGGTATGTTTCAGTCCCGCTAAATAAACACAAACTGATCAACTATATATAGAGTCCCTGAAACATGTACGAAAATATGACACAAATTTTCCAATAAGAGAACCCAACTCTGGGATCGTTTCAGTTGCAACTCCACACCCGAGAGGTTCGCGTTGCTGCAAGGTTTCAAGAATAATCAAATTAAATTGCGTTAATATTGGGGTGTCCGGAAAGTTCGTTCATTTTATGTTTTTATTTTGTATTCAATACTTTAGAATTCTCAGTGATCAATGTATGATCCCATGTTTCCCCTCACTTCCTTCCAGCGATCGTGCAGAGTAGCGATTCCTCTCTCCCAGAAATCGGGAGTCCTCGAGATCATCCATTCCACGAAAGCCCTCACAACTTGATCTCGATCTTTGAACTTCTTCCCCTTGCAGAAGTCAGAGAGAGAGCGGAAACAGTCACAAGGAGACAGGTCCGGTGAATACGGTGGCTGGGGAATCCTCTCGATATCCAGCTCGTCCATTTCCTTCTGAGTCAATTTCGCGAATGAGGGCGAGCATTCTCCATCAGAAGAAGGATTTTCCCCTCGCTCACAGACTGGGAGGGGTTCTGTGGGCGACTTCTTCAAGTTGGTTGGAGAAGAGGTCGGCAGTGATGTTGGTGCCAGGGGACAGGATCTCCCAGTAGATCGGACCGAGCACGGAGAAGAAAAAGCAGAGGAGTTCCTTCTTTCCATGCTCTTCGTTCTTCGGGACTGGCTTGGGCTTCTTATCCACATCGACCCATTGTAGTTTCCTCTTAGGGTTATCGTAGGCGATCCACTTCTCATCTGTGGCGACAATTGAATTGACCCATCCAAGATTTGATCTGCGATGGAACAATTCATGACAGATCTCGACACGGTTTTTCAGCTGTGCCGGAGAGAGATCATGGGGAACCACTTGTGGGAACTTGGGCTTCTTTCCCACTCGATGGAGGATATCGGACACCGTCGATTTAGGAGTGCCAGTCTTTCTCCTCAAATGCGCACACTGGCTTTTATTCAGAGTGCTGAGGACAAGAGACTGATCGAGGATCGGAGGGCGTCCAGAACGGGGGTGATCTTCGAGACTATAGTCTCCGTTCTTGAAGCGAAAGAACCACTTCTGGCAGAACCGAAGGAAGGGGGCATCGTCACCTTCCGATTGGGCCAGGGCAGAATGGGCCTGCCTCACTGATTGGCCAAGACGGTAATAATGCAGCAAGACTGCGCGGAGGTAAAGATGAGTCTCCATCACGAAATTCGATGTAGAAACTAAGAGATTGATTCAATCCTCTCACCACTTAGCGTCAGGATGATGCAATACTTTGCTGACAAACAACATTGCGTGATTGCGAAATTCGATCGCAAACTGAGTTTTTACAAAGGCATGAACGAACTTTCCGGACACCCTAATACAAACATGTACGAAAATATGACAACAATATTGAATTTTTTTTAAAAACCTTACTATTAGTCACTGCCCCAGGGGAATTACTGCAGCTCCAGCCCCGATGCAGGCTGCAGTTGTTGGCTCAACTCATCGAGAGGGGAATTGAGAGAAATAGGTACCCAGGTACCCAAAATGATTTTGCCTTTCTCAAAGTCTAGGATTCAATATTTTAATTTATTGTCCAAGAATGTCATACTCAACATTTCAAATTGAACTTCTGCCTGTTCTGGTACACATGAAACACACAACTGAGTGTGCAGTATTTCATAGTGTGCACTATTTCACTATATTCAAATCGGATTTACCTATCTACTAGTACAGTTCTAAAAGCGCAAGAAAAAAAAGCTAAAATTCTGCACAACATGAGATTCCTCGTTTCACAAGCACTACATCCCATTGCGCGCACACATCAAAGCAATATTCGCGAAGCAGCAGAGATAAAATATAATATTCTACGAATAACGTTGTGAATAGATTGGAGGAGAGCCATAGTTGATAATTGCCAACTAGCCTTCTAAGAGTGAGGTTTACCGGGACAGAACTTCTGCCAAATCACCGCTTACTTAACGTGCCAAAATACCTTACCTCTGAGTGTCAGGTTAAAGTTTCCGAGTCTGTCTCCTACTAGCGAATCCGCCCCGCACTTGGAGGGTCTCTTAAAAAAGAACCAAACGACTTTCGTGTTCCGCCGTGGCACTAATGCATATTCGAGTTAAGTGAGCGATATGTTCGATACAATGGCGTTTACCAATATTAATAAATAATAATTACAAGAGAAATTTAGAAAATAATTAATTAATTATTTACCATCATCAGCGGCACATTGTAGTAGAGGAAGAATTCGACTCATGAACCGGGGCCTGAAGTGAGAAGTTAGACACTGCCTCTCTCAATTTTTTCATGCTTTCTCGACAAAAATGGAGGTCAATCAATCAATATTTATCACGTCATGCGTTAACGCAAGATGAGGAAGGGTCGGTATTCTTCAGCAGTTGCGTTCCACCATCTCGCTCCAATAGTTCTTCTGAGATCATCTCTCCATCGGGGTTTAGGCTGACCCGGTGAGCGCGTCCTGTTGTAAGGTATCCACATAGTAGTCGCTCTGCTCCATTCTTCCATATCCATTCGTCGCAGTTTCAACGCCCAAATTGCCTTCCTTCTCATAGCCTCCTGATTCCAGTCACGGACTCCTGTTGCGTTGCGGATGTTCACGTTCCTCCATCGATCTCGCAAGCTGATTCCGAGCATTTTCCGCTCCATCTTACGCTGAGTCACACTTAGTCGCTCCTTGTCACTTGCTCGTAGGGCCCATAGCTCGCTGCCATAGAGTATCGTAGACATGACACAACTGTTGAAAAGGCGCCGCTTTGTTTTCATCGGTAGAATGCGTGAAGAGAGGAGGTACGAGAGCTTGCTCCATGCGAACCAACCCAGACGAATTCTGTGCTCAAGTTCTGCTGAGTAGTCAAGGGGAAGTGAGATTCTTCCGCCTAGATAGGTGGTGGATTCGGCAAAGTTGAACTTCAGATTGTCGATGACAATGGGTGCTCGGGTGGAGGTGCACGAGGTTAGAAGTACGGTCTTGGATGGATTTACTTCAAGACCAACGCGCGCGCAAGCCTCCATAAGTTTCTTCATCATGTTCTCCAGTTCGGGGCGACTCTTTGCGATTAGAACAATGTCGTCTGCGTACTCTAAGTGACTCAGGTTGCGGCCATCGATCGATATTCCGTTGTTCTCCCAATCGATTTCATTCATAGCGTATCTCAAGACGGCATTGAAGAGACATGGGGAGAGAGTGTCTCCTTGGCGAACTCCTCTCCGCACTTCAACTGGAACCAAATCCTCGTTGACACGGATGAGAGTAGAGGAAGATTCGTAGAGGCGACGCAAGAGATGGATTAGAGTCGGGTGCACTCTAGCGATCCACAGTGCGTGCCAAACAGAGTTCCATTCCACACAGTCAAATGCCTTCCGAAAATCCACGAATCCCAAGTAGAGGTGCATTCCGTATTCGTGCGTGCGTTCTGCGAGTTGTTTGATCGAGTGAAGATTGTTGAGAGTGCAGTGACCTTTCCGGAATCCGGTCTGAGTGTGCGATTCAGCCTCTTCAATTGATGATTCGATTCGTTTGAGAACAACGCGAGTGATTGTCTTGAGGGATACGTTAAGCAACGAGATTGGTCTGAAGTTTCCGATATCTGTTGGGTCGCCCTTTTTGTGAAGAAGGGACACAACTGCTTCAACCAAATCTCCAGGTACTTGGTCTCCTGCTACGAGGCGATTCAGTAGATCAGCGAAGAATGGGGCAAGGTGCTCTCTTGAGTGGTAAAGCATGTCAGGGAGGATACCATCGGATCCAGGGGAATGCCCGCACTTGAGAAGCGAGAGAGCATGCCTCGTTTCATCTGGAAGGAAGAGTGGCAATGGTTCGGGAGAAGGAGGCACGGCCAAGGGAATGTTCACTGCGCGTTTGTAGAGTTCCCCGTAGTAAACTTGGACGGCAGTCTTAGTCGCATCTTGGGAAAGGGCGCCAGAGACTGGGTCAGGAACGAGAAGTCGTTTACGAGACGAGCGCAGTTTGAGCATCTCTTTGACGATGCTTCTTCCTTTCATTGCAGCTTGTTTTGCCTGGTTCTCTTTCCTTCTCTTGATATCGTCTACGAGGTTGCTTCGGGCTGTTTTGCATGACAAGGAATATTCGACATTGGATTGCAGGGATGATCGAAGTAGATGGCGTTGAGCAAGGAGTTTCCGAGTTGCGGGAGAGATCCAAGGTGGCGATTGCATCTTTCTCCAACAGTTGGTTGCTGCTGTCTTTGCAAACGCTTGTATCTTGTGGAAGGCGTCTGTGGCTGAGGATGGACGAGCAAGGGGCATTGATGCGAGAAGGTTCGCATTGGCAGTAAAAGCGACTTTATCGAAATCCAGCCGCTCCCTGCATCTTTTATGCCGCACCTTGTTGGGGAGAGAGAGGGTGAGTCGGACGAGACGATGGTCGGAGTCGAATTCGAACTGTCCAACGACTCCACAATTGACAACTCTCGCTGTGATGGGCGATGCTACGAAGTCAATTTGGTTGAATGTGGAGCCGTTAGGGGAACGCCAAGTCCAGATTCTTCCTCGACGTCGCTTGGGGAAGGTGTTTTGGATGCGCAATTTGTTCCTCACGCAGGTCTCTGCAAAAGAGCGCCCACGTGAGTTCGGGGTCGGAGAGGCAAATTCACCGACAAATCTTTCATTGCCAGGTTCCTTTGCGACTCTACAGTTGAAATCCCCGACCAAAACTGGCATGTATCCTGCCGGAGCGTCGTGCAGCGCGTTCTCGATCTGGTCAAGGAAGTCGTCGTAGACGGCATCATCATAAGCCGATGTTGGGGCGTAAGCATTGACCAGGAAGAGTTTCTGTTGTGGTAGCTGCAGGGTTGCGAGACGATCCGAAAGACCTCGAAACACGGCTCCTTTTGCAAGATGCGGTTGCAGCAGGAAAGCGACACCATGTCTTGCAGTGGCACCCCCTGAGTGATAAACGACGATGCCTGAGGCCGCAAGATTGAAGGAAGCTAAACCCACAATCCTCGCCTCCTGAACAGCTACGATGTCCCACTTGATCTTTGAGAGGGCCAGCTCGATCTCGAGGAGCTTCTCCTTGGGTGCGAGTGTCCGGGCGTTCAGCGTGCCAATGTTGAATGGACGACCCATCGAGGCGGCTTACAACTCCCGCTTGCCAGAGCTGCTGGGAGAGGGAAACTGGCCGAGGGAGAGGGAGACGGGGGGACGGAATGCGCACCACACCGCTCGCGACTAGCGTTGAGGGCCAGAATGAAAAATGGAGGTAGTCTAGGGCATATTATTTAGCATTTCTGGCTTTTTCGAGAATGATCCTACTCGGGCTCCAGCTTTTTCAGCTCAAGATACTTGCCATTTATGCGTGAGCAGTAGGAAACTCCTTGTTTCACAAACACACTTTATGACTAACGATGCCTAGAACAGTAATGATCCGATAGTATTCAACAAAATTAAATAATTGATATATGGCTGCAGCACGATTGGAATCACTCTCGCCATCACCGGTATGTTTTAATTAGAAATCGATAAGTACATCTCTACAATACAGGTAAATTGAAACAGTCTCATCCCAAAAATAAGGAAATTGTTAGCGTGTCACATTTGCGCTTCTACATCTGAATATATGCAACTTAGCGATCGGCGAAGTAGTATGTATTGATACCGTTTTCCATTACTAATGAATGCCAGCGCATGATACGAGAATAGATTGAAAATCAATACTCCACCGTACCGGCTGGAAGATCTTCTTATAGGAGGCATCGGTGATACCGTCTCGAAGTGGGTCATTGAGCGGGTAGTTGAGGCCCGGGCCAGAACCGATTTCCTGCAGGGAAAATGGGAACTACGGTACATATTGATCATTTCAGTGGAGATATTGATGAAATGACTGAGTAAGTGTTGCTTATAACGGACCACGAGAGACCAGAGGTTTTTTTACAGGTTGCGAGAAGTTGAATTATGGTTTCATTGAGATATTTCTAAAAAACACCCATTATTTTCAAGTTTCCCCTTATCGTTTTTATCTGAGATGGTATGGTTCAATTCTCGTTCGATGATGATGCGAAAAAACAAATGTATTGTTACAAAATATTCACAGTGCTCCGATCTCAACAGAATTTGGACCAATTATTCATGTCAGGATTTATAGTTTTTGTATGAAAAGTCTGGAGCCGTAAAGTAAAAATACCCAAATTCCGGCTCTGAGAACTTCAAAAGTTCTGTAATCAATAACTTGGTTCAAAATTATCGTTTAAGGTCGCTCAAAAAAGAGAAATGATCATCTCAGCGAGTTCTACAACTTTTATGTTGAAGATCTCGTCGAGTGGCTTCGACATCACATGGAAAACTGCAAAAATTCGGATATGTTTGCAAAATTATTGGCCGCCCTGAAAAATATTTTGCCTTATTCCCGTTGGTTTATTGCAGAATCGAATTCTCCAGATCATTTCACATCGGAAACCTTCATTTCAGAATTTTAAAATTTAATCCCGGGCGCTTATAGCTTTCAGAAGACCAAAAACAGCCGATTTTCGAAAATTTCGAAAAATCGAAGATAAATAAATCCCGAATTCTTGCTTCCAAACTGGAACAACGTGTGCGGATTCATTAGCATTTGATGAAAGTTAAATATCGTTTGAAAGTGGTTTCTAAATAGTGGTTGATGGGTCTAGCAAGTGGTAGATCCAATAAGAAGTTGAAACTCCAAATGCACGCACTCACGAGATCCGTGCTGCTGGAATGCTTCAAGGAACCGCAACGCGCTAATAACTTCAAACAAAGAGGAAAAAATCTCACATTTTCCCAGAGATAAAGCAAAGATAGCAGAGTCTGCAGTGCACATCTTCTTTATAGTGCAGTCGCAGTGCTCCTCGACCACACGATTGCATGCGAGACGAGTGAGTGTACAAGTAGTGAATTCCGCGAATGATATGCGATTCAACCATGTACATTCGTGTTGCATTGGTAAGTCGAAAGTACAACAGAACAGCGTGCATCAATATCTTGATGGAAGATTGATTTTAATTTATTAGTAATTGACAGCTATTTAAACAAACGTGTAGATGCAGTTGCTTATCAGAAAATTGTCGCGCGAGCTGCAGTATCGAGCCATTCGATAGTCGGAAATATTGACTAAGTCTAGTCTCCGAAGGATTGGTTAACAAAGTAATACGAAAAATTTATTTGATTAATAGAAAAAAGAGTACGCGAGATGGGATAATATAATTTGCATCAACTTTCACATTTCATCGATCCTCCTAAAGAAATTGTAACAGCCAGGCGTGCGAGAAGTCATTGCATATTTGAAACCCGAGATTCTCATTTCACAGTTGGTTCAAATGAAGTTAGAAGATTAGTGAGCGTTATTCATCTGATATCGATATCAACGAATTAAAAACTGAGAACTAGCGAGATTTGCGACCTGTATATATTTCTCATTTTTTTCAGATTATAGATTTGTTAAATTTGGTCTTAGTAATGGATGGAGATTGTTTTATACGATCTTCAACCACTAATTGCACGTGAAACGCACAACCCATAAGTTCAAAAATTAGTAATTATCCAACTCAAAAATGCGCTCGCACATGGAAATATCAAGGACTAAATCACAATTAAATTGTATTAATTTTTTTATGAAAACTACTCACAAAAAATGTAACTGACAATTAATGACTTCCACTATTTGTGTCTCTATTCGTTTGAATAAATACGAGAGGAAAGTGTGCCTGCAACCCGTGAATGCATTATGGCTACTGCGCTGATACTATCTCTCCTCTGATTTACTGAATTCTAGCGTCCTTGAAATTTTCGTGGCACCAGTAATTCAAAGAGATGAAAAATATCATCCATCACTGGCCTTGAGGCTGATACCTAAACTTGAATTGATCACAACTAACCGCTATTAGAATGAAGTTGCAGCATCTAAATCTCCCTTACTTGATGCAGTGGTTGCAGCCTCTGCCGATTCAACTACAGGATAAATCAACGTGAGAAACAAAAGGAATTATGTAATGTACGAATTGAACAGTGAGAAATTGATAAACTACCAATCCATATACGATAATATAAGGGAGGTCACAAGGTTGTTCGAGAATATACAAACTAGTGTGTGGTGTTGTAAGAATTCAACAAAATTTGTAAGAATCGAACTAAAGTTCAATTCTTACAAATTTTGTTGATACCTTTATAAATGCTTTAAAAAACACGAATTCAATTCTTATAAAATCACAAACTAGGTTGCATATTCTCGAACAATCTATCGACCCCCTTATATAAAACAATTTTGAGTTCGCTGGCTATTGAATCGAAAGAAGTGCGCCCATCCGAGCTCCTCTCTAAATATTGTTTTGAAACGCGGCTATGCGATAACTTAGCATTGATAACTGTTTCGTAAAAATTCTTAAACAAGAAGTAATGTTCATCTTCAATAGGAAGTGGCGGAGAAGCTGCCACAAATAATTTTAACGCCCTCAAAAAAAAATGTTGTTGAAGAAATTCACATAGGAAGCAGCGAAACTTGAATGAGTGAATCTATTCTGCATTAAAAACTCACAAGTATCCAATACTGAGTTGTTGCTGCAGCTGAGCGCTGCATGGCCAGCTTTGTGGACTTCAGAAGGTAGGGGAGAGTGACGACGGAGAATCTGCAATGCATTGACAAGAGTCATGATTAACTTCTAAGACATTTTACCAGAGATTGAAAAGTGCTTGAAATAGATCAATTCGTATAACTATCGTGTTCCTCAAAAGTAACTTGTGAAAAAGTAAAAATAGTGAATTCAAAAATAGTGAAAATTGATAAAATGTAATTCAATAAATTTACAGTCGCTGCACTTTCCATTCATGATGGACGGCACCTGAAAGTGGACGGAAACTACTGCACATTGCAAGCGTATGCTACATCGCCAGGAGTTTCCATGTCAAATAGTGTGTGATATTAAAACATCTTTCTCTCTGGACGGTATTCATTTTGACAGCTTTGATTGATTTCAAAACATCTTTGCGACGAGAACCCAACAGGAAGTGAATTCACTATTTTTACTTTTTCTCCCACACTCACAAGATTCTTGTAGCAGCATTAGTCCAAAACACAACAACAACAGTTTGTGCTAATATATCCGGCGCTACCAGGTGATACAAAAATAGCTCGCGTGCGACGCGAGAGAGTTCGACTGCTGAAGTTTCCTATATAATCATTGCGTGCGAGATGATTTGAATATTTGTCTAAAGTCGGTCAGTAATAAATCGCTAACACGCGGCGAAAAAATAAAGATCTGGTTGATGTGAAGCGCAAATTCGCAGTAACACATCATCGCTATTCATCGCTAACAGTGAGGTAATCACGCATTTGCTAATCGCAGATTCATTGCCAAACTGATTCGCTAACTTTTAGCACCTTTGAGGCTAGAGTTGCATTAGTTATTCAAATGCGATGCGAAGATGTATCCATCAATACTTGCTTGTTTGATTATTAAAAATTAATTACTGAACTCTATTGTGAAGGAGTTGCAGCGTCCGTACTGATTTCCGCGACGGTTCCACCACTACGGATGGATGTTGCTGCTTCTGATGGCAGTAGCGCTAGCAATGTTCAATATTGAATTCGGAGTCTCAAGTCGGTCGATTGATGCCTATTGAGACTATTGAGTTAGGGTTGGCAATACGAGGGCAACGGGCTCGTTATTCCTTGATCTACTTTGACCCGAGGTGACGAGCTCGTTATAGGGAAGAGCCCGCGTTACGAGCTCGTTATCAGAGAGGGAGAGGTTACGAGCTCGTTATCGTTATCCCTAGTTTCGATTGCCGCCCTTTTTTGAGCACTGTGAGGTTACTCTTTTCTTTCCGAATATTCTTATGTTCAATTCATAGTCCAGTTTTATATTTTTACATTAATTTGCATATTGCATGATCATTGCGCATCGTTCGTGAGTAATCAGGGATGTTTGAAGAGTTTATAACCGGATGCAAAACCGGAAAATTCATAAATGCCTGTTGTGGAACCAATGACACATATTTTTGGAAACCTTGTGTCTTGTATATTATACCGCTATAGTAAAAACCAAATCTAGCACCACTAAAAAAAAAATGTCCCCGAGGGGGTTACTTTGCATCCACTGAGTGCATGTGATATACGGACGTAAAAAAGGATAGCGATAAACACCTGATAAACATGTATTGTATTGGAAGTGGATAGTAATTAAAATGTGACGGACGTTTTTCAGGCTTTTCTGAGGTATAAAAATTAAAATGTTTCGAAATATAGCACAAACATGATTAAACGATTCGTATGAGATAGTGAATCCTTGAATTCCGCCAGTTCGTCAACATTTGGTTTAGTCATACCGTCACGTCGCATGTGTTCATGTCACGACCTGATGCGACGTTAGTCTTATCATGACGGACGTAGTGATGGCAGATTCGAGAGTATTGATATATAAGTGTGTGAGCACTTTTCATATTTTGTCCTGCATGCTGATAACTCCACTTTATTAGAGTTAACCTAAATCGCTTTTTGTTGAATCTGTGCAGCGCGAATCGAGAAAATGAAACTTATGTGGTGCTGCTTCAGAACTCCATCACAATAGATGGTGATCTTCGCGCCTCGGGCTAGAAAATATTATTATTCCCATGCCGTAACCCACTCATTCCTCTCAGTGCATGACAGCTCCCCTGGAGGGCGTCACTCTTCCCTGTGTCATTTTCTTCAGTGATTCGCCATCGATACGGTCAAATGCATTCAAGATACGAGCTGTATCAATTTATTGTATGATTGATATTGCAAAAAAGTTGCTGGCAGTCGGCAGGCAATTCTGGAAGCGAAGATGAACCTACACATGCGCTACAATCTGTTTTTTTAAATATTTTAACCTGCAAAACCAGAACCAATTGCCAGAATCGATGTGACCAGTGAGGGCATGACTTTCTGAAACATAAGACCTGATATATCAATTCATAAAAAGTTCTGTAATATTTCTTAAATTCGAATTAAATTCCATTAATGGCGACGGAGATCTGCAAGCATGCCATGGCCAAGGATAAATTCATTGGCCTCAAGGAGAAGGGATACGTGATTTTTGAGCTTCATATATTTTTTATTTGATCCCTTACTGTAAAAATCGCAGTTATCCTTACATGCAGGCTGGTGCTTGATGCGTGCTTGATCTTGGCATCCTCATCCACTATTCCAGTAACATCTCCATTGACTGTCGAAAAAAAAACAATTTAACAATGATACAATTTACACGTTTTGTTGCGCAGTGTCGTTCTATCTTGTGATTCGTAGTTATTAACAGTAATTGCAATTCTCTTCCTTTTAGGCCACCACCTCTCTCTCTATAAACCTAAGAGAGAGGAGAGGCCGACAATGTGTATGGAGTTTCTAAACGCAAACGCAGTGAAAAGAGGAGAAAATTCTAAGAACAAACGTTGTTTTGAAATTTGCAGAACGCTCATGTGGAGGCCTGGGCTATATGGGAGTTTAGGGCCTCAACGATCGCCTGTTTTAGCTGTTCCTTACTACGATCCCATACCTCCAAATGAGCGTTCCTCAAGGTTCAAACAAAGTTCGTTCTTAGATTTTTCCCATCTGCCGAATGCGCTAGGTCTCGTTTAGAAACTCCACATGGAAGACTATCTGAGTGAGTGAGCATATGCTCGGTTTTAAGTTGGAAAAACGGAATTCGCCCTAAATGTTTTCGAGGACATCGTCCTTTTGCGCATTAAGTTAATTAGTGTACGTTTCGGTCAAGTTGTCATCGTGATATTTAGTGTTGTGAAGCACGATCAATTTAGGAGGAACAATTACGGAATTAGATAAAGGTGATCTGTTTTTCTTCTTTACAGGGAACGATGAATCGGAAGATGGAGAAGAACGAGGAAAAGAGAAGGGACTGGGCGGCGCGTGCAGCACGAGACCTTTCCTGCGACATTCTATAGTTGTGAGTGATATTTCATCCAGAAACTAAGATGACATTACATCAGGACGTTTTGATTACCTTTGGAATACATGCGGATCACAAATCTCGCCATTGTAATTTTTTTCAATATGTTCCGATCGAAATCGACTGCGTAACGTCCAGTAAGCTTCCGTTGCCTTTGCAACAACTTTGAAATACAAATCTCAAGATCACATATGAAAAAGCGGTGTAGCGCGAATCTCGCGAGCGTGCACTTTTGGTTTTGCAAGAGCGCATTTCATTCATCGATCACTTTTTAACCTCCAATATATAATCGGCCCGTATAATCTGTCAAAATCTGCGAGAAAAGTTGCGTACAAAGTTGCGTAAAAAGTTCCCGAACTTCCGATTCTCTCCATTTCGCATGCCCTCTCTCTCTTTCTCTAACCAGGTCGTTGAAAAATTCACGAACTTTTCGACGAACTATGTTCGAGATTCGCACTTTTCTTTTGTTTTATTTATTTTTAAGGGTAATTTTTGTGTTTAGCTTTTGAATACTTTGAAGGACAACCTTCCCTTAGCTGGAATAGCTTCAGAACACAGCGTAGTGAAAGTAAACACGGTTGGAGTACCTTTTTCGATTATGGGTCACCACTTTCACCACCCTGTAATATCAAGCTATTCCATCAGAGGGAAGGTTGTCTTTATAAGCAGTCATAAGTTAAAATCAAAAATAATTGATAAAAATAAGTACAATAAAAGAAAAGTACGAATTTCGAACGAATTTAGGCCGGTTTTTAACGAACTTTTCAAGGAGCTGCATGAAAAGTTAGAGGAAGAAGAGAGAGCACGCGTTCTTGAGAGAGGGAAAAGGAAGCAGTGGTTGTTTACTTCATTTTCCCTTTCTCGAAAACGCGTGCTCTCTCTTCTTTCTCTAACTTTTCACGCAGCTCCTTGAAAAGTTCGTTAAAAACCGGCCTAAATTTGTTCGAAATTCGTACTTTTCTTTTGTTTTACTTATTTTTTCAATTATTTTTGCTTTTAACTTATGACTGCTTATAAGGACAACCTTCATTCTGATGATGGAATAGCTTGGCATTACAGGGTGGTGAAAGTGGTGACCCATAATCGAAAAAAAAATTACTCCAACCGTGTTTACTTTCACTACGCCGTATTATGAAGCTATTCCAGCTAAGGGAAGGTTGTCCTTCAAAGTATTCATAAGCTAAAAGCAAAAATAATCCCTAAACATAAGAAAAACAAAAGAAAAGCACGAATTTCGAACATAGTTCATCGAAAAGTTTATGAACTTTTCAACGACCTGGTTAGAGAAAAAGAGAGAGCACACGAACATGAGAGAATCAGAAGTTCGCGAACTTTTTACGCAACTTTTCTCGCAGATTTCTGACAGATTATACGGGCCGAATAGCAATTAAATTTGCAAGAAAAAACTGTTGCTTTGTGGTCCACTATTGTTTATTAGTAGCATTGGAACGAATTATTGAGGCGTAGTTTCGCATGAAATTTGTCACTCATATTTGCAGAATCGTTTCATAGGTGCGTGAAACTAAGTTATCCTTTGGAAAGCAATTCAACAACATTTGCAATACCACTCCTTTGCACCACGTGCAACTGTAGCAGATCATCAAAAACTGCACATGAGGATGACGTGAGTGAAATTGGATTAAGACAGAGACCATTATTCTATTGATGCTGATTGCTTCGACTGATTTTCAAGCATTGGCGCAGCGTACATATCCAGGGCCTGTCCGATAGGAATTTTAATGGAACCCGCAAAATATATTAATGTTGTCAAATATATATAGAGACCGCAAGGCGGGTGGCCGAATTGCTTCGGCAGGGTAATTTGTGGGTCAAATGCATCCCTTTGAGGCTAAGTAAGGTCATACTTTTTTTCCGTTTGGCGATATCGTATCTTTGACTCGAGTTATGGCCCAAAAACACCTCGAAATAGTCACAACGGAAAGGGAGACGAAATCGGGACGAGAGCGGAGTGGGCGGAGCCCGCTCTGTCTGGTTTCTCCATAACTTTGAGCATAGCTTCGCCCTCTCTTTAAGATCGAGCTTTGCTCGAGGAGAAGAGGAAAGGCAGAGGCCCTCTAGAGAGCGCGCTCTCTGCACACGCCGGGTGAGAGACAAGCGAGAAAGTAGAGAGGAAGCACATCCCCTTTGCAGTTCCATTAGCGCACGCTCTTGAACATTTGAAATGAAATGATTAATCGGAAAAAAATCCTAAAAATACATTCTCGGTCTCAATCGACGCCTAAAATCAGGAACTATTCATCACACCACGCCCGTGCTAAGAATTGTCGTCGGAACCTTTCCATTTCCCCATCATGAACCCTAAATCGGTTTTTTAAAGATATTTCTGATTAGATAATGCATGACGGGCACCCTATCGTTTATAGACACTAGTTAGACATACCCAAAAATATTTGTTTCCATATTTTTTGGATAAGTATTCGCTGCGTCATTTCGAAAGCCAGATTTCGACGCGTCCCTTTCTCCTCCCAAGTGGGCGGAGCCTGCGGTCTCTAAATATATATTCCAAACAGTTTCGAATGAATATTTAAGGTGCCACAAATGCGATCAGCTAGAAGATACACTCTTTTCTTATTACCAAGCATTTTCTATTCCAACTAGCAATACTAAAACTTAACTATTGAATTGAGCAAGATTCGTTGTTGCCTCTCTCTACTTCCCTATTGAGTGGACAGAGTATGCAGATCGCGCAGCAGTTGACAATCCATAGCGACTGTTTAGTGGCAACTACCAAGTATGAGTATTTTAATGCTGGAAATGATATATTATTTATGCGTTCGGCAGCGGTTCACTTTTTTAAATAATGCAGCATCCGAAATTTTTAGGAATTAAAGTTGTAAAAAAAATTTTGCAAACCTGTCCGTGTGCTGGGCTCGCACAATTCTGGTGGCAACCAAGCAAATCTTCCATACATTTTCCCATGAGAGTGAGTCTGTAAGTAATGCATACCGTAACCGATCCGAAGCACTGTCAACATCAGTATCATCAGTAGAAGGCAGTATCACCGTAAATCATCCAGTTGATAGTACTGTGGCGTCTGAAAGCCCTGATTCACAGATTTTTGAGTATTCTTGATATTCGGGTTGTATTAACTTTTCAAAAGTGGTACACGGATGGTTCCACAATTGGATCATGTTGTCAATGAAATTGAAAAAAAAACAATTAAAATCGAAGGTAATCGAAGAGCTATCAGTCAATTTCAAGGAGATGGTTTTGATAACGTTCGGAAATATCATCCACTTATCCACAGCCGCAGAGATTACTGGCGGTGCAGTCTGAATCAGTCACTCCTGCTTCTCACTCCTCTAACTCCCCTTCTCCTCTCTCTCCTCCATATTTCGCTCAATCGGTTCGCGTCACATATGACAAAAAATATATGAATCGTTGTATACCATTCTACTAATAAGTTCCATCCTGACCATGGTTTAATAATAATACAATATAAATACATTTAAAAAGCTTGACGAAATGGGTCATTCCATAATATTCTCCAACTCATGACGATTTACTATTCTTTTCTCATTGATTGCAGTGGTAACAAATCGAAAAACGACTCATAATACTCATACATACGAGATTCGCGCTGATACAATACTTGAAGAATTGTCAAAGTTGTTGTCACTAATGAACACCTCTCTCCACATGCTGAATTTAAAATTCAAATCACATCTAGCCACATCCACAGATGAATTTCTTGAACTGCATCAGGTGATCGTCGCAATTGCGGCTAGCAGCGACTACTTGGATATATGAGATCACGCAAGTTTTTTTCACATGATTTACAGAGTTCCAAATGTTATATTTGACACCAGCGAGGTTCAGGCCACACAAAAAGGAAGAGAAGTGAATGCATCAGTGGTCCTACGTATCCCTGTCCTAACAAAAAGCAAATGTTCGCTACCCGAAAAGCACAATGCTCCTGCGACTTTTCTGCATGCTCCGCTATTCGACTGAATAATGCATTGAAAACAGCGATGAAAACAGAAAGGGAGTCTACTATGGATGCAACAATAAGAATTCAATTTCAGAAGACGTTCCATGATGATATATGTTCAAATGAACGCCGAGGATAAATGGATCAACCAATCGTAATTTCACAACAGTGCACCGTTTCTTTGCTTATTTGATCACTTCAAAATAAAACTAGCAATTCAAGAAAACTAGCAATTCTATTTCTGATTTTCGCCCAATTTCCCTTACTTCCCCTACTTGTAAGGTATTAGAAAAGATTCTCATCAGAGAAATTACATTGTTTCTTGATAATAATAATATCTTCGATCCCCAGCAGACAGGCTTTAGAAACTCCCGATCAACCTCATCAAATTTAGCCGAGACCTATGCACACTATCTGAGAATAGCTCACAAAAAATCGGCTTTTGATACTGTATACATAGATTTTCGTAAGGCCTTTGATAGCATAGACCACCGATTATTGCTCCATAAATTGTCGGAATTAGGTCTTTCAAATCACCTCGTTTCCTGGTTCAGTGCGTATCTATCGGACAGATCACAGTCAATTTTTCTTGATTCTTCTTTCTCACCCCCCTCACATGTTAAGTCAGGTGTTCCCCAAGGGTCATGCCTGGGTCCCCTATTGTTTATCCTATTTATTAATGATATTGCTTCCTCATTCCCCAAATCGATTAGATACTCTGTGTATGCCGATGATTTAAAATTGTTTACCGAAGTGCCCTCTTTTTCGATTGATTTGCAACTGGCCTTAGACTCTGTTTCATCTTGGTCTTCCTTATGGAATCTAGGATTATCCGAGACTAAATGTACTATTGTGCACTTTGGTTCGCACAATCCTAAACGGAAATATTTTATTAATAATGTTCCCCTCGTCCCTCCTCCCGATAAGAAAATGTTCGTTAAAGATCTAGGAGTTCTTTTTACCCCAACCTTATCCTTCTCTGACCATATTAACAAATTCATTTCCAAAGCCCGTTCCATATCCAACTTAGTATTCAAATCATTTAGAAGCACTTGCCCTTCTATTTACATTAAATCATTTACCACCTATGTATTACCCAATCTTGAATATTGCTCCATTATTTGGAATCCCGTTCATAGTGTTGATCTGACAAAATCTATTGAAAGAGTCCAACGCGATTTTACTCGACGAATATATGCGCGCTGCAACCTTCCCAGTGTTTCTTATCGCCAACGACTCATTGACCTCAATCTAACCACTCTTGAGCGACGCAGATTTGTCATAGATATTATGTTCCTTCACTCAGTTATCCATAGAAGATGTTTGCTTGATACATCTCCTCTTCTCGTTATTGCCCCTATTCCTCGTTCTCTCCGGAATTCTCACAATCTTAGAATAATATTACCATTTATACCCACCCATTGTCGGACTACAGTTGTATCGCGTACAATTGCTACATGGAACTCTTTACCTGAATCCGCAATATTCTTACACCCTGAATCATTTCGTAACTTTATCTGCTCCCAACCCCCTTCTTTCTTCCCCCAGTCTATTATTAAAGCATGGCTTGATCTATGATCTATACCCATCCCTCGCCCACTCCCTCTACAGACCCCTACCCTACCCTTGCTGCCGCAAGAAACCCGATTCGACAACGTCGACGGACATCCGTCTATTGTTTTTTCATCTCGCCTATTACTTGCATATCCCCTTTGACGGAATAAATAATGAATGAATGAATGAATGAAAATAAGTAAGGTTTTAAAGGGGACTCGAATGCACATGAGCAATGAATTAACACTCGCGAGTTTCTCGATCCGCTATATTCTCAAAGGCAATCAAATACGTCTGATGTAATATTCACCCGATGAGTACGTTGAATATCACTCACAATCAGTAACTTCCGTGGGGGTCCCCTTATGCTGCTGCAATAATCAGTTTAACGGGATTCTCACTCCGCCCACTCCCCTTCTCATCTTTCCCTCCTCGTTTTCGCCGTAATCAGCTTAATCTATTCGAATTCCCTGCGAAGAAGGAATAGAGAGTGCGCCAATGCTCACTCCCCTAAAATGATTCCAAGCGAAGAGATTACGATGCCTCGCAACTCCAACCGTAAAGACGACATCATATCCTATTTCATCATATTTATCCTGACGTCAGGCACAATGGTCCTGCAGGAGGGTGACTTCAGTGTGGAGGGAATGGGGATCTTCGGTCTCAGAGCGTCGTTAGGTCAAGGGATGGGATCTTCTTTGGCTTCTCTGGTCAACTGTAGGGACGATCGTGACGGATCTCCGTTGAGCATCGAAGTAGATCATCCTGCCGCCGAACACCTGACTTGCGCCGGTTAGGAACTCACAACGCAGACAGCGGGGCTTTCTTGACGGTAGATCACTCGAGACGATGGGAATCCGTCCGTGCTCCTCCTCTTGAAGTGTATCAAGTAGGCGATACTCTCCGGGTTGCCCAAGCTGAAGACGACACATTGATTAAAACTGACCACAATTAATACCAGCCCGATTTTTAAATGGAGAAATACGCCAGCAACAGGTTTGTATTATCGTGCATTGAGTGGAGGAACGATCACTTCTTAGCTTCTTGTTACTATTGGGGTGTCCGGAAAGTTCGTATAATTTTTTGTTTTTATTTTTTATTCAATGCTTTACAATTCTCAGTGACCAATGTATGCCCCCTTCTTTTTCACTACCTTCCTCCAGCGATTGGACAGGGTCTCGATTCCTCTCTTCCAGCATGCGGGTTTCTTCGAGACCGCCCAGTTCACGAAAGCCCTCACAACTTCATCTCGATTCTTGAACTTCTTTCCTTTGCAGAAGTCAGAGAGAGAGAGCGGAAGCAGTGGTAGTCGCATGGGGAGAGATCCGGGGGATACGGTGGATGGGGAATCCTCTAGATCTTCAGCTCGTCCATTTTCTTCTGGGTCATCTTCGCTCGATGTGGGCGAGCATTGTCCATCAGAAGAAGAATTTTGCCCTGGTTCAGGAGTCTGGGAGGGACTCTGATCGCGACATCTTCCAGTTGTTCAGAGAAGAGGTCGGCATTGATGCTGGTGCCAGGGGCGAGGATCTCCCAGTAGATGGGACTGAGCACTGAGAAGAAGAAGCAGAGGAGTTCCTTCTTTCCGTGCTCTTCCTTCTTCGGGACGGGCGTGGGCTTCTCATCTGCATCCACCCATTGCAGTCTCCTCACAGGGTTATCGTACGTGATCCACTTCTCATCTGTAGCGATCATGGAATTGACCCATCGAAGATTGGATCTACGATGGAGTAATTCCCGACAGACTTGAACACGATTTTTCAGCTGTTCGGGGGAGAGGTCATGGGGAATCACTTGTGGGAGTTTCGGCTTCTTCCCAGATCGATGGAGGATATCGGACACCGTTGATCTGGGAGTACCAGTATCCTTCTTCAACTCACGCACACTGGCCATGGGCTTGCGCTTCAGTGTGCGGAGAACGAGAGGCTGATCGAGGGAGGGAGGGCGTCCAGAGCGGGGTTGATCATCGAGACCAAACTCCCCTTTCTTGAAGCGGGAGAACCACTTATAGCAGAAGGGTATGGAGGGGGCGTCAGCTCCTTCCGACTGGGCGAGGGCAGAGTGGGCCTCCTTCACGGATCGGCCAAGACGGTAGTAATGAAGTAAAACTGCTCGGAGGTAGAGATGGCAGTCCATCACAAGAATCAATGTAGCAACTAGGAGACTGATTAAATCCTCTCACTACTCAACGTCAGAATGATGCAATACATTGTTGACAAACAGATTGCGCAATCACTGCATTTGATCGCGAACTGACTTTTTTCCGAAGCATTATACGAACTTTCCGGACACCCCAATACCTCCATTCATCATTATCTGCAAAAAAAGTGAAATTGTTTTGATTGTAAAATCCCTGAGATTCTGGTTGCAGTATTAATACAAACAGAAATCGGAGAAGTATACGTCAATGCGATCATCTTTTTGCGCTGGGCATGAAGAAACTCAATGTATTGCTCATATTATTCCCCACTATAGTGGAGAAGAATCTGACTTATGCCATCAGCCCATTCTGATGCATGGAACAGTGCAATGAATCGTTTAACACAAATTATCGATTAGCATCAGCAAAGAATATGAGAGAGGTTTGTGGATGTGGATCATCATGGGTACAAGAACAAATAGAAATATGGGCTACCGTACACGCCGTGTAGTATCATGATCATCTCGATGAATGATAAATTGAAGAAGAAATTCACGATGATCGTAACCCTGCAGATGGACATATTTGAGCTTTTATTTCAATAGATGTCGTATTACGGATATGATAGTTGCAAAACCTGACCTTCGAAAACATAGCCATTACTTTACTTTCCAATGTGAAGTTCACCGGTATGAGAGTTTGGGGAATCAGATCGGCAAGAATATTTACGGTTCTGAGGCATTATCATCATCAATTTATCATATAATGCACAACAAGGAAATAAATAAATGAGGACTCAGGAATTTATTTTAATTCTTCACAGGGAACGATTGAGCCGACCGTGGAGAATAACGAGGGAAAGAGAGAACTCAAGTGGGAGTAGGCGGAGCGAACATCACATGTACTCCCCTACGTCAGTGGATAGTTGCGAGTGATATTCCAACAAGAAACTAAGAAGAAATTGTGTGAAAATCTGTTGGTTGCCTTTGGAATATAGACAGAGCACGAATCCCGCGAGTGCTCATTTTTTTTTAAATTTTTGCTATGAGAAATGGAATACTAAAGCTCCCTGAGCTACCAACTCCTTCTGAAACAAGTTTGAAACGGGAATGCCGAGTTCAAATATGCAATGACTTCGAGCATAATTGGCTGCAATATTTACGTGAATGTCGGTGCAAATTATTCTCCCTTTTCGTGCACTCATTTTCCTTATAACCATATATATATATCATAAGCAATTATTGTCGACCAATACACCGCTGACTCGACTTTGTTATTTCGGGTCGTCGAGTGGCTGGAGACTAGCGCAGCAACTTACTGGTAGGCAGCTACAATTACACGCTTCCTTACGGCTACTGTCTGATAAAAAGCTGCAGCTACACGGTTTTTGTATTATCAGCAGATTATTAATAAAGTAAATTTAAGATCATTGCCCGATATTTACGAATGCTGTTCGCTATTCTTCCTATAGTTAAATTTTTAAAATTTGAGGGGTTCAAGAAGGGAGTAAATCTGAAAAAAAAACTCTTCGCGATATATTGCTTCTGCAGCAAGAAGATACCGTCCCGTGATCTCCTACAGTGATCCGGAGAGGGACTTCCAGCAAGCAGCATACTAATTGTGAGTTATTTTCGAAAGATTAGAATACTCCTCTGAACAATTAAGTGATTCTGATTGTATTGTCCTTGAAATATAAACGCAGCACCATTATTGAGAGTAGAAAATTTTTACTTGAAAATCACTCAGCGGGCACTGATTGACCCTCAAACGTAGCAGATGAAGTATCAGGTTGTTAAGAAAGTACTGTTAGATTTTCAAATTTTCGATTATGCGGTACCGCGTCTTTTGTTGCAGCCTGATTATCATATTGTTATATATGATTCTTGAGTGCTTGTAAACTCTTTCCATCGCGCATTGGTTCAAGCCTATCCAATATGTATTGAGGCCACAAGATCAAGTCAAAGGTGCATCAACAAAGAGTTGGACGAATCACGTATTGGCCTGGCAATCCGTGGAGAGCTAAGTTAGGGCAAATATTATGCCACATCCGAAAAGTACGACATACGGATACCACAATACAGCATGCGAACCGGGTCCGCTGCGAAAAGCCTGTCAGAAAATGCACCCATTTATGATTTTGGCCCTAACTGAACATCAACGGAAATACTTATTTCCACAGCGTATGCGGCACAATAGATGTATATATCTCAAATGTAGTAAATTGAAAACATATTTTCCATTGTTAACTTAAAATTGTATTTATATGAACATGCAATACTTCTACCAAAACATGCAGCATTCATCAACCTGACATCGAAATTTTAACATCGAAATCCGAATATTCGTAAATTTCATGTTTTCAGGATTGGTGAAAAATCGGAACGTTTGCGCTTAACTGTTAAAGCAACTCTTTATCTATTACTTTACGTCTGTGTCAAATCGGGGGCTACCTCCCATTTGGGGAAAAGTATTCATTCACCGAACATCAAAAATCGAAATTTTGACAATGTTTCCTCTTAATCAGCAATTCTGAGAATATATTGTTTCTAAAAGCTGAAAAGGCGAGAGTGTAAATGTTTCTGGGTAATATGCAGCAGCATATTGTACCATGGAAGCGCACTCATTTGCTTGCCAGTCTGGATGTGCCTCGAAGCAAGAAACAATAAAGCTTGCGAAGGGATTCTTCTGAAAGGTTCGAATTCAATGCTGTTCAAATCATGCTATATTAAAGCAGTCATGATCCCAGACATATCATTCAAAAGAACAGTGATTGGACATATCAATGCACCATATGAGAATGAACAGCCATGTGTCCCCACAAAATATTTGAGGCGGGAAATATTTTTAGAAATTGTTGTAAATTTCACATTTCTCACAACTTAGATTGGATATGGATATACAAAAAGCATGACGCGATTCGAACCGATGCATATATTGGCCGAGTCAACTTCTAATATATGCTACCGAGCTAGCTTGAGGTCTTAAACGAAAAGGATTTTAGGCGGGCTCAAACATCATGGTCCAAATCTAACATTACTTTCTTGACAACCTAATATTTCTTTTGCATTCGCGTAACGACTGCGCACAAATCGCTGATTCGGATTGTGATGATGATGAGTTGCTGAAGCACAACACCGCTTTTACGATCGATTCACAACTAGACAAATTATCACTTTGAAGTTGAATTTCATCACAGGTGCTCTCAACGGATAAGTGAGCAATATGAATGGATCAAGCGTAGGAGACTGACATTGATGGCCGAATGTCATTCTATAACTTTTATGGGGCGAATCGTCAGTGACAAAATAAGAAATGAGGAAATTCGTCTGTATTTTTTGTAAGGCTTGGAATCCACCATTTCATTGATGTATCATGAATATCTACCGCCTCAAATAATATATGTAACATCAGACTTGCGGGCTTTAAAAATGCTTGTCAACTCAATCCGAAAATCCTCGTACATTAACTTCTGATGTAGTGATCTTCTGATATCTGATGTAGATGTAGCGATACTAAGTGGTGGAGCTTAAAGCTTGGAGCTCATGCAACAACCGGCATCGGCAGCTGCATCAAGTAATTTCTGGCAATGAATCATTGTTAGTCATTTTCAATGGGATGCGGGTTTGCTTCATCAGTTATTTTTATTTTGCGCGCAGTTTTTTCTGATATTTTAGATTTGTCAACTTGTGGATGGTGTGTTTCACGTTCGAATGATTAGTGGTTGAAGGTCTTAGGAAACGATGTCCTTCCACAACGAATAACAAACGCAACTATTTCATCATTTGAAATGACCAAGGGTTATTTTCGCGCTGTTAGATTGTCGTTTCACAGCGTGATCACATCCTTGCCACTGCCACGAAGCTCAATGCACTTTATCGATGTAGAACAATACAACCAATTGGACAAGACACTCATGTTTCGTCGTAGATGTTCGTGGCAAAAAAATTATCGAATTAGTTGTTCGTGTGACCAGGGTGGGGTGCAAATCAATATTTGGGTTTATAGGTGGTCAAGATTAGAGAACATAATAATTTTCCGTTTTTGTCTTGGAGTTGCATGAAAATCAACATATTTTTTTTAACTAATTGAGAAATGCAATTATAAAACTCGAATTTGAAAGGTAAAAAAGTAAAGGTGCAGAATATTGTAAAATTCGTCTAAAACTGATCAATTTCGTTCATTTTCGTCCAAAATGACCGATTTTTGACCAATTATACAATATTCTAAGTATAATATCTATTCGGAAATGTGACCAATCGATACCAAATTTCACAGCTCTGTTCGGCATTCATAGTAGAATCTATAACTCACTTGTTGAGTGCCGAAAAAAAATCTAACTTGGACTTACAGTTCGTCAACCGAAGGCATACCGAAAATGAGGATTCCGGAGATTTCGATGCCAAACAACTCCAAACTTGCATATGAGTATGGGTACACCCTACATATGATGTCCTAAAAATTTAAGCTCGATTGCTTCTTTAGAATTAAAGTTATAACCAGAAATGTGTTAAAAAGTAATGTAGTTTGAATTGATCTACCTCAGCTCAAAAATCGATTCTCATGTGATTCAATACCTGCATTCCAAAGCCCGAAATATGCGCTTTCGAACCTGCTGATTTATATTTGGATACAATTATTTTTCGATTTTTGGAACACATTTTATCGAAAAATACTATTTTGAGCGAAATATCGATTTCCCAGTGACCTACCGTACATTGCCTTGTTGATCCCATCGGATAGATGGTTCGATTGATAATCATACAATATTTGTGCACTCGAAAAATTGTGAGGATCGAATAAGGTTGAAGGAAGTTATGTTCGAAAACTCCAATGTGATAGAATTATGCTCGCTACTGTATCGTGGTAATACAATCATGGTAATCTCAATTACGTGCGCATTAAGTAGCAGGTAAACACAAATAATTCTCCCCTCGTTGTTGTAGAATTTTGCTCACCATCGGCTCTACTGGCGGTTAAATTATAGTTCGTTTAGATAATTCACTATTTGCTGACTAGCTTTCGTTTCGCGTGTGAATTAGTGAGAGGAGACACACTTACTTGGATGCTCGTTATGACCAGCCTAACGCGTGTCACAGGATCTGCATAAATTTAAATAGTTAAATTTTCAGGATCTGCATACATTTAAAGTTTAACACCCGTTGTATTTTTGTTGCAAAAGTTATCCAAAAGTGACGCAAAAGCTGTACGCATTAATTCGGCCATCGAATCACTGGAAAATGATCTTTAGCGCGGATTTCCTGTAAAAGTGTGAGAATGTTTTTTTCCTCAGCACTTTCGATGACAAAATTTTAATTGGTTTATTAAATCGTTTTTTTTTAATTGGCAGTGACCTCGGTCGCCAAAGGTAACGCCTCTACAATATCCACACTGTCAGACATGGTGACAGTTTGGATATTGTAGAGGCCACTAACCCGATCAGAAGTCACTTTATCCAAAGTTCCACAGATGACTCTGATGCTATTTACACACGCGCAAAGTTCATTGATAGCGCAGGGTCGTGGCTGATTCTTTTATGTTTCACTTGCTATACTTCAAACTCGCCTCTTTCTGGGGTTAAATGCGCTACAGTTTCCAATTGAGAGCGCAGAATTTTCGTTGTGGGACTCCTTAACATTCATTCCCTGGAGCACTCCTTTAAAAGCACTTTGGACAGCAGGGAAAAGTAGTAGCAGTAGTCGGCCTCACCGCACTACTGCGCTTAACGAAGTCGTTTACGAATGTAAAAGCGCTTGACGTGGCTGCACCTTTACTTTTTTACCTTTCAATTTCGATTTTTATAATTGGATTTCTCAATTAGTTAAAAAAAAATATGTTGATTTTCATGCAACTCCAAGACAAAAACGGAAAATTATCATGTTCTCTAATCTTGACCACCTATAAACCCAAATACTCCAGGCGTTTCCCCAACTTCTATCCCGAACTTCCCTTCCCCAACGTTGTGTACAGTACATGCTAATCGCCTTGCCCATATGCGGCCGCGGCGGGCCGCCGCGGACCGCGGATGCCCGCGGATCGATTTTGCGGGAAAATAAGTAAAGTTGATGCAATGAATTGTTCATTTTTGAATTCCTCATGCGATTTCGCATCGGAATCACTATTTCATAATATAACATTTTTTGAGGGAGGTCAATTCAAAGTGATCAGGGCTACCGTACTCCCGAACATATTCCCCCCGTTTTTGTGTCTAGAATTTTTTCGGGTCAGTTTTCGAACGAATTTTTTCGGGTCAGTTTTTTTATCCAAGTTTGCAAATTCTTCAATACCCTAAAGAAAGTCATAAAAACCCCAAAATGGAGGGGTCATTTTCGGGAGTACTGTAGCCGTGGTCGCTCCGAATCGAACCCCCTCAAAAACTTACCTTTCATAAAATTAATATATTATAGTGATTCCGATGCGAAATCGCATGAGGAATTCAAAAATGAACAATTCATTGCATGAACTTTACTCATTTTCCCGCAAAATCGAGCCGCGGGCATCCGCGGTCCGCGGCGGACCGCCGCGGCCGCATATGGGCAAGGCGATTAGCATGTACTGTACCACCCTCAAGATTTGTGTTTTACTGCTCTCGAAGCGCACACCCCGTCAAGAGGGGGAAAATAGCTCATTTGCGTGGCAGATCGATTTTCTGCTCGATTTCGCTCTCTCACTGTGATCAATTACCAGCCCTTGAATCGGTTTATGGAAAGTCTCACAATTTACCTCTACTTCATGCCCAATCTCATGAAATTGTTGTGAAGCGTATCCGGATTGATTTGAATTCAATAACTTCGCATTTCCCCCTTGATCCTTCCGCGGTGAAACATATCCTAATTTCCAATTGCCCTATAACATCTGTACATTTGATTATAATGTTTCGATGAAACATTTTTGATGAATATAGCCTTGATTTGCGCACCTTAGACCCTACTCCTCAGAGGGGAATGAAGCTTTCGATATGGCGATTGTGCAGAACGGTGCGCAAACCCATTGCCCACAATCTGATAGCACAGATTTTTCAATTTCCACCTTATTCCTTCGCTACGTCAACTAGAGTGCGCGAAAGTCAGTGAAACCCCATGGAAACGAGTGTTTTGAGCACCTTAGACCCTACTCCTCAGAAGGGAATGAAGCTATCGATATGGCGATTGCGCAGAAAGATGCGCAAACCCATTGCCCACAATCTGATAGCACAGATTTTTCAATTTCCACCTTATTCCTTAGCTACGTTCATTAGAGTCCGAAAACCCTGCAATTCAGACCGCTTTTTGTCTCGCTAATCCGAGAATGAATTGGATTGGCGATGCCACGCAAATGAGCTCCCCCCCTCTTGACGGGGTGTGAAGCGCAAATAGATGAGTCCGCAACTCCAAATGCGCACACTCGCGAGACTTGGGCTGCACGCCTATTTCTAAAGCGATAGTATCGGCCTCCGCCAAAGCGGTGCATGGTGTCTGTAGAATTTCACTCACAATTAACGAGTACAGCATCGAAGGTACTCCAGCTACTGCAGTACGAAGATACGCACCGCCAACGCGCCTGAAATGCGTCACGGTTCGAGTTTGACGTTGCTATAATTGAACAATTAATACGATACATATAGAACATATTCGAAGACTCTCTTCCGACAATATTTCCGTGGAATACCGTAGTGAATATTCCAGAAATATTTTCCGAAATTCACACCCATGCCACTGAAAAATCCCAAGAGCAAACCTAACTTCGAAGCCGATACACTAAGTGCACTCGAGATTTCGGTTGCACCTCTGCTTCATAGGTATAAGTAATCTGATCAAACTGCTGTGTCAGCGACTTCCGAAGCAAAAAATAATAATAATCTCCTGTTATTTCTGAACCCTTTTTTATGATACCAGAAGATGTATGTTAGGTAGATTTACCTTCTTTGTGTTCACATATACAATTCTCGTCAATTTAATTTCTTTAGGAATAGGTAAATAAATAATCTAGTTGGCACCGTCCCCATTTCCCTAAAGTAACTTCTAAAATGTGTGATCACCATTTCCGAAAATGTAAACGAAAATGCTATAAATTTGGATAATGAATATGGGACTATTGGTCAGACACCTATGTTTTCAATTAGTGATATAACTCTCTTCGTCGCGTGCTCTCTCGCTCGTTGCCTGATCTTTCTCTGACTTGGCTCGAAGCCAACTACCAATAGCTCTGTTCGGAATGGAGATATGAAAATTTCGAAGCTTCTTATCGTTGGGGAGATCTAGGCAGTGCATATGAAAGCTTCAATAATTCAATTTCCCATTTACTCCTCTTTTAATGATTCCCTCTACAGGCTACGAACATCGTGAATTTATATCCGATATTTGTCTTAAAGGAACTCGTTCGAGACCGATGGAATATCCTTTCAATAGCAGGGAGGAACCTCCTCTGGCTGCACGCTCCGCGCAGTCTGAAGAAGTAGGCGTAGCTGAGAGACTCTACAAGGGAGGGAGTCGTGTTGAAAATAAGTCGATAATAGCTAATTGTTTTAGGTCAAGACGTCAAGGATAGCTAATCTCAAAAATATTTTCTTTTATTAAACTAAGTGGTTTAGACCCCTAAATCATTCGAGGGTGTATCATTTTAGAACTCTCATTTTAGAACTTGGTCATTTTAGAACTGGTCATTTTAGAACTCGGTTATTTTAGAACTCTTCAAATAAAAGGCGCCTGGCCTCAAAATTTGACATGGTCGTTTTAGAACTCGAACAGTAAACAATGACATGGTCATTTTAGAACTGGTCATTTTAGAACTCAGTCATTTTAGAAATCTTCAACAAAAAGGCGTCTGGCCTCGAAATTTGGCATGATCGTTTTACAACTCGAACAGTAAACAATTAGATGGTCATTTTAGAACTGGACATTTTAGAACTCGGTCATTTTAGAACTCTTCAACCAAAAGGCGTCTGGCCTCGAAATTTCACATGATCGTTTTAGAACTCGAACAGTAAACAATGAGATGGTCATTTTAGAACTGGTCATTTTAGAACTGGTCATTTTAGAACTCAGTCATTTTAGAAATCTTCAACAAAAAGGCGTCTGGCCTCGAAATTTGGCATGATCGTTTTACAACTCGAACAGTAAACAATTAGATGGTCATTTTAGAACTCGGTCGTTTTAGAACTCGGTCATTTTAGAACTCTTCAACCAAAAGGCGTCTGGCCTCGAAATTTCACATGATCGTTTTAGAACTCGAACAGTAAACAATGAGATGGTCATTTTAGAACTGGTCATTTTAGAACTCGGTCATTTTAGAACTCTGCAACAAAAAGTCGTCCGGCCTCGAAATTTGACATGGTCGTTTTAGAACTCGACCAGTAAACAATGAGATGGTCATTTTAGAACTGGTAATTTTTGAACTTGTTTACTGTTCGAGTTCTAAAACGACCATGTGAAATTTCGAGGCCAGACGCCTTTTTGTTGAAAAGTTTTAAAATGACCGAGTTCTAAAACGACCGAGTTCTAAAATGACCGAGTTCTAAAACGACCGAGTTCTAAAATGACCAGTTCTAAAATGACCGAGTTCTAAAATGACCAGTTCTAAAATGAGAGTTCTAAAATGATACACCCTCAAACATTCCTCCTTACAACATTGTGAACTTCACTTTATAAAATATTAAAGCGATTCAAGTTCTGAAAAAAGTTTAATCAGTTAATCTACAGTATACCAGTTACGTTCGTGCTTCATGGACAGTCTAAAAGCAATGAAATCAACCCCTAACAGTGAGAACTCGTTGTATGCTCTGGCGAAAAAAATCAGTCACAATAGAAAAAAAATGAGCCACAATAAGACACATTTTCTAAAACAATATACCATCCAGATGTACGCCGCTTTTCTCAGATGCCGTTGCAATTTCCATTTGGCACACATTGGCGATTCAGGTTTCATCAATATTTTAAAAGCAATCCAAGCAACCAATGTAGATGAATCCATGCATAACTCTCACTCAGTAAAATTTCTCTCACTCCAGCCTCACTAGCTGCAGCCGTTCGGGATCTGGTGCAGTCGGCTGAATTTGCCGTTCATGGGAATGGAGGAAAATCGCGAATTGAGTTCTAAACGGTTTTGGCCACCCTAAGGCATGCCTGAGTGACCCCCAAAGCATTTTTGTGCAGACTTCACTTTGGAGCTTTCTACACCGGGTCGCAATTCGGCATCACTCACTTCAAGGGCCGATTTCTCGAATACGGTGATAGATTAAGCAAGAGTGACGTCTGAATAGGTGTTATAGGTGTTTGTGTATTTCAACTATTACGGATAACACATATCCGCGGTCCATATGCAATTATCGTAGTCAGCGAAGAACAATACGAACATATCGCAATAGTCATGTTATATGTTGTTTGTCTACTAGCAGACCATACTGTTTTATGGCTGGTGTTACCAGAGGATACAGTTTTTCAATAGCTTATCTCGCTTGTTCTATTTATATTCTCTCGATTCCGTGCGATCATTTGCTCATTCAAGCGTCCTCGTTCAAGCCAGCGGATCGAGTGGCTCGCGCGGCGATTTGATGCAGCACCAGCAGCATCTCATCTGCTGTCTTGAATAATTGTATGTGATATTTGAAGAGAATTCCTTCCCGCATTGGTGCAGACTACTTTGACTGCATTTGGATTATTCGTGTAGCACGAGTTTCACGAGTGCGCATTTTGGATTCGTATTACACACCCCGTCAATAGGGGGGGGGGGGAAGCTCATTTGCGTGGCATCGCCAATCCCATTCATTGCAGCAACTCGACAAGGAATGATCACATACAATAATTGGTAATCGGCAAGGAGAATTGTGCCGTGCTTTCACTTCAGGAGCAATATTTGGTCAAATTAGAATTTCGTTTTATCGTTGTTTCTAAAGCAAATGGGAAGTCTAGCAATCAATTGATACTCTGAATATTCCGATACATCACAAAATTTGAGCGCCAGGGAGATTTGCGCTGTCCCTATATTCTAAGTTCAAATAAAAATATCCGTCCCAATCATTGCGTGACAAGACCTGGTGCACAAGGGATCTTCCCGACTTCATTCCATCGAATGAATGGCCCTCAAACAGCCCCGATCTCAACCCCCTCGACTTTAGCGTGTGGTCGGTACTGGAGAAGGAAGCTTCCTATACCCGCCACCCGAATCTGGAGAGTCTCAAGAACTCCCTTCAAAAGGCATGGAACAAGATCGACAAGAAGTACCTTCGGGCCGTCGTCGAGTCAGTTCCTTCTCGTCTCAAGGCTGTCATCAATGCCAAAGGAGGTCAAATCGAGTAACCTCTTGTTGTTATTGGTCTAGTAACTCTGACAAATACTGTGTACCATTTCAAAAGTGTGCGATAGATTTTAAAGAAAATACATGGTTAAATCCATGTTGTCATACTTTCTCCGCACCCTGTATATTCAATATTCAGTATTTTAAGACTCGTTCTCGCTGAATTCGAATCCAGCTGGTTGGCATTAGGTAATTGTGAGTTGTATTTCAACGTTTGTCAGTTGGGAATTACAAAGAGGCTCTTCAGTTGCCGTTGAAGCAAGGTTGGAGCGCGAATCTCGCGAGTGCTCACTTCTGTATCTTCGCTAATTTGTATGCAATGCTTATTATCAAACAAGGCTTTCATGTTTCTCAACTTCGATGAAATACTGATCGAACGTTCGTGTTTGAATATATTATAACACAATGAATATATTATAACACAATATTAATACGATTATTATGTGTGATCAATATGGATAGAGGTTTGTCTGGTTACTCCAATCGTTTATAATTGTGGTTGAAACGGAGAATTATTGTTGATTCTTCACGTCCTTTCACTGTGTTATCTCGCGATGATATACATTATGCTTTTAAAATATTATTGTTAAATATGATTCGCTGTCATTGAGATCCAGGTGAGCCGTGCGAGTTTGCAACTCCTTCCAATCAGAAACCGGCAATCTGGGTTGTGCAAAAATTTTACGGTCTCTTCATTCCGCATACTCTCTCGTCGGTCAGACAGTGCGAGAGAGTATGCGAAATGAAGAGACCGTAAAATTTTTGCACAACCCAGCCGGTAATGAACAATTTAATATAGGAAGTTCATCACATAATGGCGTATTCAGCTGAGTTTCGCTTTTGGATTATTGATGCAACCAGAATGTTGATGGTATTTACAATTATTTTTTTTTATTTAAACCATTTTGCAGAGCCCGCAATGCTCAGTGGTTTAGTTGCGAGCATGAATCGGAGGTTGCAGCGCTAGCGACAATCGTATGCTGCAGTACTGCAACTTCTCTGCGGTAGTTGCTTTAGTGAGTTATGTCACAGTGAAGAGTAGGATACATTGTTTTTAGATAGACTTGGCTTTTTTAAAGTGTCGTTGTAGCACGAATCTAATTGGCATTTTATTTTTATGAATTTCCGTTCACTGATTTCGCAAAAATGTTTGCGAATATTTAGTCCCCTTAAAGGGGTGCTCCGGGGAATGTTCAGTCACCCATAGTGATAGTGCGGATGTTGTAGAGCTCACTCGTCCGATCAGAAATCACTTAGCACGACGTTCCACAGACGTCTCTAAGGCTATTTACATGACGTGAAGTTGATTGAAAGCGCAGGGACGTGGCCAGTTCATTTATGTTTCACTCGATCTAGTTATGTTTTCGCAACTTTCAAGGGCAAATTCGCTACCGTTTCCCATTGAGAGCGCGGAATTTTCGTGGTGGAACTCCGTAACATGCATTCCCCGGAGCACTCCTTTAAAGCTGGAAATTAAATATAATATTTGAAGTGAATTATGACTTGTGCCGTTTAGTAGAAGACGGGTCAGAACGAGGAGAGAGCAGAAGAAGCGTCCTGCGGCAAGGACTGCGAACACTTAATGGTCAGTTTTTAGGAGTTGCAGTCATAGTTGCCCAACACTGGCGGCGAGGTGTTTTCACACCATGACCCCCCTATTCATGGTTCCGCACGGCTCCCCTCGATTTGAGGGGAACAGTGAAGGTGGAAACACTGGAGGCGTGGAAAAATCAAGGAGGTGAAATGTTTAAATACTTTTTCCATACCTCGGCTCGTAGGCGAGCTAGCTACTTGAAATTTGGAGTTTGAGGTGCAAAATCAATGCGCACTCCATAAAGACAATTTCAAGTCGCTATCTCGACTGGGTGCCGATATGCGGAATTGAGGGAATTCAAATATTTCATATTCTCGTTGACTTGTAAGGATCACCAGTCACGGACTGATAATAAATGCGGTTGATCTGCTTCGTGTCGATATTCTTACTGGCGGCATTGGGGAAGTAGTACCACGGGATGACGAGCTCACCTGGATAGACCTGAATTGGGGTTTTTCGGTTTGGGCATTTCCGAGCAAGTTACAGTCGGGCGAGGGATGGCAAAGCCCAACATGCTTGGAATGCCTTATGCGAATCGCGAGAGAATTGACCACGCCGCGGCGGTAGGAATCAAGTTTGTCCGATCGGGCTGAAATTTCAAAGAAAGGTACTTCGAATGATACTCTTTCAAACTGCGTAGTCAGAATTTTGATAACTGTCGTCATCGTCGAGATTCAGATGCCCAAACTTTGTATCACTTTTTGAAAGTCGAATCGGGCTCACTTAAATGATCATAACTCCGTTTAAAATGGGCCGTTATTTTTCACAACGAAAGCTCCCATCATGATCTACAACTTTTATGTTGACATCATCATACTTGGTGAACATCCTAATATTGCGCGGTCGGGGGCACCAAAAGTGACGTAACTTTGGAAATCGGAAAAAATATCTGGGTTATCATGCTTAAGTTGTACTCCATTCATGTACGTAACTTCTCACCAAAAAATTGAAGGAAATCTTAATATAGAAAAAAATAGGCACACACTTTTGTACAGCGACCAATATAGACGAAATAGCCATAACCGGGTTTTAGCACTATTTCGTCAATATTTTGTTTTTTTCATGAGCATTTATTTCATTTCTAACCATATTTCCGTGTAAAAACACATCCGTTTTATGAAAACGCATATTACAAAAAAAATAATGCAAAAAAGCAAAAGTCGTAAAAATGAAAATTTACCATAATCCACGAAACGTGATATTTTTGGAAATTGCACGGTATACGTTCCTAAATTTCCATCACGTACGACATAATGTCGTTTTGGATGTTTTTGGATGATTTTGAGCATAAATGAGAGCAATTGAATATTCGGTTATCACATCCTAAACTCATTTTGAGGTCGCTGTGCAAAACTGAGTGCCTATTTTTTTTTCTATATTCCGATTTCCTTGTTACGTACATGTATGGAGTACAACTTAAGCATGATAACCCGGATAGTTTTTTTTCTGATTTCCAAAGTTACGTCACTTTTAGAGCCCCCGACCGCGCCATAATAGGATATGCACCCAGAATGATGATGTCAACATAAAAGTTATAGAGCATGATGGGAGCGTTCGTTGTGCAAAAAAGAGCGGCTTTCTCCATTTTAAACGGAGTTATGATCATTTAAGTGAGCCCGATTCGACTTTCAAAAAGTGATAGTACAACGTTTGTGCATCTGAATCTCGAAGATGACGACAGTTATCACAATTCTGACGATGCAGTTTGAAAGAGCATCATTCTAAGTACTTTCCACTACAATTTCAGCCCGATCGGACAAACTCGATTCCAACCGCCGCGGCGTGGTCGGTTCTCTCGCAATTCTTCTCATATCATGATGTTTATTTTCGGAGAAGCTGTAATTAACTAAGTGAAATACAGGCAGCATTGACACGCACCTTGCTCCATTCGTCTTCAAACAGCGCACATTCGTGGATATTTTCGTTAACAGTACGGTACTCCATTGTACGATTTTCAGATGACATCGTCGATGTATCTGATAGATTGAACACATCAAAAGAAATAGTTGAGATCCACAAAATACAAATTTAATTTGAGCATAACGTGAAAGGCCCAAAAAGCGAGACGAGAGAAAGGGGGGGCAGATCCTATTTCTCCTTTTTCTTTTCAATTCTCGAAACGATCGGGTAGGGCTTCGCCGAACCCTACAGGGGAAGAAAGCGAGCTTTCACGTAGACGGGGCGCTCTCAAGTCACGCCGTGTGAGAGACTGGTGGAGGGAGGGGAGGGAGAGGTAGGAGAGGGTGCGGAGAGGGTCACGAGTTATGCGCCTTTCGAAATCGAAGAGACACATGATGAGTTCACAATCAAATCATTCGTTCAAACGCGAATTTGGAATTTTTTCCATCCTCTTTCGAATGAACCTCCGGGACCCTGGAAAATCCTTATCTGAGTAGGTCAGCATACGAGTTTTATAGTTTTCTAAGTAAAGTCGCTCTATCAAACTTGTATGGTCCCGGATGCTCATTCGAAAGGGGATGAAAATAGTTTCCAAATTCATTTTTGAGCTAGTGATTTGGCTTCGAATGAAGCCTGTGTCCCCCTGATCTCGCTTCCGAGGAGAAAGTGTCAGAGCAAAGTGGGCGGAGCTTGCGCTGTATATGTATAGACAGCTACGAAATCGACTTCACCACGAGGTCTGATTATTGACTAATGTGGTGAACAAGAGTGAATGGTAGACACAGCCGCAGCGAAATAATTTTATTACAAAGGAGGAGAGGGCAAGCATCACATAAATAATTGAAAAACCATTGTTTTTACGTTTAGTTCTTCTTATAGGGATGATGATAAGAAAAAAAATAGAAATATGGACTTGATTGAGTACCAAAAGCAAGCGTTACACCATTAATAATCGGAATGAATGCATAACTTTACGTGATTGGCATATCTTGATAAATTATGGCACTGCATTCGATAGTACCCGAAAAAAATTTTTTTTTAATTAAAAAAATAGAACGATTCATATCTATGGTGTTTCCGCGTTTTGTGAGCAACAAACGATGGATGGCTGTTTGGGAAAATAATCACTGTGCACACTCAGCCCGGTTATAAAAACGGTGAGGCGAGTTTGACACGATGATGACTCTCGCGTACGCACAATTGTTGTTTGATCGACTAGGAAGGCTCGGGAGGCAAGCATAATATCAAACGAACAGGGTTTCGCGGCAAACAGTAAATGAACACTTATGTTGGCTATACATCCAAGTTATTATTTACAGACGGACTATCGCGTCCAAGAGTTTGCCAGTTTTACAATTCGAGTTTTACCGATACACTACCTCAACACGGAGTTTTTGATACTGCATTTTTGTAACTGCTAACAATCACAGTGTATTCACTATTTTCTGCAACATATAGATTTTTCAGCGCTGTTCGATTGAGCTTTTACCGCGTGACCATATAAGGATTCTTGTTGATACCTTACAAAGCGTTGAAGTTTTGTATCCGATTTTGGTATGTTTTACAAAAACCGGATGTCGCGGATTAGCGTGGAATGGTTGATGGTTTTGCTTCTGATGAGTTATTTTTTAAAGAGACCGTCCACGAGAGAACGTAAAACACGGGCAGTGGTCACGGTTGTCCAAAAAATGGATTTCTTCGATACTTTTTTCCTGAAGTTAGGGACCAAAGTTAGGGACCAACTTATTTTTGAGGTCAAAAATATTTTTTTCCGAAAGTATTCTTCTTAATAGATGTTCTGGCGTTTTTTTACACGTAGATAACGAATTTCTAGGTTAAATGGGATACGACTGTGATACAAAAAATATAGCCAAAAAACCGATTTTTGCGATCCAAAACGCCACATAAATAATTTAATTTTCTTTAAAAAAATAAAACTTTGGGATTTTAGCATTTTTCGAAAGTGTATCATATGACTAATCTTTGAGAATTTTTGCAGAATTTTTAAAATGTCTATACATGCTCAATTTTCGGCCCGAACATAACACACTATGGTGAAATTTCGCGAAAAAGTTGATATTTTTGAATGTAGATACTGTTTTCAGCATCCAATAGCCTTCAAATTTTGCAAAGGGGTCATTCCTGAGCATATAATCGTATTCATATGCAAAAATAACCAAAGTGGAAAAATTTTGAAATTTCGATTTTTTCGCTCAAAATGGTCGAAAAATCGAATTGTTTTTAGACCAGTAGAGCTATAGGGGTCAAAAATTTTCGGGGCCATGCGAACCCATGTTCAGCAATTTGACGGTTTTTTCATACTTTGGATCGCAATATCTTAAAAGTCGGCATTTTTAAAATTCTGAAAATTTCAAATTAGACATAGCTTTTCACGTAGATTCCGAAAACCGTATCGAGAATGTGCACCTCGGACATTTTTAGATCGATATGCTCGATTATGTTGCCGAAAAGGTGGTTTTTCGGGATTAACTTTTTCATTTCGCATTTTCTCGCATTGGGATATCGAAATTCGTTTTATACGAGTAAAAATACACCAGTAAATGTGTATTAGATGTCATTCCAAGATATCGACTTTTTCGACCTCCAAAAGGGTTTCTTTTTCAGACTTTTTCGCGAAATTTCACCATAGTGTTATGTTCGGGCCGAAAATTGAGCATGTATAGGCATTTTAAAAATTCTACAAAAATTCTCAAAGCGTAGTCATATGATAAACTTTCGAAAAATGCTAAAATCCCAAAGTTTTATTTTTTAAAGAAAATTATGTCCATTTATGTGGCGTTTTCGATCGCAAAAATCGGGTTTTTGGCGCTTTTTTTTTGTATGACAGTCGTATCCCATTTAACCTAGAAATTCGTTATCTACGTGTAAAAATACGCCAGAACACCTATTAAAATGAATAGTAATATTTTTGACCTCAAAAATAAGGGGTTACTGTAACAATTTCGAAACCGATCCCAGACTTTAGCCAATGGTGCCTGCATTCCTAACTTTGTTCCCTAACTTCAGGAAAAAAGTATCGAAGAAATCCATTTTTTGACCAACCGTGACCCCTGCCCGTGTTTTACGTTCCCTCGTGGACGGTCTCTTAATTCTATCGGATCTGCATAACTATCAATTTCTTGTAGAATACGTTTGTTATGCTGAAGCTCTGACGTCAATTGCACGATCGTTATCCTCGGTGATTTCTTCGTCTGAACGGACGGAGCCTGCAGCCGGTGCATAAAATTACAGGGATGCTACAGCTGCGACTTCTTCGTAGCAGCTGACATTTGTGCGTAAATTAGTTGCCTGAATCAGCCAAAAATAATTGATGGATGCATATTTCCATTTTCTTGAGCAACTGGTGCAGTCCGAAGGGTGTTATAAAGCGAAAGAGTTGACATAATAATATCAATCTTGTAACACGCAGCAACAGTTAACTTTACATGAGAACATACGAAGACGAAGACATACGAAACTTTTTAAAAATTTTTTAAATATTTTTTTACAGGAGATCCCTGTAAAATCACAGTTGTGATCATAATTCCTAAATGCAGCAAAAGAAATTGACAACTGCAGGAATCGAACCTTCGCTTTACCAGAGCGACGCTCTGCCCCTAAGCCAAGCTGACATGCCATGTGTTTGTCTAGGGCTCATATATCATCACAGGGCTGTTAGAATCATCGCGCAATTGTTTTCGAACTATGGAGTCATATCTCTGAGTGGAATTCTGAGCTTATTTCGAGTGAGAGTTTTCTTTGTCAGTCGATGCGGAACGACACCGAAGAAGAATCCGCTTAGAAAATGCAACAATGAGTAGTGAGTTTGATACAAAGCAAAATAGCTTCCCATGCCGGGAATCGAACCCGGGCCGCCTAGGTGAAAACCAGAAATCCTAACCACTAGACCACATGGGAGGACGAGGAAAATGAAAGAAAAAGACGCTATCCAAAATTCGACTGCCTACGAATGGCGCGAAAAGGAGAAGATTTGTGCAGGTGTTGATGTAGTCTAAATCTCATTCCGCCCAGCCTCCCTTCTAGTTCTCTAGCACCGAACTTCGAAAGGTTATAAAACAACCACTTCTACAACATGTACAGTAACGATATTGGGCTCTTTCCATGTGAAATATTTCCTTCTCAGAAAAGGACGATTTTCAAAATGTGAAGTCATGAGCACTTCATTTCATGGCACGATTTATATCTGCATCAAACAACAATAATAATGTGAACAACAATAAATTAGCGCGTTGTGGCAACGACAAATGCAGCAGCTGCAGCAGCTGCTGGTCCCTCTTAGCGCCGGGTTCCGTCCTCGAAGAAGATTCCTCCATCGATAGCGCAGTACTTGGGGCAGATGCCGCGCTCTCCAGGGTGACCGGACATGCCGGGCGTTCCATCGGGTCCCTTCTTTCCATCATCGCCTGGTTCTCCAGTCTCGCCAGGAGGTCCCTGCTCTCCAGGCTCTCCGGGTGTACCGTCGGTTCCATTGGCTCCGGGAGTACCGACCTGTCCTTGGGGTCCAGCGGGTCCGGGCTGTCCGGGAGCGCCAGGAAGCACGGGCTCCGACTTGGCGTCCTCTCCAGGAGCTCCGGGCTCTCCGTTGTTTCCGGGAGGTCCAGGGGGTCCAGGAGGTCCCTTAGGTCCGAGGTTGCCGGGTGCTGCGTCATTGCCCTTCTTGCCCTGAGGTCCGTCGGGTCCGTTGTCTCCAGGGAGTCCGGGTGCGCCGGGAGGTCCAGCGGGTCCCTGGGCGCAAGGCTGGCACGGGGGAGGCGTGACGAGTGTGCAAAGCTCCTGAGGCGGGCGTCCGGGGTTTCCGGGGGCTCCGGGTGCTCCGGGCTTGCCGGGCTTTCCAGACTTTCCAGGTGCTCCAGGGGGTCCAGCGGGACCGGGCATACAGCAACCAGAGCAGGTGTCGTCACCCTCGCGGTGCTGGCCGTGGTGGTGGTTGTGGTTGTGGTGGGTGGAGGGTCCGTGGCTTGGTCCGCGAGAGGATGAGGTATGGTGGGGTCCGCCCTGCAGTATTCGATGTAAGTAACTTTTCATTCGATTAAAATTGGAAATTATGAACCGTCAACACTACCTGAGGTTCCTGTCCGTTAGATCCAGGAGTGGGTACGCGGGGTCCGGCAGATGCATGGTTCGAACCGGCGGGTCCCTTGGATCCATGGTGTCCGCATCCATTGGGTCCGCATCCCTCCTCTGAGCTCTCCGAGCTGGAAGAGCTGGATCCGCAGCCGTGCGGCTCGCAGCCCTCCTTGGGTCCGCATCCGTTGGGTCCGCAGCCCTCCTGGTGGTCCTCATGCTTGGGTCCGCAACCGTGGGGTCCACACTCGGGCACCACCTCGTTCGAGCCAGAGCCGGCAGGTCCTTCGGGGAATCCTGAAAATACAACCAGTTAAATTAGTGCTGTTGAAATCATCGGAACTTGCTTTTCGTAATATCTCTATGCTGCATGTAAGTGGCGAGTTATAGAAGCAACGGGGAATTTACCATGCTTTCAGTGCCTACTAGTTATGGTAACTCAAATAATTGCCCATGGTCACACTCGTTTTGAACGGAGAAAGAAAGCGTATGTCACGAGGAGAGATTATTGAGTACTAGTGTTTGTAATTCGGGATTCGGGTCACCTTCTCTTCATTTGACACACTCTCTCGATCGGCGAGAGAGTGTGGGAAATGAAGAGACGGGCCTCGAAATTCGAACTCTACTTACCATGCTCTCCGGAGACTTCGTGGGATCCAGGGCCAGAGTTAGATGCATGACCGGTAGGAGAGGCGGGTCGCTCATTAGAGGATGGAGCAGTAGCGAAGAGTGGAGGAGGAGCTCCAGTCGTTGATAGCTCATCCTCGGGGAACATGTCGTAGCCAGTCTGCAATGGGTTACGAGATACAGTAATGAGAGATTCAGCGTACTCTTCTTGAATGTGTGATAGCTGAGAGAGCATGCACAATGTAGAGTCTTATCTTGTTCCCGGTTAAGGTAAGATATGGTAGAGTTAGGTTAAGGTAAGATATGGTAGAGTTAAATCTGGAGCCGCGTTATGGGAGGCTCGGCGTATCACAGTTCTAGGTGAGTACAGTGATTCACTACGACGGTATTGTATGTAACACCGGTGTGGACCAGGAAATTGTAGAGGGGGATGGCTACATTACCTTATCACATTACAATACATGATGGGCACACCACAGTGTATGTCTGTACCTACAGTACCTTCAGTACAATACATCACTACAGTACTTACAGTACACTACAGTACCTGTCGAGCGGTTCTGTTGGCGTGTTTGTGCGCAGTTCTCATCGCGTGTACTCCATTCCACACATTGCGTGCGGTGAACTGCAAATATCGATTAACTAACGATTATCGATCGATTCATCAATATTATCGTTCAAATCGATCAGACCATTCCAGCAAGTATCGATAGCCTATTCAACTCTAATTAGAATATAGAAATTGCAATGGTGTTCTAGTCAATTATTGCATTATCTCCGGTTTTTCAACGCGGGATGCGCGCCACTTTTGCTAAGCGTCGCGGCCACGCACTCCTCGCTTCACCTACTCTCTCGTCTTGGATACTCAAAGAGAAAGAGTGCGTAAGCGAGGAGTGCGTGGCGCCGCTTCGCTAAAGTGGCGCGCATCCTGCCTTGAAAAACCGGAGTTTGAATACAACCTTGCACTGTGTGAGCTCGGCGTTAAGCTGATGCCGGACGTGGTGGACGTAGTTGTACACCATCGGGAGAGTGATGCACACCGAAAGCACGGCAACTGCCTGAATCAGGGAGAATTACGGTAGAGCCATGGAGAACTACAGTATTGTCAGGGAGGATTACGGTAGATATGGTAATTCGGCGCTCGACCCTCCTCTCTTTGTACAATCTCTCGCTCTGGCTGATCGGGAAGTGAGAGCGCGTGAAATTAGAGATAACTATCATTAGCTGTAGAAAGTGAAAGTGCTCAGTCAGAAAGAGGTTGACAACATGGGGAATTGACAGCAAGGGAACACTAATTATAAGAGTGCTTCGACTCGGAAAAGGCAACTAACCCAAGTGAAAGTTTCCCGTAAGATAACAGTGAAGGTTGGGGCAAAAGCAAGACCACGATTTGAAACTAACCGTGAAGGTAACTGCAGCATAGCCGACGAAGCGGTAAGCGCGGATCTTCGTATCGATGTCCATGTCCCTCCTTTGGGTCGATCGAATGCCGATCGAGGGAGAAGAACGGAAGGAAGGCCGCTGCTTCGATACCTTTCCCAGTGACCGGCTCTCATTAAATAGGCTGAGCAGCGCGCAAAAAGTGCCTGGCTCTTCCCATAATTTATCTTCCCATACCCCTACCTCGCCGGTTATGGAGATAGAGAGATGATGCAAACGCAAGAGACGAATACGAAATAACGGGCGGAAAACGGCCGGGCTGCAGCGGAAGGAGCGCGCGCGCAAAAAAAGTAGCCCGGAACTCTTGGCCGGGGACGGATATTCAGGTTATTTGGTGGCAGTGAAATGGAGCAGGATCATTTTGGGAGAACGGGCAGGGCGTTAGCATTGCTCGAACCGGGAAGACAAAGTCGCGAAGAGGCTTTGAAATTACACTTACAGTTCCTGTCTTCGAGCAGGGTAGACTTCTCAATGGCATTGTGTCTGATGATGATATTCAAAAATAGTAACCATGCGAAGTGTTTTCAGAGAAGATTTATAATTTATTTTAACTTTTAATAGCAAATGCACTCGTTACAGTAGTATTGGAGTACATGAAAGACACTTGCAAAATATTGATCCGATGGTGAACTTACCAAGCTCATTCTTCAGAGTTGCGTATATATAACGCCGTACTTGTTAGACTCGGACAAACTTTGGAACAACAATTTTTCGAAAACATGGAATTTGGGGTTGTTTAGGGTGCTGATCACGATGGTCAGTCTCATTTTGCATATTTTGTCATATTTGGTGAGTTATGGATAGTACTAAAGTCACGTATTTGCATGTGTTTGACGTCTATCAAAATTCAGATACATGCAATAAAGACGAAAATTGTTTTCCTGGGGTAGTTTTTCATTCTCTACATGATGCGATATAAGTGAACTTCGCATTACAATGTTTTCATTGGTTTCCTGAACACATCTATGGGTTAAACTCAAAAAAAGCCTTAAGCCATTTTACAGGGATGTTTGTAGCAGAGTGCAAATGGCATAAAACAATTTTGGTGCAAATCGGGAATGGGACTTTTGAGAAATCGTTGTTTCAATATTTCCATCTCACTCCTCTTGCATTATGCGCGGTCGAGGGAAAGAACGTGAGTCGCATTCCACAGCTCCTCTCCAACTCCTACGTGGTGCATTGGTTAATCGTTAGGTTAACGATCTTTTTGGATTCAACATGGCCAGTTCGAATCCATCCGGCGTCGTAAGATTTTTGCCATTTTAGATAACTTAAATTTTCATTTTGCCGACAACAGATGTAAAATTAAGGGAAACATAATAGTCTAAAGAATACAGATGACGTGAAGAAGAAACATGTAAATTGTAAACATCCCTCTTGAAAATGAGATGAATATCTGATTGACTAGCTTGGTAGATGAGTGTATGCCTGTTAGCATCTTATTTGTATATCTGTTGTCGTCAATTTGAAAATTTAGGTGATCTAAAATGGCAAAAATCTTCGTACGCCGGATGTATTCGAACTGACCATGTTGAATCCAAAATGATCGTAAACCTAACGATTAACCAACGAGCCACGTCAGAGTTGGAGAGAAGCTATGGAATGTGAATCACGTTCTTTCCCTCTACCGCGCATAGTGCAAGAGGAATGAGATGGAAATATTGAAACAACGATTTCTCAAAAGTCCCATTCCCGATTTGCGCCAAAATTGTTTTATGCCATTTGCACTCTACTACAAACATCCCTGTAAAATGGCTTAATGCTTTTTTGAGTTTAACCCATAGATGTGTTCAGGAAACCAATGAAAACATTGTAATGCGAAGTTCACTTATATCGCATCATGTAGAGAATGGAAAACTACCCCAGGAAAACAATTTTCGTCCTTATTGCATGTATCTGAATTGTGATAGACGTCAAATACATGCAAATATGTGACTTTAGGACTATCCATAACTCACCAAATATGACAAAATATGCAAAATGAGACTGATCATCGTGATCAGCACCCTAAACAACCCCAAATTCCACGTTTTCGAAAAATCGCTGTTCCAGCCCCTTCAATGAATTGTTTGCTTCTTAGAGATACGGCGTCATATGTGTACATTCTCACTTGTTCCTTGTGGAGTGCCTTATTCGTTAACAGCATGGTGCGAAACGCGGGCGATGCATGTGAAATTGTCCTCCTGCTGTCCTCGTATACTCCTTAGTCACACCTTCCTCCTTTGTTCCTGGCAGTCTGCTATGGGAAGCAAGTCATCCAGAACGAATAATTCATCTGTTCGACAGTCTGAGTCGTCCGACACTTCCCTCCTTGATGCACTACGACATGCACTACACATTTCCGTCACTGTTTCATCTCCGATTGAACAGTTGCCTCGCGATATATTTTGGGCTATTCTCGAGTACTGTCCGCGTGAATCGGATTTAAATTTAAGATTGGTGCGTTTTTTAAATTGCGTTAAGTAATATTTACTTTAAAAATCCCAGACTTCTCGAAGATTGAAATCGTTTGCTGACGAGTATGCCGTACGCAAAACGGACATCGCGCTTGTTGGAAACGTGTCATTGCAATGTATGCCGTTAGGAAATGTAAGAATGTCTATATTGCTTGGTACCTTCATCCCGATCCTTATTGGGCTGCTCAGGAGTAGGGAAGGAAGAGCAATTTTTGACCCTTTCGAAAACGCCGAGCGGTCGTATCTCACAAATGAGTTGAACAACTATAGGAAGAGTTGATTGTAGTCGATCCAGAATCTATTCAGGATCATTTTTCTACTTTAATCGGTAAAAAAAATTTACATTCCGTCTTCGTCTTCCGCAAGAGTGAGCGTTGGTCTGCCTTTTTTAGATTATTCGTTCTAATGTGGAAATGATATGTTCAACCCATGCAAAGGACGGTACAAACTAATGGTACGTATGACCTCAATACTATCAGTCTCCAAAATATCAATGTTTGAACTTGGTCGCGTTTATATGGTTATTTGTATGCTTACCAGCTCTTCCTTCCCTCACTCTACTCAGGAGGAGGCGCGCAAGTTGGAATCAGTAATAAATTACAAGTTGAACCCAGCCCTGAATTCAACTTGTAAAGTCACTTTAGCGTAGGCGAGGTACCCACGGATAAAATAGAGCTGATTCCAACTTGGGTGCCTCCATCTGAGTGCTTAAACTAGGGCTTCATCGGCTTTATTAAGTAGTCTTTAACAAGGTTTCTGAGTTTTAGTGTTTTCTGAGTAATTTTGGGCCATTTCCGGGTTTGTTTCAAGTGCTCTAGATATATGATAAACTCATAAGTTATGCAGAACCGCTGAAGCATACCTTAAAATGAACCTACATGACTTGAAAATTGAAACCCTAATGCTTTCACACAGCTTCGCGTTGCTGTTGATGCTCCAATCGTCAACAAGAAATTGTTTACACGGAGAGTTATCTGCTGCTCGGGGAAAAAAGTGAAGAAGCGATCTCACGATTGTTCGTTAATTTTCATAAAATTGTCTTGCTGTGGCGCACGCTAATTTATTATATAAAACTATATATAACTAAGTAATGATTTGCAATGACTGTGACTTTCCAGACATTTGCTGTGGATTTTCGTCGTAATGATCCGACTGAGTTTTTGGGACGATGTATGGGAAATAAAATAAGAGGAAAAGTTAGCTTCGATTTCACGAATGACGATCTGGAGATTTCGCAAAAGATGATCATGGATTTACTGCGCGGACGGAATTTTAGAGAACTCGATGTACTCACAAACACATTTACTGATTGCGCTGCGTTAGTTTTATTCTGCGGCAGTCGGCATTTCACTGGAACTGTTTTTGCAGCTATCGCGTATGAGAACTATGACGTCATGCCGACTTTGATATATAAAAGACGGCATGACATCAAAGCTCTCATTCGACACATTATCATTTTTTTCCATTTCATAATCATATTTCAGAAATCATAATCATATTTCAGAGCTATCGTCACCCAGACCGTCGAAAATTGCGGAGTTGCTAAACTGACAATTAATTACAGTTATATTTCCATCGCACAACCAGGTCTGCTCTCACTCCTTAATTATTTACTTAAATACTTACTTAATTACCAAATAATTTAATTATCTAATTACTTAATTATGTCTAAATGCCGCAATTTCAGTTGAATTTCTTCTACGAATCGCCTCGTTTGTCGAATCGCTGTGCATTTTTCTGAGAATCAATAATCATAATTATTTTCTGGGAGACAACCAATGGAAATCCGCAATCGTGGGAATGTTCGAGCGAAAACTCGACAAGCTTCATCTGAAGAACCAGGGTCACGGATATCTTGGTCACGGATATCGGATATAGTGCTCGCGATGTAAGAGATCTTATCACGCCCTTCACAAGAGAATCGACTCAAAATGACAGATCTTGGGAAAGGGGGCATTTTTGGCTTTCGGGTTTTCGATGGTTTTGAGCTTCCCTAGACTCAACTCAGACCTCCATAACAGGACTAGGCCATACGACCGTTCTTGTTCGAGTTCCTGCACCGGTCGCTCACTCATCTCTCACTTATCGCTTAGAACAGTTCGGAATTGTGGTAGAACTCTCATTCTTCATTTCTCCGGCTAGCTTTCGATGCTCTATAGACCAGTATAGTTCAATTATTCATTGTTTTAATTTGAAGGCACTGCATTTAACTAGGTGTAACTTGAAAACTGTTCGAATGCGGTCTTAGATTTTTATAGGGTGGATGCGTTTTAACGAGTCAATTCGAATAAGGTTTATGCTCCCCATATGATATGGCCATATCTCGGGTGGTAACTTAATTCCGCATGATAGAAACTTTTTCAAATGATTTGAACTTATTTTGGCCGTGGACTTTAATTAAATATCCTCCGCTCTGCCTGTTTTCAGTGTAACGGTTTTTCAAATAAGTTTCACGTGAATGGTGTTCACTGCGAGCTGTATTTTTTCTCCCAATCATTCCCATGAAACTCATTTGAGAAGCCGTTTGTCTGACGGGAAATTTAATTAAAATTCACGGATAAAATAAGTTCAAATCATTTGAAAAGTTTTTCGCATGCGGAACGCATGCGGAAAATGCGGAAAAGGAAATGCGGAAAAGTTTTTTTTCGCATGCGGAAAAGTTTCCACCCGAGATATGGGAACATAAACCCCTTATTCGATGCACCCTATAAAAATCTAAGCCGTCATTCGAACAGTTTTCAAAGTATACCTCATTAAAGGAGGAGTAAATGCAAACACGCGCCCGGTTGGAATATGTTTCACCTACGCACTCTCTTCAAGTCGCGTGCTATCTCGCCCCCTTCCCTGAGCTTTCCCTGATCTGGCTCCCAGCCAACTAGCTAAAACTATGTTCGGAATGGAGATATCAATGTGAAAATTTCGGAGCTTCTTATCGTTGTGGAGCTCTAGGCAGTGCATATGATAGCTTCAAAAATTGAATTTTGAGTTTATTCCTCTTTAAATGTAATGCCTTCAAAATTAAAACAATGGTCAAATGAACCAGACTGGTCGATAGAGCATCGAAATATAGCTGAGTAAACGAACGTTCTAACTTAATTCCTAAGTGTTCTAAGCGATAGGCAAAATTAGAAGTGAGTGAGCTATCGTTGCAGCAACTCGAACAGGAACGGTCGTATGGACTATTCCGGTTAGGGGGGGGGGGCTTAGTTAAGTTTATGGGAAGATCATAACCATCGAAAACCCGATAGCCAATAATGCTCCCTTCCCCAAGATGAGATCGAATCTCTCGTGAAGGGCGTGGTATAGAGGTATAATGTTAGCTACAAATACAATATACAGTATACAATACATTGTTCGTAGCACCTCGCGATGTTCGACAAGGAAATATGGTTTGAAGCTGAGAAGTGCGTGAAAATACTACCGGTGGCCAAGGGAATGTCTTCAACACTGTGAAAGGTAGCGCAAACGTTTTGTTAACATACAATCATGCTCATATTTCTTTGAGTGATCAACTGCAGTCTGAGTGTCACACATTGCTCGAGGAAAAATACTACATTCTGGTTTCGGAGCTTCTTTTACTAAAATGTTAATCCAAATAAATAATCAATTATAGGGGTGCTCCGGGGAATGTTCAGTCACCCACAGTGACCGTGCGGATATTGTAGAGGCCACTATCCCGATCAGAAACCACTTTTTCCGAAGTCCCACAGACGACTCTGAGGCTATCTACAGACGTGCAAAGTTCATTGATAGCGCAGGGACGTGACTGATCCTTTTATGTTTCACTTGCTCTACTTCACATTCGCATCTTTCTCTGGTTAAATTCGCTACAGGTTCCCATTGAGAGCGCAAAATTTTCGTGGTGGGACTCCCTTACATTCATTCCCCGGAGCACTCCTTTAATGAACTACAACAAACAATCAACCAATCACATCATTCCACTTACCTTTTTTCTCATCTTTAAAAACTTTTTGCATGTATGGACAAATCCCAGTCCTTATTTACCGTTAAACGTATGAATGATAATTCATGATTTAGTACTAAAAATGTTCAAATGACGCGATCGTGAAACGGTAAATTTTATTTGTGCGAAAGTTTGTTACACGCTGTCGGGTCTCCGGTTTTTGGGAATACCGGGATTTCTTCATGGACTAGGATGAAAATCTAATATATCGTGGCAGATGTGTTTTAGTGTATTTTAATTGTTAATCCCACGATCATAAGATACAAATTGTCCCTTCCCTACCAGAAGGCATGTGGCGTGGTGCCCTAGAAGGAAGAATAGAGGGGTGTGAGGGTGAACAGGAGTTCAATAATGAAATATGAAAATATGATTATATGATATTTCTTTGAGTGATCAACTAAAAATACGTTAATCACACTTGAGATGACTTCCGAACTGCTGCAAAAAGAATTGCCAACTGCAGGAATCGAACCTGCGACCTTCGCTTTACGAGAGCGACGCTCTGCCCCTAAGCCAAGCTGGCATATTTGGTCTTTGTCTATGCTGATTTATCATCACAAGACCGCTAGTTTTAAAGTAAGGCTTCATATCACATAGTGGGTGGTTGAGTTTTTTCATACGAAAAAAATACGTTATTAGTGGAGGCAGAATAATAAAGAAGAAGATTCCGATTTTCAACATGAATCACTTAGATGCGTTAACACAGTCAAATAATTTAGCTAAAAGACTTCCCATGCCGGGAATCGAACCCGGACCGCCTGGGTGAAAACCAGAAATCCTAACCACTAGACCACATGGGAGGATGAAGAAGTGCTCTGAATAACACGCTATCCTGAAATTGACAGACAAGCTGTGAAAGAGAAAGCTGTTTTTTTCAGTTGTTGTTCCGGAGGGAAACTGCCCGAAGTAGTAGTGAATAAAGATTCAGTATCTTTTGCAGCGCTACAATTTTCGAAGTCGTTTTATATAGTATTGGGGTGTCCGGAAAGTTCGTATAATGCTTCGGAAAAAAGTCAGTTCGCGATCAAATGCAGTGATTGCGCAATCTGTTTGTCAACAATGTATTACATCATTCTGACGTTGAGTAGTGAGAGGATTTAATCAGTCTCCTAGTTGCTACATTGAGTCTTGTGATGGACTCCCATCTCTACCTGCGAGCAGTTTTACTTCATTACTACCGTCTTGGCCGATCCGTGAAGGAGGCCCACTCTGCCCTGGCCCAGTCGGAAGGAGCTGACGCCCCCTCCATACCCTTACGCTATAAGTGGTTCTCCCGCTTCAAGAAAGGGGAGTTTGGTCTCGATGATCAACCCCGCTCTGGACGCCCTCCCTCCCTCGATCAGCCTCTCGTTCTCCGCACACTCAAGCGCAAGCCCATGGCCAGTGTGCGTGAGTTGAAGAAGGATACTGGTACTCCCAGGTCAACGGTGTCCGATATCCTCCATCGATCTGGGAAGAAGCAGAAACTCCCACAAGTGATTCCCCATGACCTCTCCCCCGAACAGCTGAAAAATCGTGTTCAAGTCTGTCGGGAATTACTCCATCGTAGATCCAATCTTCGATGGGTCAATTCCATCATCGCTACAGATGAGAAGTGGATCACGTACGATAACCCTGTGAGGAGACTGCAATGGGTGGATGCAGATGAGAAGCCCACGCCCGTCCCGAAGAAGGAAGAACACGGAAAGAAGGAACTCCTCTGCTTCTTCTTCTCAGTGCTCGGTCCCATCTACTGGGAGATCCTCGCCCCTGGCACCAGCATCAATGCCGACCTCTTCTCTGAACAACTGGAAGGTGTCGCGATCAGAGTCCCTCCCAGACTCCTGAACCAGGGCAAAATTCTTCTTCTGATGGACAATGCTCGCCCACATCGAGCGAAGATGACCCAGAAGAAAATGGACGAGCTGAAGATCGAGAGGATTCCCCATCCACCGTATTCCCCGGATCTCTCCCCATGCGACTACCACTGCTTCCGCTCTCTCTCTGACTTCTGCAAAGGAAAGAAGTTCAAGAATCGAGATGAAGTTGTGAGGGCTTTCGTGAACTGGGCGGTCTCGAAGAAACCCGCATTCTGGAAGAGAGGAATCGAGACCCTGCCCAATCGCTGGAGGGAGGTAGTGAGAAAGAAGGGGGCATACATTGGTCACTGAGAATTGTAAAGCATTGAATAAAAAATAAAAACACAAAATTATACGAACTTTCCGGACACCCAATACATGATGCTTTCAATGATAATTCTCTGTGCGATAATTGTGACACACGAATTTTGGTTTCAGATTTCGAATCTTTCCCATCTTCTCGATGAGTGAAAGATCGTCAGATTAGTTCTTGTTGCTGCAAATATAATGGTATCCATTAAAATTGGTAGTGTATAGAAAAAATGACCTATTTCATTAATCTGAATATATTGAAGGGATCACCTTGAATTTCATGCCCATTATCCTTGGAAGTGGACGCTTTCATACCATAATTAGTGTTATCACGAAACGCATCAAACCATACTTTCTTGCTAAGCTTAGGAAGAGACTGCAAAATGATATGGCTAATCCTGGGGAGTTGGTTTTTCTCAACATGATCAATGTTAAAAAAACCACACTTAAAGAGGACGTGCCTTGTTCTCTGTATAATTGTTACATTTTGGAATATTTTTCGACCTTGCAGTGCTCACTTTTCTCAACGCCTCCTCTTCTGAATGCGGCAACCTGTTGGAGTAGTTGTTGTGGATGCGGAGTGTGTCCAATTTCATTTCTAAATTCCGTAATTTGGTCTAAAGTATTCCATTTCTTTGATACGTGTGAAATTATCTTCCTTTCCCGCGCACTCTCTGGCCGATCCTACCGACGAGAAGAGATAGTTATTCTGGTAATCGATTATTCATTTCCCACACTCTCTCACCACTCGACCGGCCGAGAGAGTGTGGGAAATTAAGATACGATTTCCCGAATAGCGAACTCTACTCATGATAGAGCACGCAGAATGAAGATCGTTTCCCATGAACCCAATCTTAGTTTACAATCATCTGCCATGGCGCAGGAAGGCCCGAACGGGTTCTGTTTCCCGATAAGACCTCTAAATCTCCTACCTTGTCCCATCAATTCAGGAATTATCCTTCCCCATTCAGCGTTGTGAAGTCCGAACATGTAGCGGGAGTTGAGCGGTATATCTTGTGCAAGAAGTTGAATGATCTTGAGTCGACGGACTTTAGACGAGAAGGATTGAAGAACATCGACTAAACAATGGACACTATGAATATGGGTGGCAACGAAGTAAAACATTTTGCAAAATATAACGTCATTCACGAGAGAGGCGAGCTGAAATCTCCATTCTCGGGAATGAAGGGGAAATTGTGAAATAAGCTCTAACTGTTTTTGGACATCCTCAAGCATACCTGACCTACCCCCGACAGTTCACGATTTTCCTTCCATTCCCTGACTCAGCTGGATTCTCTCATGGGTATTGCGATATGCTTACCAGGATCGGTTATGTTAACTGTGTCCACACTTATGAGTAGCGTTTCGACTTTATGATAATCGATGAGCTCGATGACGAAATTTCTGAAACAGTCATCTCGCATAAGTGCATGCTGATAAAGTTGTTATCTCGCTCAGCCATTCAAGAAAAAATTCCAGTACAATATACATGCAACTCTACAGTAACCCATGCTAAAGTTGTTATGTCAGTTAGTGTTTTGTTATGTCACTTACGTCTATGGCTTAACTCAATTGCTCCTTCCCTAACGGCCATATTTTGCCAATTAAATAATTGCTAACACGTCATCATCCGACATGGTGATTCCATATTGTAGCCTTCTAATGGTAAACCCTTTGATGAGCTTGCGCACATCATCTCGGCTTGACTGGTCCGTGCATCCTGTTAGATCGACCTGTCAAATTTGCATTTATTAAAAAAAATATAAGAAAGTGGTACTATGAGAACAGGAAGCGTATTAAATGGCTTGATGTGCGAGATTCATTACAATCAATATTTACATACACGCGGAACCATTTATCTGCTACAAAACGTTTCCTGTTCTCACAGTAGAAACTGAAAGATTAAACATACTAACTGTATCGATCATATGTCGCCTAGATGAAGGCTGACAGCCCAGACAAGAGTTCAATCGATCCAGAACTTTATTACCAGCAGTTGCTTTCAAATGCAGGACGTATAACTGAAATGGACTGTAGGTTTGCGGGAATATCCGGAAAGTCGAGTCTCGTGATGTTCATTTCATTTTTCGCATCCCTAAATGAAAGTTGTGAACATCGTATTCCAGAATATGAGGCCATTCGTGTAAGAATCGAACAAATCGGAGCAGATCTGGCACAGCCAAAAAGGGTCGGTTTTCTGAACCTTTGGCTACGGGGGTTTTCGAGGGTGCTGATCACGATGAACAGGTTCATTTTTCACGTACAGTCTTCCTTGAAGCTAGACGACGTTGCGTCCAAAACATAATTTTGCTGATATCGTCATTACCAGTATCGCTAAAATTAAGCGAATTCGTTTTCCCCGGTAGAATTCGATTGCGATCACGATCACATTCTTGTTTTATAATTATTTATTTTTATATCAGGTTGGTGCGAAAGTCTTGCGGTTTATTGTGTCCGTACTTTGAACTATCATAATTATCTCGTCCCAAATCACAATGACTAACAAACATACCAGTGTTTAGAGGTATGCTTGTACTTTATATACACACATTTCAATCAATCCGATATCGCAATCAACGCAATACATTATGATAAACCCAATTGTAATTAATGCACAATTGTTTCATTAAATGTATTTTAGTGGATATTTGTTGGCAAAATTCGCGAAACCTGCCCATACTGATGTCTGAGAAGTATTACGTATACCCTTTCAGAAAATACGTTTCAACTGTGTCTCGATTAAGCTTGGACTGAATTACATGCTATTGAAAATATGCTGTCGATGCTGGCTACATGAAACTTTTTCGGATTTTTTTGCATCGAAGACCAAGCATACATGCTTCAGTATGAGTGCGCTACAGTTACCCACCAAGAGGCTTTATTCTCAGAAAAAAATATTGGCGCCCGTATCTTTCCCTTTCAGAAAATTTGAATTTCTCATTTTTCAAAAATATGCGAAATCAACATAAAAAATGCAATATGTAGCCATTTACAGATCAATGCATTTCTCAAAAGGATGCAACTTCCATCATCCATGAGAAAAAGTGTGTATATAGTAAAGATGGGAGCTTCATATAACCACCAGGAATTGAGCATTCATGCTTCAGAGGAAACAGAATATTGAGAAATGTGTCGTTTTCGATGGATAAATTTTCGCAATTTTAACTTTGTCCTACTCTTGCCTCTTTGATTGGGCAATGCTGATAGGGTGCGCATATGAAAGAGTATGCAAGGCCTCATTAGTAATTAATATACGGAAGGTCATCGGTCAAACTGAAAGGAAGATGGAAGGCAAAATATCAAATAACCGCAAGACTTTTGCACCAGCCTAATACATTTTATAATTTTTGCAATTTCTTTGGTAATAAAATGTGTATCACGAAGACCGCTTAGATCGGTCCATTATGATGCGGGAAATCCAAAACTATTTTTCTTTTTTTTTCAAAATTTTGTGTACTTTGAAGTGAAAATGAATTAATTGTGAGAAAAAAGAGTAAGAGGAGAAAGAGGCGAGAGCGCAGACTGTCAGAGTACGTAGGGGGGGGGGAATCGATCAGAGAGATGGCGAGGGGACTCGGGGTAGATCAAAGGAGAAGGTCAGTTGTTCTCTCTCATTTTTAGACACAAAAAATTCATTTTCACTACAAAGTACACAAAATTTTGGAAAAAGAAAAATTGTTTTGGATTTCCCGCATCATAATGGACCGATCTAAGCTGTCTTCGTGATATACATTTTATTTTAAAAGAAATTGCAAAAAATATAAAATTTATAAAAATAAATAATCATGAAACAAGAATGTGGTCTTAATCGCAATCGAATTCTACATGGGAAAACGCATTCGCCTTAATTTTAGCGATACTAGTAATGAAGATATCAGCAAAAGTATGTTTTCGACGCAACGTCGTCTAGCTTCAACGAAAACTCTCCGTGAAAAATGAACCTGTTCATCGTGATCAGCACTCTCGAAAACGCCCGTAGCCAAAGTTTCAGAAAATCGACCCTTTTTGGCTGTGCCAGACGCTCGATTCTTACACGAACGGCCTCATATAGATAATACCTTTTGATCTCGAGGTTCATCTATACTTGCTTGGCGAGTGTATCGATTGATTTCCTTGTGCGATAGATACTTATCCATGACGAAATATTTGAGCCGCAATTCGAACAAATTTGATTTTTCTAGTGGAACAAAACATTGAACTCTTATCAGCACATCTTTCTGAAAACGCCTCATCTTTCTTCTTTTCGGAATCAATTTGATTTTATTATGATTATAAACACAAACTTTTAAAGATCTCACTTTCTTACAATCACACGATATGACCAGCTTGTCCAACATTTGCGCGCTTCGAGGCATTTGGACATAGCGATCGACACGTGATTTCAGCAGTTTTGAAGTCTGAAATAATTTAGAAATACCATCGTTCAACACAACTAAAAGCTAACCAGTCGCATAGGCAATACAGAGTCAGGAACCATGTCGAGTATATTATGTAGAAGTTCCTCCGGTAAATTCTCCATCGGCGATAGATCTCGACACGTGTCGTCAGCTTCTTGATTAAGCATGAAATTGTTTTCAATACTGCAAATCAGAAAGTTTCGAAAACGCGGTAAAATTGATATATTCTTACCGAACGTTTGTTTCACTCGTAGTGAAACGTCGCTGATTGGAGTTATTGGCATTATTCATGCATCGACAGTGACCTCTCCCTCCCATGTTGAAGTGTCGCTTTCGGTCCATGGTCCTTGTGCAAATATTGTCTCGATCACAGAACATGCACATTAATTATGAACCTCGTCAAAAAGGTAAAAATAAGAGGTAAAGTTTCGGGAAAAAATGTGGAAGAGCCTCGCGTTTGATGTGATCAGATCAGCACCACCTTGCAAGAGGGAGAGAGAGAGTTACGGAAGTAAATATGAGAATATCAGATAAAGATAAATGGGATAGAAACAACAATAATGATGCGGATACACATGAGTTCGACTTTGCAATACGAAATAAATTTCGAAAAATCAAAAAATGGTAATCAACTTCCATAAGCAGCAAAAGAAATTGCCAACTGCAGGAATCGAACCTTCGCTTTATGAGAGCGACGCTCTGCCCCTAAGCCGTGATACGTTGGGCTTATTTCATGTTCTGTTCTCAATCGAGCATTAACAAAAAATGAATACTATTCCTCTAAAAAAATGAAACGATTTGTAGTACAATAATTGATAAAACAACATATGCTAGCAAAAGAACTTCCCATGCCGGGAATGCCGGGAATCGAACCCGGGCCGCCTGGGTGAAAACCAGAAATCCTAACCACTAGACCACATGGGAGGACGACGTGAGTGCACCGCTAACCACACTATCCCAATAAACCGTCGCCATCACGAGGAATACAACACTCTAAACAAATATGATTGAACAAAAAAACGCACGAAATCATTTGCATCTCCAATAATCTCCCCCCTCTCTCTCTCTCTCTCTCTCTCTCTCTCTCTCTCTCTCTCTCTCTCTCTCTCTCTCTCTCTCTCTCTCTCTCTCTCTCTCTCTCTCTCTCTCTCACACACACACACACTCTCCCTCTCTCTCTCTCTCTCTCTCTCTCACACACACACACTCTCCCCTCTCTCTCTCTCTCTCTCTCTCTCTCTCTCTCTCTCACACACACACACACACACACTCTCCCTCTCTCTCTCTCTCTCTCTCTCTCTCTCTCTCTCTCTCTCTCTCTCTCTCTCACACACACTCTCCCCTCTCTCTCTCTCTCTCTCTCTCTCTCTCTCTCTCTCTCTCTCTCTCTCTCTCTCTCTCTTTCTCTCTCTCTCTCTCTCACACACACACACTCTCCCCTCTCTCTCTCACTCTCTCTCTCTCTCTCTCTCTCTCTCTCTCTCTCTCTCTCTCTCTCTCACGTGCATATTAGTCACCCTTAGTCACAATGGTATGAAGCGAAGCGGGCAGGCAGAGAGGGAAGGCACTGCCTTATCACTCGAGCATACTTTATACCAATACGTGAAATTCACGAGAGATGTGGAAATATGCTCTTTATGTGCTGTCATTGAGCGCATTATATATTTGTTGTTCAAAAGCACGACCGATTTTGCAAATCCATGACATAATTTTCTCGTATTCGGCTTGCATAAATTAAAATGGCACATAGCAGGTCACTCAATGGCTCATCAATTATCGGCTATCGAACAGCTTCCAGAAGAATTGGTGCACAAAGTAATCGACTTTACTCCAGAAACAATTATATCTTTAAAACTGGTTAGTCCCTAACACATTTATCATACAGATTCGAACATTGCAATCAATCAATCGCGTCATGCGTTATCACAATAAGAGGAGGGTCTGTATTCTTCGGTAGTTTCATTCCACCATCCTCATCTTGTGATAACACATGACGTGATAAATATTAAATGAATGATTGATTGACAAGAATCAATGACATTAGGTTGATTAAAGGTATGCAAATCACTGCGAGTCGTTGTCGATAACTATGTGCGACAATCGAGAGCCATTCCAATTGTTCAACTCATGGAAATTCACCACTTGGGATTTGTGAGATTCGTGTTGTCTCCGGAAAATCCGGAAAAAATTGAAGGATTATGCTCTGCTCTCAATTTCGATCGAGATTTTCATCGATACAACTGATCTTTTCGAATCTCGTCTCAAACATCATCTCGGTAGAAAATTCGCAGTGACTCGTATTACTCGGGATATTCGGAAGCAACCCAAGTTGAGCTAAAACAAGCAGTATTCTCTCTCCCAATATCATATACTCTCTCGCTCTCTCTGATGCATGTGATTTGGAGACAGTCAGACGAGTCCTCGCTAAAAGTGAACCTAGTTGGTCATATATGCAACGATTTCAGAGATATTACGTGGACTTTAAGCCCTCAGAAGATATGATAGTGCTTGTTCAATTGAATACTTGCTTTGGCGGTATGCATAACGGTATGTCATCGCTTGGATCAATTGGAGAGGTAATTACTTATTTGTATTAATCAGATACAAAAATACAGGTTCAACTGCATGTCTGTAAGCAAAGCGTTCGAACTCATATTCAGTGCCTGCTGAAAGGAATCAACATCGACAATTTGCTAGTTACTGGAAATATATACGAACACGATGTGTACACATGATATCATTTATTTTCTATACAAGGCAATGTTTCAGTGATTTTATCCTCAATTTGATTTCAACGCACAAAGTCGACGGGCTTACGCTCAAAGTAGTTAAAACGATTGTCCCCGATCCAGGTATATGTCTTCTTCATTTTTTTAAATTTCTAATCGTTTATTGTGATATTTTGAGTCCTTGTAATTTTCCTATTTCAAATGATTAAATTTCAGTGGAAGTGCTGCATATCTTATCTTCTCGTGTCCGAACCCTGAACCTGCATCAAATGCGGATTGGAGAAGATGAAAGAGCCATGTTCGGTATGCAAGAGGCCGATTGGGCAAGAATCATTCTTGGCATGTTTACTCCAGGTATATTAATATTGTTACACAATTAATAATACAAATTAGAGAAAGGAAATTAGACACGCTGAAAATCGTCAATCACGTAAATACCGTTTGGATTCAAGCTGATGCCGAAGCGGAGCTCAGGAGGGTGTGTAATTATTTTTTTTTTAAATTTTAATTTTTAAATCACAACCTTTCATAAATAAAAGTATCGAATGAGAGCTGCGACGTCATGCAACCTTTGATATACCAAAGGCAGCATGATGTCATAAAACACACTATCTCAGAAAATCAACATATTTCTTCAATGACTTGGCACAGGCCAAAAATCGATTCCGTTCTAACTTCACCAATAGTTAGTACTCGCTGAGGGAAACCGACGAGCATCGCCTGATTTTCGATCCGCATCCGCGCGCGCGGCGGCGCGGATCTTGCAAAAAACTACAGTAATCCTCGAAAATTTTTATATCGATCCAAATGACTGCGGCGGTAGGGGCGCTGCGTTCCTTGACAAATTCTAATACTTTTTACTCCGGTGATATTTTCGATCAGATTCCATCTAACGTCGGAAATCGATAATTCTACTTTTATTCCGGACATACATGCAATTATCCAGAAAATTTTTCAAGACCCCCTAAATACTATTGATGATTTAGCTTCTGCTTGAGCCGATACATCTTTCAGTAGAAAGGCGCAATTAAAAATTTTCCGTAAGTAAGCTAAAATTATTTTTTAATGAATTATGATGTAATTTTTGGGTTACTGTAAGTGAGTGCAAACGTTAGACGAATTTTCCCAATTGGTGTAACATTGTCTGAAAATCGGTTTTAGAGTATAATACACCAGTTGGGAAAAGTTGTCCATCTTTTGCACTCACTTACAGTAACTCATTTTAGCTAACTTACGGAAAATTTTAAATTGCGCCTTTCTACCGAAAGATGTATCGGCTCAATCAAAATCGCAGAATAAGCAGAATCAAAATCAATAATAATATTTAGGGGGGTTCTTGGAAAATTTCTGGAGAATTGCATGCATGTCCGAAGTAAAAGTAGAATTATCGATTTCCGATCTGATCGAAAATTTCCCCGGATTAAAAAAGTCTTAGAATTTGTCACGGAACGCAGCGCCCCTACCGCCGCAGTCATTTGGATCGATATAAAAATTTTCGAGGATTACTGTAGTTTTTTGCAAGATCCGCGCCGCCGCGCGCGCGGATGCGGATCGAAAATCAGGCGATGCTCGTCGGTTTCCCTCATCGAGTACTAACTATCGGTGAAGTTAGAAGGGAATCGAAGTTCGATATGATCATTGTTCCAGTCATTGCCCGGACTCGTGAAGAAAGTGTGGTTCGAGGGCATTCGGCATCAATTTCTAGAGGAGATTGAATACATAGACAGAGACTACTCCGTGCAAGGTATTGATTAGAAATTCATAACATTATTTGCGTGTTGATTCGACTCTGTAATGTAGGGCAACTGCGGCAATAGCTATTGCTTCCATTTTTTTATATTTAATTAAGGAATAACACGAAAATATTCTTTATGAGGGTAGCTTCCCTAGAGTGTCACATTGCGAGCGGAAAATCTTCGTTGTGTAACTTCCTTTCATTCGTGTTACTCATTCCTTAACAAATACATATTACTCTTATTGTGTCAGGCGAACAAGGGATTTATTGCAGTGAGTCATACAAAATTAAGCATCAAGCACACATCGAGAGCCATCGAACCCTTTACGCCCTCGACGACAAGAATCACTTTTGTGCAATTATGATACATTTTGAGACACAACTAAAATACACACTTTTACTTGTAAGACATCTACGACATTGATTTTTGTATAACCATTCCGCCGTTGCAATTTTTGTAGTCGGATTCTACTGTCAATATTGCGAAATACGACATAAATAGATGCAATTTCGGAAGAGTGATGTCGAGAAAGAATATCTGGCAAGAAAATCCTAAATTTGAGCAACATGACATGCTACCCTATATCGATGAATAACTAGTTTGGAACGTATGATAAAAAGTATGATAAGAATCTCTCCTTGCAATTCATTTGTGACTATTTTCACTTTGCGCACTTTCCCACAAGTATAAAGAAAACGCAATAACGATGTTTATCACTTTCTCTGCATTCATTAGTAGGGTTATCTCGTTGGAACATTTTCGTGGCCTTATATTACAGGTGATCTATACAGTTGATGTGCGTTCGATTATCTAGTGCGACTGAAACTTATCCAAACATTCGACCAAATTTTTCCAATAACAGAACCCTATTCATTACTCATCCAGATCTTCCTAATTGTCTGACCCTTCTCATTTTGCTCAATCGGCGCTACGTCGGATAAGAAAGCCAAGTCGCATGCAAGACGGCATGACGTCAGATTTCTCATACGACTGAGAGCCGTACAGTATTTCGTTGATTAGAGCTAGCGAGAGAGCAGGCGAATAGGAGAGAGTCAGACACTTCCCCCCTCGTAGAATGAAGTGATCGTCAGCGTGGAAGGGCAGTCACTGATTACTAACTAATTCATAACTAGTTACGAGACCGCTAAACAAGCAGTTTGTGAACTCAAAATGAACAACTTGTTTGTTACTGGTTAGCCATTTGAGTTCGTCAAACTCTGCATTATGTGCACTCTCTCACCACTCGACCGGTCTCGAGAGTGTATGAAAGATATACGAAAAACAATTTATCGAACTTTATCGGAATTGGGCGTCGTCCACTTTGTCCAATAAGCAAATTGACATGATGAATATTGCCCAATTCGCCCGTATATATTTCATAAATGTTTCAAAAGGATTGCCAACTGCAGGAATCGAACCTGCGACCTTCGCTTTACGAGAGCGACGCTCTGCCCCTAAGCCAAGCTGGCATGTCAGGTGTTTGTCTGGTGAAAATCTATCATCGCAAGGCCGCTAGTTTCATTGCGCTATTGTTTTCGAGTTATGATATCCAATCACAGAGTGGGATGCTGTAATGTGAAAAATTGCATTATCATTGTAGTCAGTACAATAATGAAGCAATGCGCGAATTATTTTATGTAGTGAATTTGTTAATAAAGCGAATTGCCGTAAATAACCAAACCAAGAAAATGTTGCAAAAGGCTTCCCATGCCGGGAATCGAACCCGGGCCGCCTGGGTGAAAACCAGAAATCCTAACCACTAGACCACATGGGAGGACGAGGAGGATGCTCCAAATAACACGCTATCCCGAAATTGAACGAAAGTGGACGAACGGTTTGTTCCGTTGTCGATGCCATAATCATTCTTGCGAATCTCCAATTTCGTTCGGCTGGACTGAAATTCGAAAAGTGGCAATGTTGCCAGTACAATGATTCATAATACAATATGCGAGACATGTGGAGAACATTATTTTTAACATATTTTTTCGTGCCAAGAACATGTGCAAATAAATAATATTAACACTGTAGCTATGCAATAAACCATTCAAATTATGTTTTATAAAGGGAAAAGAACAAATTTTGTAGAGCTTCTCATTTAGGAAATTTTTAAATTTCGGTTATGTTTCAGGTTTGTCGTTACCATCGAAGCAGAGAACTCGGATGAGCTTCCCTTTACATTACTCGCTTTATGCATCCCAAAACAATTTGAGCATTATTATCTCCCCTGTTCTCCATAATAGCGCTTCGGAAATTGCGGGCATTAGCGCAATTTCCGAATCTAATAAACCATCTCCCAAAGCAAGTTTCCAGCGAATTATTCCATTTCGCGGTTATCGTTTTCGAAATGCCATTGCAGAAATGTCGTCGTCCCAAATATGCAATGAATCATACTGACGATCTTTCGTTTCCACTGCTGCCTAAGGTGATAAGCCGAGCCTCACCTTTGTTGTTATCTCACTTCTTCTTCAAGATCAGCACCAAGTGCGGTGAGAGAGTGCGCGAAGTGAGAGAGTGAGAAGTGAAGGGAGTGAGAGAGTGGGCGAAATGGAGTGATTCTGAGAGGGAGCAGGGATTAGGGTGAGAGCCAGAGAGTGAGAGTCTTATCATTCCAAAGAAATGGGGGGAAATGGCATGTTGATAACTACTCATTCACTTTTACGTTGTTGATTTATTATTTGCTACCGATAGCCCGTGATCGTAATACATTTGGATAAAGGTGTCTCATGGATAGAGATCAACCTGCCAAGAGGGGAGGAAGAGGCCATCATCGAGGCAGGAAGAATCCAAATTATTCCAACTCGAATCATTCCAATCCGAGCCATTCGCGGAAAGGAGAAAAGGGAAATAAGTAAGCAGTATACACTGATTGGTGAGAAATACGAGAGACGATCTTGAAAATACCTAGCAATACCTAGCAGTGAAACTTGTTGTCTACGTGTAGTACTCACACCTGCATTCCCTATCGATGAATCATTGCCTAGAACTTTGTTTTTAGTGCTCCATGCAATTTGGTTCAACCTCAAAGAAGCACCAGCTCGCATGTCGCGACTTTCGAGAATTTTCCTGAAGAACTTCTGCATTACATACTCGACTACGCTCCAGAATCAGTGCTGCCATTGAAACAGGTTCGACTTTTGAATGATCTTAAATCATAAATGAGATAACATATATTCCGCCTTAATTCCAGGCTTCGAAATTGCTGAAAAATCGAGTGGATCGCTACATCGCACGACCACGAACAGCTCAAATGTTGTTTAAATTGAGCATAGTATGCGATTGTGAGAAGGTGATTTTTAGGATATAAAATCATATTTATGAGAGGAATCGCGAGAGAATCGACCATTTGAGGAGGTCAGCGGCGGTAGGAAACAAAATGTGTCCAATCTGGAACAAATTTTAGGGACAAGTACTTTGGATGATGCTCTTTCAAACTGCGTCGTCAGAATTTTGATATATATCATCATCGTTGAGATTCAGAAGGCCACATATGGTACTATCACTTTTCGATTGTTAAATCGGGCGCACTTAAATGATCATAAATTACTTTAAAATAAATATAGAAGGCCCTTCTTTGTTCCCAAAGATAGCTACCATCATTCTCTAAAACTTTCTTCTTAACGTCATCATTCCTGCTCTTCATCCTGCTGCGGAGCGGTCGGGTGAACCAAAAATGTCGTAACTTTGCAAATCGGAAATACCTTTTGTATTATCATGCTTAAGTTGTAGTGCTCATATGTGTCTCACTTCTCGCCAAAAATGAGAGAAATCCGATTGTATATAAAAAAACAGGGGCGCACTTTCGTGATGCGACCCCAAAATGGGAAAATTTGAAAATCGATTTTCTTACTGTTCTCAACTTGATAGATTGGCCCGTATGCACTAAATCATTTTTAAATAGAGTAGAAATGTCCCTATAAACAAATCAAAGATAGGGGGTATCTATAAATACGATATTTCTTCTAAGGAATTTCAGGAAAGGCCCAAAACTGTTGTCCAGGTCAAAATCGACATAGGAACCTGTCTTATATCTAGAAAAGTAGAGCACGATGAGGTAAACATTTCATCTGTTGAAAGTGAATCTCTATCTTATCGTTGAAGCGTGCTACAGAGCCTGGAAGTTGGAAAAAAACGACGAGAGACGCGCCCGGGAGAGCGCTAAATAGAGGGGAGGGAGAGGGAGGTCAGAGGGCGAGAGCGCCAGACGGTTAGAGCACGCGTTCTCGGGGGATTCCTGCCAACTTCTTGAAAACTTCCAGGCTCTGTAGCACACTTCAACGATAAGATAGAGATTCACTTTCAACAGATGAAATGTTTACCTCATCGTGCTCTACTTTTCTAGATATAAGACAGGTACCTATGTCGATTTTGACCTGGACAACAGTTTTGGGCCTTTCCTGGAATTCCTTAGAAGAAATATCGTATTTATAGATACCCCCTATCTTTGATTTGTTTATAGGGGCATTTCTACTATATTTAAAAATGATTTATTGCATACGGGCCAATCTATCAAGTTGAGAACAGTCAGAAAATCGATTTTCAAATTTTCAGTCAGATGACCATTTATGACCAATAGAAGTATTCAACTATTGGGGGAAACAACTTATAATGTTGTTTTAGATGCTTTTGGAAGATTTTGAGTACAAGTATGGGCAATTGAAGGTACGGGAGTACTGTAGTCCGGAACCCATTTTGGGGTCGCATCACGAAAGTGCGCCCCTTTTTTTATATATATTCGGATTTCTCTCGTTTTTGGCGAGAAGTGAGACACATATGTGTACTACAACTTAAGCATGATAACACAAAAGGTATTTCCGATTTGCAAAGTTACGACATTTTTGGTTCACCCGACCGCTCCGCAGCAGGATGAAGAGCAGGAATGATGACGTTAAGAAGAAAGTTTTAGAGCATGATAGTAGCTATCTTTGGAAACAAAGAACGGCCTTCTATCTTTATTTTAAAGTAATTTATGATCATTTAAGTGCGCCCGATTTGACAATCGAAAAGTGATAGTACCATGTTTGGCCTTCTGAATCTCAACGAGGACGATAGATATCAAAATTCTGACGACGCAGTTTGAAAGACCATCATCCAAAGTACTTGTCCCTACAATTCGTTCCAGATTGGACACCCTTTTTCCTACCGCCGCGGCGTGGTCGATTCTCTCGCGATTCCTCTCTTATATCAATTTTTTTAGAAAGATCCGAATGTTCGGAGAAGAGTGTTGTGCTACGTTCCACTTGACAGAACATATCTATTCGAAATGCGACTCAAACATTTCGTTATTGGGAAGGATCTGACGTACAAGGACATTAATCGATGCACTCGTACAGCAAGTGCTACTGAGCCCCATGATCACAATGTGATTTTTTCATTTATATCACTGATTATCATTCTTATTGTACTCATCTACTATCCTAATTCACTTTACGCATCACAAATCCAGATTTTAGGTATACACCCTGAATTTGCAAGCAAAAGTGGTTTCGAAAGTTCTGGCTCAACTGAATGCTTGCTTGGGCAGCCATCATTCTTCTAGACGGCAATTTATCGATACAGTGAGTATATTTCCCATATTATTGTCTGTCCATATACTACCACTTCTCAACCTGCTTTTCAATAGCAATATGTAGTTCGAAAAAACGATACCTCGATATCTTCATTCTATTGGGGTGTCCGGAAAGTTCGTATAATGCTTCGGAAAAAAGTCAGTTCCGATCAAATGCAGTGATTGCGCAATCTGTTTGTCAACTATGTATTGCATCATTCTGACGTTGAGTAGTGAGAGGATTTAATCAGTCTCCTAGTTGCTACATTGATTCTTGTGATGGACTCCCATCTCTACCTCCGAGCAGTTTTACTTCATTACTACCGTCTTGGCCGATCCGTGAAGGAGGCCCACTCTGATGAGAAGTGGATCACGTACGATAACCCTGTAAGGAGACTGCAATGGGTGGATGCAGATGAGAAGCCCACGCCCGTCCCGAAGAAGGAAGAGCACGGAAAGAAGGAACTCCTCTGCTTCTTCTTCTCAGTGCTCGGTCCCATCTACTGGGAGATCCTCGCCCCTGGCACCAGCATCAATGCCGACCTCTTCTCTGAACAACTTGAAGATGTCGCGATCAGAGTCCCTCGCAGACTCCTGAACCAGGGCAAAATTCTTCTTCTGATGGACAATGCTCGCCCACATCGAGCGAAGATGACCCAGAAGAAAATGGACGAGCTGAAGATCGAGAGGATTCCCCATCCACCGTATTCCCCGGATCTCTCCCCATGCGACTACCACTGCTTCCGCTCTCTCTCTGACTTCTGCAAAGGAAGAATCGAGATGAAGTTGTGAGGGCTTTCGTGAACTGGGCGGTCTCGAAGAATCCCGCATTCTGGAAGAGAGGAATCGAGACCCTGCCCAATCGCTGGAGGGAGGTAGTGAGAAATAAGGGGGCATACATTGGTCACAGAGATTTGTAAATCATTGAATAAAAAATAAAAAAACAAAAAAATATACGAACTTTCCGGAGACCCCAATACACACTCTATCGCCTCAGTCGACCAGTCGAGAGAGTGTGGGAAGTGAGGAGACGGCGGGCCGAATTACGAACTATACACTATACACTGTACTGCAGGTCAGCATAACCGAGTGTCTGGACAAGACTAGTCGGGATGATGTGCGCAAGTTGCTCGAGGGGTTCACCATTTCACGATTGCAGTATGGAATCACGATGTCGGATGAGGAAGTGTAAGCGAATAGCTCGATTATTCTTTAGGGTGCACAATTCTGAAAATTGTATCTTAAAGGAGGGATATTGGCAATATGATCATTGAATAGAGACATTGTCAGGGTGTTTCCGCCCTTCAAAGATCAAAGCGCGGCCTAGGAGGTAGACAAGTATCTGAAGCATAGGTAGAGCAGCCGTCACGTAATCGGAAGGTTGCGGGTTCGATTCCTACCAGTTTTTTTACAAATCTTCAAGATATTTGAAGTCGCGCACTTTCCTGTCCCAAAAAGTCCGTGGCACTCAGCCAACTAATCATAACTCTGTTGGGAGTAGACATATTAATTTTTTGGAGCCTTTGGTCGTTGAGATGAGCCAGGTCATAGTTATGAAATGGTCCAAAGTTGAACTTTGCCTACAGTCCTCCTTTTATTTTACATACACTATCGATCATCAGGTCAAACGTCTTTCAGTAAATTCATCAACGATCTCATCGATAATCACAAAGTGGAAACGCTTGTTATTAGTGTGGAGAAAGTTAATCTAAAGGATCCTGGTACGAAATTTGCGAATCTTTTCTAACCCTTATCTTTATAACCTGCTAACTGTTAATAAGTGTCAAATAGTATCCACTTACAGCGAAAGCCCTCCTATCTTTCTCGGCAAAAGTCCATCGTCTCAATTTCATTCAACACATCACACCGGAGATACCGTACACAGCTAGCTACATGTTCGGACTTCACAACGCCGAATGGGGAAAGATAATTACTGATATGATGGGAAAAGGTTGGTAATTATATGAGCCCGATTCTCTAAGAGTCGAACAATGTCGTACAGGGCTTGGCATAGTGTTTTTACCAAAATTGACGAAAACGGGTTTTCGAGGGCGCTGAACACGATAGTCAACATCATTTCGCGTCAACTCGACCGGTTGAACCAGGCTGCATGTAGGCTGCCTCTACATTTCTTTCAATATCTCAGCAACCGAGTAATGAAATGACTTCAAACTTGCACATGGTAGAATAAGTTCAGAATGATTCCATTGAAATCAAATCAACATATTTTAAGACATGGTAAATATGTATAATTTCAGTTCTCGAATATAAGGCTAAAATTGAAAACACGAGTTACACCAGTAGATGCGCCTTGCTCTGGCGATCATTTTTCGTAGCAGAGTATGTGGTTTGACCCCCGCTCCTTTATATTCAAGGACTATTTTCGCCTTTTTACTGCTCAAATAGAGCCAGAGTGTGAGAAATGAAATATGTTTCATTTTCGACGTCGCCTAAAGAAAGGCATTTCCTTTCATTTCTCGCTCTCTGGGCCTATCCGCACGGTAATAAAGCAACATCAACTCACAAAATGGAGCGTAACAAATGGGAGCGGGGATGAAACCCCATACTCTGCATACGAAAATTGATCGCCAGAGAAAGGCGCATCCACTGATAACTCTTGTTTTCAATTTTTGCCTTATATTCGAGAACTGAAATTATACATATTTGCAATGTCTTAAAATGTGCTAATTTGATTTCAATGAAGTCATTCTGGACTTATTGTCCCACTGTGCAAGTTTGAAGTCATTTCATTACTCGGTTGCTGAGATATTGAAAGAAATGTAGATGCAGCCTACATGCAGTGTGGTTCAACCGGTCGAGTTTACGCAACATGAAGTTTCCCATTGTGTTCAGCACCCTCGAATACCCCGTTTCGCAATTTTTCGTAAAAACACTGTGCCAGACTTTGTTCGACTCTTACAGATCCGGGCTCATATTTCCACTCACAATGTGGCACAATAGATAAACTATATGAGATACATTATGCATACCAATGCATAATTTAAGGCAAGAAATTGGATACATTCCGCATCCACAACAACTATTCGAACTGGCTTTCGACCTCCAACGAAGAGACCATAATACGGGTGAGGAAATCCATATTAAACCAATCTTGGAGTATTTACGAATTTCAATAATCTCATATTGGCACAATTCCAATTCAAGACTTATGCATACATTTTCAGTCCCTACCCAAGCTTGGCAAGAAACTGTGGTTCAATACGTCTCGTGATAATGTAAATATTATCAACAACAGACATGTTATAGATGTGAAAAATTTCAAGGATAATGAACATGACATTCAAGGTGATTTCACGGTATTTGGATTAAGTCTAATTTATGTCTAATTTTCCTTGTCTAATTTATTACAAAAAAAAATGAAAATTTTTCAGTTACAAGAAGCAGCGTGAGCATCGTTCATTCGTCGAGACGATTCGAAAGATTTCTGTTCTAATGTCAAAGTACGCCTGCTGTAACATTTTGCGTGCCACAACATAATGATCATTCTCATCTTTTAGCTTTCAATATTCGCTGTATTTCGTGAAATTCGCGTTTATTTCTGTCTCAAGGCGATAAATCACGATGACGAAAACACACACACTGTAAGCAAAAACGTAGAAGGCTTCACGGACGTTGTACAGATAAAGGTGATTAATGATAATTGATTTGCATCATCATCGCGAGCAGAGTAAATACTAGAATTCTCAATACGAGGGGAGGTTACGAGCTCGTTACGCCTCCCTTCCTCGGATTGCGAAGTAAGAGTAGGGGGGGGGTAACGTGCTCGTAAACTAGAAAATAACACGCAGTTTAGGCAAACATGCGGGGAGATTACTTAGATGGCTTTGAGGGAACTGTAGAAAGTTGCGATCTTGTTCACGGGGAGGTCATCCTGCTTGGCGCAGAATCCGATCTGAGCGCAGGCCTGTAATTCAAATTTCATTACATTTATCATAAGTCGCTAACGAGCATAACTCCTGCTAATAATTGTAATCATGATTTATTAGGTCAAACATATTTTCTTTGTACTGTTTTATCAAACGGTCGTGAGAAAGCGCGAAATTTATATACGGAGCCCGAATTACAACCCCTACCTGCTTGGGATCGGCGAGGAAGTCGTCGAGGTACTTCCAGACCTTGGGAAGGTAGTCATCCACCATTTTTTCACACTGAAATTTGTATGGTTGAAATCGCTAATTAAGTAAAGAGCTAGCCACAAAGCTAATTAGCCAACGTATAATTAGACTTGATGCTCAGTAGGTCAAAAGTAATGGTAAATCCCGTGTTTACGATTGGGTACGCGATGCTAGTTAATGAACTGAGCTAATTAATGAGGGTTGAGTAACTGACCGCTTCCCAGTACTTGGGGACGTACTTACACATGTTCTCGAGCATGTCCTTGATCTGAAAATTACTGTTGTTATCAGAACTTCCTGTCGTTAGCGTTAGAGTCGAAACAATCATCTTGTCGACAAGTTAGAAAACAATGCGTTACTTTTCATCCCGCTGTCTACAACACGACGTGTTCGAAATGTGATTTGAATGACAAACAACGCATTGAACTGAATCATTCTTCACGATTTGAATTTGATCAACCAACGTGTTCGATAATCTAGTTACGATCCGCAACTCAATGGTAAAACGTCCAGATCAGAATCCGCTAAACATGTGTGTCTCTCACATCGGCTCTCCCTTGCTCGCCGTCGACGACCTTCTTGATCTCGACGACGGCCATCTGGCACTCGTCGCACATGAACTCGTTCGTGGCGTTCTGCTGTATCGAACTTTGATAACAATGCCAGAAACATTATTTCCGAGAGGCGCACTTCTTGTTCATCCAATGTAGAATGGGTACGGTATGTACTATCTACCGCGATCTCCTTCTAACGTACCTTTTCGTCGATTTTGGCATGCTTGAGGTAGATCATTCCGATGCGATGGAAGTTCTCCAGTTTGGCGTTCGCGCACAGATGCATCTTCTTGCAGATCGCCTCTTCATCGCGCTATAGAGATAGAGATTTAAGAATATTTTAGATGTTCTTATAATATATATTGATTGCTACCTAGATCGCTACTTCCTGCTCAGGCACAAAGGTCATCATGGTACATTATCCACTATGCACTCAATGCATATTCTATGGAGAACCGTTGATTACATTCTAATGTTAATGTCTCGCTATCACACCAGAAATGGATGAAATAATTAACTTACGAGATAAGGCTCGAGCCTCTTGATGAACACTTCGATCGTGCTCACCACCATCTTGCACTCAACGGGGAATGATGACTGAAACACTGATTGACTATCATGCGAAAAATGAGATACATTTTTGGTTCTCTTCCGACAGGTGTTATACCTCCAGCGATCCAAGTGACAATCGATCAATATTCCACAGTACCGTCGATACTATTGTAGGTCGTACGCGAACTATGACTTCATCTCGCCTTTGATTACAGGAGGTATGACATCATCGTCCCCATCCGACCCAGTCACTTACCGCCAAGCAGAGGACGTTGAGAAGGACTTTGAGTTCGGCCAGTTTCTGGGGATCATCAATGGCCGCCATGATGCTGTGTACAACCTGCAATAAATGGGTACTACTAGCAATGGATCTTGCCTATCTTGTTCAGAGATACAACTGCTATTGTGTAACAACGTACTGGCCCATAATAGCCACCCCACAAACTCGCCCGAGCCTTTACTCCCGTCCTATTTGATCAATCAATATTCAGACAAACAAATTAGATCAGAATGCAGCACTTACGCTCTTGCATTCCCCGCACGCGGTCTGCAATGGCTTGACCTCGGCAATTCGGTTCGACGAGAGCATTTCATCCTGAAAAAAATCGGAGATCATATATCAAAATAGAATCTAATCTCTAGACATGTCTCAGTAATGTAATGCTTCTTCAGTACTATTGAAGCAAAGTAATCATTCAACGTGAACAGATTCATTTCTAATCATCATATTTCTAACTAGAGATCAACAATTGGGTATTCTAGACTGACCTTGTACGCGAGGGTGCATGTCACGAGGGCCAGGGCGGCGAAAAGAGGGCGCATCTGAATTCATGTTCATTAACTGAAAATGTGATCAACGCTCGAGGAGTGTTGAATCAAAAGCAAAACAAAAGCGAATGAATCAAATGAAGGAGAACTGTTGATATAGTGACTCAAGGATAATTTCGACACCCACTCACTACTAATATTGAGAGAAAAAAACACGCGCACGGAATGAGAGGAAACTGGAAAACTGAATGAATCCCTCCCATTCAACCAATGTGAGAGATGTAGAAGAGACGCGAAGGAGTGAACGATGGAGGGAGGCCAGAGGGGATGGGAGATCGTGGGGAACGAGTATACCTGGGGGAGGAGTGAGATGAGAGAACAACAGATCGAAAATTTAGCAAATTTCGAAAATTTCCCCAATGTTGTCACTCACTACTCTGATAGAGAGAAAGAAGAACATGCGCACGGTAGGAGAGGGAACTGGAAAACTGAATGACTCCTCACGTCCAATCAATACGAAGTTGTAGAAGACGCGAGTGAACGATGGAGGGAGGCCAGAGGGGAGGAACAGAGTGGCAAGGAAATACACCTGGGGGGGGGGAGGAGAGAAATGAGAAATCGTTAGTGGCGTTCAGTAAGTTTAACATGTGAGATGAGAGATCGAGGAAAAATATATACCACTCTCTCGCATTTTCAAGTTATATGTATCCCTAGTGCTACTCGGAGCTGATCGTGATATGCGAGATCGAGGAGTTTAAGAGGACGCTAAGGAATTGATGAGGGAGGGAGGCCAGAGGGGAGGAGAAGAGTGGAATGGGAATACACCTGAGGGGAGGGTTGAGACAAATGAGAGAACAACAGATCGAAAAGATGCAACACTGAACAAAATAGCATGAGAAAGAAGATAGAAGAGGATGATAGAGAACATCGGAGAGAGGGTCTGATGTCCACTTAGAAACAGCTGTTCTCTAGGTCACACGCTGGTTCATTGGGCCACAGACCGGAGAGGAACAATCGTCTGACTCTTTCCAAATATCATACTCTCTCCATTTCTATATCCGGTGTGAGAGTGTGTGTGATATGAGGCGAGTCAGACCATTGCTCCCGGGGAGTTGATGGAGCACCATGGTTTGATCGATCGGGCAGGCGTTAAAATCGTAATGTCACACAAATCTGACCACATTTTTTTGAATATTCTCGGAAAATAAATGTGATTACACGGATATTTAGAGAATGAAATACGTTTCCCTTTTCTCACAGTACCTACAAAAGTTTGAAATATTTTAATAAAGTTGTGAGCCCACACCACTTCTACTGCTATGTTTTATTTCATTTTCGTGTGAAAAGTGGTCTGAGCTTGATAGGCCTTGATAGGCCCCTTTCCATTTGGTGGAATTTTAAAATTATATTAATCTTCACCCACTTTGTTTCCTCAGTGTTTGAAGAGGGACACTGCTATTTGGTTAGTGGGACACATTTGAAGCGCGCTTTTGCACAGATTTCGCACACGTTTTCGGCCGGGGCGGGAGTGAATGGGAGAGCGAGACTATGACTCATTCCTCTCTTTCTTTTCCACCTCAACAGCTTTTCATTTTATTGTTTTTCTCTGCATATAATCGGAAGCTTCCTCACAGGGTGATAATTTGTTTGTCATAGTGCGCAATTCTGCAATGCCTTTCGCGCGTGATTATAACCTCCGGGCGTCGTAGCTTACAGCTTTAATATACCTTTAATATTGCACAATTCGTGGTAAGTAGGGAATCCTTCACATAGTCCGAACTAAATACCGTAATTCGCATCATTTTATAGCCCAACAGACTCCATATTCAATTCTCGAAATCATGAGAATCACGCATTCGCACAAATATCACACGCGTATTTTATATTTCTCGGGGATAGAGTTTTAAATTTATTTATGCAATTGTGTCAAATGATCAACCAACTTGTTCTAGGGTCAAAATGGCTCATGAATTGTCCCCGATCGAGCAGCTTCCTGAAGAAATTCTGTACGAAATCATCGGCAATGCCCTCGAATCGATTTTCTCTCTGAAACTGGTTAGTATTCACTCCGAGTCTAATATTTGTGATGTTTTTCTGATATGAGATCCATCCGAGTGGTCGGTTTTAACGCGATTACTTTTTTCTAATCATCCAGGTATCAAAATACTTCAATGATCGAGTGGATGCGTACTTGAAAAGGTCGAGGGCCCTTCGACTTGCCGATCGATTGGACATGGAATGGACACAGGTCAGTGAAACTTTGTCAGATTCGGAACAATGTCATCCGTGTTTTCTAAATAACTGGCTATGCAAAGCCCTATTAGCATTCTCTAAAAGTGTTCGGAACAGGTATTGCTATGAGGAGTAGAGCAACACGTGAATCTTTGAGGAGTTTCGGTTCTCAACAAACCAATGTCCATTTTTTAGGATGATGTAACGAGAGTTACTGTTGGCCTCCAGCTTGAAAAAGTGGTTCTGTTCAAACTTCGACTCAATCGTCACGTGATCAGTGATGATTTTCCCTGGAGTAAGATCGATTCCAGCAACCCTGATTGGCGAATCATTGAGGTAACGGTTTTCTCCTAGGTTAATTCTAGAGCTCGAGAAACGATACCACGCCCTCTTCATTGTGCACGCTCTATATACCGGTCGATCGGCGAGAGTGTGCAGAATGAATTGAGCGTGGTATCGTGCTCCTCGTTTTGTCCAAGGTTAGCCCACCTTCAGCCGTACCAATGGAAATTTCACGTCTCTGACGATGTACATCCGTTGCAATATTTCACATTCGACTTCGTCGCGACGGAAGAATTTCTGAATAACCTCAATAAGTGCTTGGGCGGAAGCAGCAATGCTTCATTGAAGCAGGAAATTGGCAATGTGAGGACATATTGCTATAATAATATAATATTTTTAATAATAATAATAAACTGGTAATAATATAATCCATTTAGGTGTATCTTTACACGTGCGATTCCAAACCAACTTTCCGTCGAGAGCAACAACTTCACTTTCGAAAACTGCTCAGTGGAATCAACGTCCGAGAGTTTCACTATGGTGGCAATATCTCGAATGAGGATGTGTTCGTTTTACTTTTATATTCAAAAATTATTCCGAATTTCAGGGAATTCATCAACGAATTTATCGAAGATCATAATGTCTACCGTCTCAATTTGCAGCAAATGGAAACAACTGTCTCTGATCCCGGTACGATTCGCCTTCAGAAAATTTGCACTTGTAATTTAATTGAAGTAGGGTTGTAATATTTTTGAAATAAAATTTAAATTTCACTCGTGATCACTTTTTTTCAGTTAGCGCTTTGCTTGGATTTTCATCGCGGGTCCGCTCCCTATACCTCAATGAAAACTTAATATCGATAAACGAAAAATGGGAATACATGTTCGGGCTTCATAGCGTCGAATGGGCAGATATCATTTTGGCAATGCTTGGCAAAGGTATGGAATGTGCAAATTATTAATTAATTTAATTTATCAATTAACTAATAGAAATGAAGCTGGACAATCTACGCATAAACGGTTTTGATGTACCTCGATGGCTTTCGCCTGCTAGTCAAGAAAAACTCAAGAAGGTATTAGATACTAGAGTTCGAGAAACAATACCACGCGCTCTATATTCGACACGCCCTCTAGACCGGTCAATCGGAGAGTGAATTCATATAATCAGAATCGTTTTTTTCTCCATTTTTTCCATATTTCATATGAGCCCGTTTGCGTAAGAATCTGACAATCGCTGGCATTGGCCAAAAAAGTCAAATCGCTCTATGTCTGCCTATTGGGCTTATCTGACACGCTGATGACGATAGGCATATTCATTTTGCTCAAAAACCGATCGTTGGCTCCAGAAGGCGTAACGTCGAAAACGGACTTTTTCGAATACCTTGATCCCAGGTCGCTAAAATTACAATACAATACAATACAATATTTATCTGTTATCGCTTTCTGGGCGCAGATCAAGATGTGGGGTCAGAAAAGGTCGTTCTTCTCATTTCAAGATGGTCATTTGCGGTGTGCTTGCGAGAGGATGTTGGATTGCATTGCATAGATAGGTCGGTGCATAGATAGGTTGGAGTCACTATAGGTCGTAAACGAAGCCTTGCGTGTTCTAGAATCTTCTCTGCACGAATCCGCCAGACTCGATGATCAATCTTTCAACGAGATGATCGAGTCGAGATTCTGAAGGACCAAACATCTTAGTAGGTCATACCCATCACACGGTGACCACTCCGGCTTGGATGGGGATTCTCTTTTCTTGATGAGTCGAAGGCGGAAGCGAGGGGTATTAGGGGCAACCAATCCAAATCAGAGAGAAAAGGGAGAGGGACCGCTCGCGACGACTAACAAGGAATGGAAAATTAAGCCCGCATGATCTCCGGGACAGAATTGAATGGCGAATACGCCTGTCTAATTCATTTTTCATTAATTATTAAAATTAATTAGCAAAATTGAACCTTTTAGTGTCTTAATTGTACCCCCGAGAGACATAGCTCAGTCTGACCTTCTTGACGAGACGAACCCAAATTTATGCTTAAACATAAATAAAAACATCGCCGAAGGTTAATGCCCGCGAAATAGTGGACATTCTTGAGTCAAAAAAGCACAGAGTCGGGGTGTGGAGGGAGGAGATGCGCAGAGGAGGGAGATAGGAAGGGGTCGCCGAGTGCAAGACTCGGGTAGATCAAGGGAAGGGCCAATGGAATCGCAGATTCTTCATGCAAAAACGTTCACTATTTCGCCGGCATTAACCTTCGGCGATGTTTTTATTTATATTTAAGCATATATTTGGGTTCCTCTCGTCAAGACGGTCAGATTGAGCTATGTATCTCGGGGTACAATTAAGACACTAAAAAGTTCAATTTTGCTAATTAATTTTAATAATTAATGAAAAATGAATTAGACAGGCGTGTTCGCCATTTAATTCTGCCCCGGAGATCATGCGCGCTTAATTTTAGCGACCTCTAGGATCAAGGTATTCGAAAAAGTCCTTTTTCGACGTTACGCCTTCTGGAGCCAACGATCGATGTTTGAGCAAAATGAATCTGCCTATCGTGATCAGCGTGTCAGATAACCACAATCGGCAGAGATAGAGCTATTTGACTTTTTTGGCCGATGCCAAAAATCTTTAAAATTGTCCGATTCTTATGCAAACGGTCTCATATTTGAATAATGCATGGCAAACGATTGATTCGAATGAAGAGAACGTATTATCGTTTTTCGAAGTCTACTATTATTTCACGTCTTCAAAATGACGATGTAAGCCAACAAAAGTGCAAAAGTCGCCTTTATTAGTGTATAGTTGGCATATTTAGTACGAGATTGCTATCCCAAATCAGTTGTGTGATACATGGCTCATCTTCGATACAATTCTCATTCAGTTCATTCCACAACTCGAGCGTCCAGTGTCCTTCGAGGGCTACTGTGGCAATGTGCATCGAAGATTTGCTGATTACATGGACAGAGGATACTCGGTTCGAGGTGAAGCTTTTCCCGAAACATGCTTTACACAATTTTGAGTTCGTGTTGTTGCATACTATATGAAAAAAAAGTTTTTCTCGGAGCAGTCGTCTGACTCTCTTCAATGTTCACACTCTCTCGTCTTTGTGACTGACGAGAGTGCGTGCATACTGAAGAGAGTCAGGCCATTGCTCTTGCAGCGATACGCGGCGGAATGAGCATCCAGTACTGTGCACGAGGTCCTTCCCAGTCGAGGAGTGCAGCATCGCATCTAGTGATCTCTTCATCGAACGACGTCTAAAACAATAATCAACCTCTGTATAATGTTCAATAAATGATATTTGTCGTTGTGATATATTTCGAAGATATCTCACATGATAATCTATGAAATAAATACCACGAATTGATTAAATTTAAAAAGTGAAAACACGTATTATCCACAGTTCCTTATTGCTATTCTTTGCCGTAGTGAACCATTTCAAAGACATCTCACATGATCTTGAGAAACATATCGCTAAAGAAAGTCTATATCTCCCAAGAGTCCACGTCGTTTGCTCGTCGCACGGATCACGGCTCGTTAAGGCAGCCCTTGAACGCACGAATCGCGCCCCTCTGTCCTCACTCTAACCCGGGAAACAGCCATGCGACGCGAGCCCTGCGAATATACACCTGATCTGTTTAAAATCTTCGCAATGATCGATCATGGACAGCGCGAGACCATTTCAGAACCGGAAATCGATATTTTTTTGCAAAGCCCAGATAGCAATACGATGATGTTTAGGCACGCTTTCATCACGCTATTCGCACTCTTTCGGAGCGCATTTTATGTAGTGACCGCGAAGAGATAATGGAGAATGTCAGACGAAAGAATTGAGAGTGAGTCACGTGTTGATAGTCGCGTCGCTTTTTTTGCTCCTTTCTACTTATCGAATTGAATTTTCGTATTTCTTCAAGCTTTCATGAACGTTTTGAGTGTCCTGTTGCGCATATTTTGAACTGTCGTTCGTTCCTGGTTATAGTCACTTCGAAAGCGCCGTTGCATGTCCATAGCGTATCAATGGATAGGTAGGCTTAGGCTTAGGCTTAGGCTAAGTAATGACGCGTGTGCTCTCTTCACTCCTTGTGCTCTTTCACATGTCAATCGAGAGAGTTGTCGTGACGAAAATATTTCTTACCAAGCCATTCCTTCCATAGCCTGCGTGCAATATTGCGCAACATCGAGCACGACACTAAACTGGACAGGGAGAGAAGTACAATCATATTTTGTTACTTGCTCTCACTCTCTATGATTCACTTGAGTACCAATGTTGTTGATTATTAGTTCTTTGCGAACAAAAATATGAAACTAAAATATTAATTTTCAGATTATTTGTTCAAATTACACAATTCGCGTTTTAGGGTCAGAATGCCACACGAATTGTCCCCGATCGAGAAGCTTCCAGAAGAAATTCTGCACGAGATCTTCGACAATGCTCCCGAATCGATTCTGGCTCTAAAAATGGTTAAAGTTCTCACTGATTTCTAGCAGTGAATGATGTTCTTCTAGTGAGTGTTTGTGTTCAGGTGTCAGTTATGTTTAATGAACGAGTAGATGCTTATGTGGAAAGAGCTAGGACCATTCAACTCGGCAATTGTTTGGATATGATTATTGCTGACCTCGTCAGATTATTGCTGACCTCGTTCTCCAATCCATCGAACCATATCAGAGAATCGTCTATGAAATTTCAGAACATGAAGATATTACAATATTTTGTTTCGTTATACAGTATCAGTGCATGGTTATGACCTCGAGAAAAAGTTTATTGTACGCGTGATAAGCCAAGGCTTTCCCTTGAGGCGGATCGACCCGATAAACATCGAAAGTATAAACATCCAGGTAGGAATTTCTGAATATTTTCCCAGTATATACCTATTTGTGCACTTTCAGCCGCGCGGCTGGAAGTTCCATGATTTGGAAGAGCCGATGGAATATTACTCTTTCGAATTCGTTGTAACCGCAGAAGCGATGATGAGCCTGAACAAATGCATTGGTGGAACGAGCAGTGCCTCAACGAAACAAACAATTAGACAGGCGAATATTTTCTTTTTTTTCTAAAATAGTAACAATAAATTATACATGCAACATAATAATAATAACAACAAAATAACACACATTTAGGCTCGTCTACACGGCTATGATGGCACACCTCCACTCCGACAGCTTTATTTTCGGAAACTTTTCACTGGGTTTAAAATTCGAGAGTTTCACTATAGTGGTAATATCTCGAATGCGGATTTGTTCGTTCGACCTTGCTTTGCTTTAAAACTAATTCATAAATTTAAGCGTTTTTGTAAACACAATGATTGATGAGCATAATGTCGACCATCTAAATCTGAGGCTATTGGGGACAATATATTCTTCTATTCCAGGTGCGAAACAAATTATAAACCATGCATAATGTACAAAATGAAATATACATCTGTCCATTTCAGTTAGCGCATTGCTTGGATTTTCATCAAGAGTCCGATCCCTATACTTCACTCACAATTTCGACTCTGACAATGGAATGGTTAATCAACCTTAGGTAGCCCACTGAAAAAAGTGAGCTACCTAAGGTTCATCGATTCGATGATGATTCTATCAGGGTGTGCGAAAACCTTTTACATCAACATTATCATATAGATATTTAATCGAAATATTCGATCCAAAAATTTTCCTCAAATTCATATTTGTTCATTGTCACGAGATGCAGAGCGTTGCTCTAGTGATTTAGTCGGCCCTTGGATTAATTGAATTTTGGAATCACATTTTTTCGCCTTCTTGTAACGGATGTGTATTATGGTTTTTTGAAAGATGCTATCGGACACCGCCATGGGATAGGTGAACCACAAGTAGGTAAAATTTGATAATTTTACTTCGACGACTGATCATTCTTCGTGAAAATCATTGGGATTAATGTTCGGCATTCAGAACATCGAATGGGCAGACATCATTATATCTATGCTTGGGAGAGGTATGAAATATACACAAATTAATTAATTGTTTATAAAAATCTAATTAACAGGAGTGAAAAGATAACGTAAAAATAAAACGAAAAGAGGTATTAATAAACTAATTATTAGACATGAAGCTTGAAACCTTGCGCATGGACAACATGGATGAGAATGGATGGCTTTCGCCTGCGAGCCAAGAAAAACTCAAGAAGGTACTAATGAAAAATTGTCCGATTTATCGCATAATTAGAGTAAAGTTTTCGTAACAGGAAATTCCGCAGCGTGACTCTTTGTACGCATTCTGAGCGAATTTCTTTTAAACACCTTTTAGTTTATTCCGCAACTTGAGAGGCATGTTTCCTTCGAAAGCTACCACAGCCTACATGGAAGATTTTATTTCATGGATAGGGGATACTCAGTTCGAGGTGACATATAATTATCAAAATTTGTGTAAACTACACATCAAATGTATGCTTATCTTTTTGACTACATACTATGTACATAGTCAACATACGCTGCTCAAATACATGAAAAAACATGTTGTATGATTGTACATGCACGATCTACGAAAAACATTATTTTCTTGGAATTTGCCTTGAAAATTATGAGCTATATTCGAGTGTTCGAGTTTATGCACGCTATGATAAAACTAACTGTTTGCAGCGATACTATATATTTTATCTACGCTCGGCGGCGCAACGAAAGACGAATAATTACTTATGTGTTATGATACAAGAGAGTTGACTCTCCTCACACTGAGGTCAAATACGATAGGAAGGGGGGAATGGGGGGAAGGAGGTGCAATCGTAAAATGCGAAGATCCAATCGGCTGGTCTCATCTGTCTTCGTCTGTTCTGATGGGGAGTTTTATCGAGGAGGAGGCACTCGAGGTAGACCAGGTAGACTCTGCTCCGAGATCCAGCGTCAGGGGATCTCTAAAGGGGGGAGGGGGTGAGAATGAAGGAATGTGGTAAGGTAGTGGAAGGAGGGAATACTATTGGAAACTACACATCAAATGTATGCTTATCTTTTTGACTACATACTATGTACATAGTCAACATACGCTGCTCAAATACATGAAAAAACATGTTGTATGATTGTACATGCACGATCTACGAAAAACATTATTTTCTTGGAATTTGCCTTGAAAATTATGAGCTATGTTCGAGTGTTCGAGTTTATGCACGCTATGATAAAACTAGCTGTTTGCAGCGATACGCAGCGGGATGAGCATCCAGTACTGTGCACGCGACCCTTCCGCAGCTGGCTCGCGTCTAGCGATATCCTCATCGAGTGATGTCTAATGTATACAACATACTATCTGATAAAATCAACATATGTCTTCAGCGACTTGGCACTGGCCGAAAATTGGAATTACCACTAACTTCGCCAATAGGTCGGCTTTGACGAGGGAAACCGATGAGCATCGCCAGAATGTCGATCCGCATCCGCGCAGTCGCGGGCGCGGATTTTGAAAAATGAACTACCGTAGCCCTGATTTTTTTAAATCGACTCCTACGACTGCGGCGGTAGGGGCGCTGCATTCCTTGGCAAATTCTAAGACTTTTTTACTCCGGGGAATTTTTCGATAAGTTTCCATCAAACGCCTGAAATCGAAAATTCCACTTTTATTCCGGACATACATGCAATTCCTGAGAAATTTTTCAAGATTTCCGACAAATATTATTTGCGTCATAGCTTCAGCTTGAGCCGACACATCTTTCAGTAGAAAGGCGCGAATTAAAATTGTCTATAAGGGCGAAAATTAATTATTTATGCATTATGGTGTAATTTTTGGGTTACTGTAAGCGATTGCAAAAGTTGAACGACTTTTCCCAATTGGCGTAGAATAGTCTAAAATCGATTTCCAGGCCACATAATACCAATTGGGAAAAGTCGTCCATCTTTTGCACTCGCTTACAGTAACCCGAAAATTACACCATAAATAATTAATTTTCACTTCCTCATAGAAAATTTTAATTCGCGCCTTTCTGCTTAAAGATGTGTCGGCTTAAGCAGAAGCTATGACACAAATAATATTTGTCGGAGTTCTAGAAAAAATTCTCAGGAATTGCTTGTATGTCCGAAATAATAATGGAATTATCGATTTCCGGCGTTTGATGGAGTCTGATCGGAAAATTCCCCGGAAAAAAAAAGTCTTAGAATTTTGCAAAGGAATACAGCGCCCCTACCGCCGCAGTCATTGGAGTCGATTTAAAAATTTGGGGCTACGGTAGTTATTTTTTTAAAAATATGCGCCCGCGACCGCGCGGATGCGGATCGACATTCTGGCGATGCTCATCGGTTTCCCTCGTCAAGGCCGACCTATTGGTGAAATTAGTAGGAATTCGAATTTTCGGCCAGTGCCAAGTCTATTTCGATTCTGTCAGATAGTGTGTATACTATGTCAGTCCTCCTAGTAACTAACCATAGTCCGTTATACAAAGTAGTTGACATGAGCCAATTTGAAACGTTCCAATTAATGAATTTTACATCCAATGAATCGTACATATTCATAAGCTGCTTCGTATCTAGTGATGATAGCACTGCTCGTAGTATGATTCATTTGTGTGCAAATACATATAGATTTTCGCAAAAGAGCTTCCCATGCCGGGAATCGAACCCGGGCCGCCTGGGTGAAAACCAGAAATCCTAACCACTAGACCACATGGGAGGACGAGAAGGATGCCTCTGAATGCTTTCAATCCTCCTATTGAATGATGGGAAAAGAATGTGTTCAGGTGATGACTTCGTAAACCTTGCAGATAACAATAATACCATAGACCCGTTCACAGACGAATAACAATTTGTGTCAACTAAAGAATGGAAACATCATGAATACATATGACAATTTCTCAATGCATGTTTGCATAATGTATGTGCCAACTGTGTTAGTAATACCAAAATGGTTTATGCTACTACGTTGTGGAGCAATTTCGGATACAATAGTTCAAGCATTGTGCGATTATCTTGGTTCCAATCCGGAAAATACGTTACAGCGAAGCTGATCACCTGAATTATATTAGATTAATATTTCCTGATAATTCGTTAAAATATACGAAATGAACATCTTACTTATTTCTGGATTCCATGTTGATTATGAAATATCCTTCGTGAGACTCATCGGGAAGAGATCCTGCAAACAAAATGAATGCACTAGGTCGGATGATAACTATGACGTCATGCCGCATTTGATCCATCAAATGAGGCATGACGTCATGGTTATCATCCGATCTACCGCCAACAAGAATTAGAGTCAGGGGCAGTCGGTAGCTGGGCTGCGTTAAATCTAACGATCTCTTCATGCCGCAAATCCTCTCGACGTTGTGATAGTGCGAGTGAGTATACGGAATGAAGAGACCGAAAAATTTAGGCGCATCTCAGGTAGACATTAACACTAGTGTTTCAATTGTCAGGTCAATTTGTCTCATTTTCGGGTATGTTTCAAGTGTGCGTCACATAGCTTGGGAGCATATCACCTATCTAGCGTATCTAGAACACATCCGAAAACGGCCCAAATCACTTGAAAATTGAACCCTTATCAACAATGTGTTATTCAATATTTGGTCGGTTGATTCGATGTGAGGACACGCGGAGCAATGTTCATACTCTCCTCATTTCGCGTACTCTATCGGTGAAATGAGAAAGAGAGCGAGATAGCATGCAAATCGTAGAGAACGACTATTCGATAATTTCTTTCTATCAAGAATTTGCAGGTCAGGTCTACCAAAATTAACATAATTAATTTTCTGGAATATGACGTTGCATGCAACCTAAAAAGATACACAGGTTTAAAAAGTACTGGAGCGGCCACGTCAAGCGAAATCGCAGTCGTCAAGAAGTTGCGCAGAGGTGTTCAAAGTGCTTCGAGGAAACGTTATCTTTCAGGGCACGTGAAATACAACAAGATTATATTTAATTACTCACGAAGGAATACAGCCGTACTCTCGTCGGGGGTGCCCATTCTACGGTACATGTGACCGTTGTGGGAGATCATCAGCGTCCCAGTAGACTTATTCTGGAATACATGCTACTCCATATGGAATACTCCATACAATTTTGGTAGTTGTGGTTCTGATCTTCACTAAATGTTGGTGGTAAAATCTTTTGAAAGTGAACGGGAAAACATAAACCAGTTTTTATGTATATATGAAAAAAACAGGTGGAAGATTAGGTCCGAATCGCAGTTTCCATTACCACTAGTCACTAGCGCACTCGGCACTATGTCGGATGAGAACTATGACATCATGCCGCCTTTGATATATCAAAGGCGGCATGATGTCATAGTCCTCATCCGACCTAGTGCCGCGCACTCATAAACATTTCGAGAAAGAAGATTTTACTTTTGGCCTCGACTCAATTTCACCAGCCCTAGATACTAGACATGCTCTACGATTGTAAAATAGCAGGTCAATAAATAATTAAATATTAGCAATTTGTAATTTCCGTGCGTGCCTTCTCGGGTCCGGAGTAGCTGGTGACAGTGGTGACGAAATCCTTGTAGAAGCGCACGCCTTCGGCCACCGGCTGAAATGCCAAAAATAGCAATATGAGCGCTATATCGAGTACAAAGCAATTCGAAAATGAAAAGAAAGGGAACCCGCTAGTACAATAGGCAATTGGGAGCGTTGAGAAGGGAGAAATATAGTGCGCAATACTGGGCACGTTCTCTTCATTCTACACACTCTATCGACCCGTTGAGTGGTAAGAGAGTGTATCTTGCAACGACATTCCCCTAACTGAGGCTGAGGCAGAACTGTGGTACTTTTCAGAACTCCCATCATCAACTTTCGTAATTTGCGTAGGCAGCGATATCGCAATAATTCTCCAAATAGGTATTCATTGCTCTAACCTGGCTTCTGATCATGAACATGAGTCCGAGACGGTCGAGCGTCGACTCGAGTACATCATCACCGAAGCACACGCTGATGCCACGAGCAGCGTTCGGCTCGAATCTGAATGGAAAAGCGTCGAAGAAGATAAAGTGCAAATTGAACACCAGGGTCAGTAAATGAAAACAAAATTGATTTATTAAATAAATGTCTAGAAATTTTCAATTAAATTATATTTGTAATTATTTAATCTTAAAATACCCGCTGAGTCCCTCCTTGAAGTCGGCCCAGAGTAGATCACGCGCCAGTTCGTGCTGTTCCACGTGTTCCAGCGGCTTGGGAATCTGATCGAATTGGAGATCAATCAAATATCAAAGATCGCTCTCAAAATGACGCCAGCATTGAAATTTTGAGAACATATGAGGATACATAAAGTTTTTTTTTTAACTGACCCCAGATCAAGTTGATCTGATCAACTCTTTTTGCCCTTGATATTAAAGCAACTATAACTCAAACTTTTGACCATAATTGATTGGATACCACGGAGCAGATAAAATAAAAAGAATATCAAAGATACTAAATTCAAAGTTCAACCCTTACTCTGCGAATGTCGTCCAGACTGCTCAGTCTTGGCGATATTCCGCTGTGCGCGAAGAGCTGGAATCTGCCTGAAGAGAACACATTGATGCACGGTAAAGTTGTGCAAACAATAACGATGTATTTTCGGGAATCGGTCTCCATTTGCATCAATGCAGAATTTTGCGACCTGTTTCAATATTCATTGAAACTCCCTGATACACGCACATTCAAACACGAATTTTGGCCTTACATTTGGGTCTTACATGTTTTCTTTCGAGCATATCGGGCATAGTGATATGTTTCATGTACACTTTATAGTTTATTATATATAGGGAACATGAAACATATTCGAAAATGATGCAAACATTTTTCAATAAGAGAACTCTACCAACGAACCATGGAAGCACGCGTGGCATGTGATTGAATACGTCGTTGAACTTCTCGAAGAGGTCCGCAGCCATCGACTGAATATGCACAATTAAAATAATAATACAAATATTAATAAAATTGTCATATATTTCGTCATCAATTTCTGTACATTTGGATTGTAAATTTAAATTCTGGTAATTTTCTCATGATTGGCGTAAAGATTGCGTCCAATTTAGCGACTTTTACTCGATATTCCAACTTTACAGTATCCCTATATAGAGCAGCTACACTATACCGACAGTGTACCTGACTGAACTTGCGCTGCAGCTCCGCTCTGAATCCCTTGGAGTAGTTGACCTCGCGCGTTTCGTGCTTACCGCGCAGCATGATCACCTGGGATAAAGTTATGTAAATTCAATATCATTTACATAGTGAGATCGTTAGTCGGTCAGATGATATGTAACAATCAACACGATCTTCATCAAGAACAGGAACATGAGCACCTCCAGCGAGTGGTCTCCACTGAAAGATCAAAGATCAAGGATGAAAGATGGGAATTATTGGCTTACTCCCCTCCCCTTACCTATCCGTTCTTATCATACCCTGTCCCTCATCAGTCATGTGCATATAAAAAGGAATGCGACAAAGGCTGATTGTGCTCACAGGTGTTAATATGCTAATGTTAACGTGCGGATTCAGGCTGTTTGTGAGCAATAAACGGTATCCACTGCCTAGTCAACGAAGTTACCGAGGAAGAGGAAATGATGCCAGAAATTTGCGGAAATGGGCGCCAGAAATATACCAGAAAAAAAACCAAAATAATAACAAAATAACATAAATGAGTTAAACTATTGGAAATATATTATCAATATAACTATTAAAATTGTATTCATTACTACGAAGATACTGCACTTCTTATTCTTAATTTTCGCTTTTGTGCAGCTGAAAGATCGTTAGGAAGTTTTACTTCGCAAATTATCTGCCACTTTTTCGGTTTCGGCCCCCCTCCCTCTTCCTCATCTTCCCCATTCATTTCTGTGAATCCGACCCTGACTCCGTTTTACTCCTCAATCTTGGGCGGGAATAGGGAATGAGAGGAGAGGGGGTGACCGAAAACCGAAGAAGTACAAATTTCTTTATGTTGCTCAAACAGTAGCGCTCGAAATTCGGGAAATCGTATCTTCTATCTTCACACGATCTCTCCATTGGATAAGTTGGCAGGGTGCGAAGAGAGAATATGCGCTTAGTCGCATTTAGCACTCTATTACTTACTGGGATTGACCAAAGGATGCCGCTTATGCGAATCGCTACGTGCCTCTCCATCGCACATTGCGAAATCAGGGGAGGAGTAGGGTTAGGATCATATGTGTCGAGGAATGGCGGCAAGGGGGGGGGGGGTACTGAGCACCGCAAGCATGAATAGGGGAAGCATGAGGGGGTCATGGTAAAATCGATAATAAGTGATGGTAGGTCAAGACTAAGTACCGTACCCAATCGATAGTACAGTACCTCCAGATACAGTATATGGCTACCGTAACCCTCGATCATCACTAACTGCCTTTAGTTTCGAAAAAAAATAAAAGAACCGTCCCCAAATGAAAAAAAATCAAAGTACCGTAGCCAATCGATAGTACAGTACCACCAGATACCGTATACCACTACCGTAATCTACCGTAACCTAGCGCAACCCTACATTGTCGCAAAATAACCTTATTTTTTTAAAAAAAGTCCTGGTACCGTACCCAATCGATTATACAGTACCCAAGTAACTACCGTAACCCAGTTCCGTGGGTCAGATCCAGTTCCTTGGGTCAAGCATTTTTCTAAAAATCCAAAATCGAAAATAAAATTAATTTAAAGTATATTTCCGTATATCTAATTACTGTAGAATCATCTTATGATCTATTTGGAATTTTTAGAAAAATGTTTGACCCAAGGAACTGGATCTGACTACGGTAGTTACTTGGATACTGTAGAATCGATTGCACCAGGACTTTTTTGAATAAAGTTATTTTCCGATAATGGATGGTTGCGCTAGGTTACGGTAGGTTACGGTAGTGGTATACGATGTCTGGGGTACTGTACTATCGATTGGTCCTGGTAATTTATTTTTATAAAAATAAAGTTAGTTCGCGATATTCCGGGGTTACGGTAGGGGTATACGGTATTTTGGGGTACTGTACCATCGATTGGCTGCGGTGCTTTGATTTTTTTTTCATTTGGGTACGGTACTTTGATTTTTTTGAAAATAAAGTCAGCTAGTGATGATCGAGGGTTACGGTAGCCATATACTGTATCTGGATGTACTGTACTATCGATTGGGTACGGTACTTAGTCTTGACCTACCATAACTTATTATCGATTTTACCATGACCCCCTCATGCTTCCCCTATTCATGCTTGCGCACCGCCCCAAATTTGGGGCGGTGCTCAGTACCCCTCTGTCACCGCCGGCGTGGACACCTATGGTTAGGAGAATCGCTACTACTTATTTTTATCAACAAGGTAACCGCTACGGCGGGTTACCTTGTTGATAAAAATAAGTTGTATTTCCGGCTACGTTTCAGGTAACCTACATAAACAATTCGGTGTATAGAGCACCCGAAACATATTCGAAATTGGGCACAATTTTTCCAATAAGATAACTCTACTACTCACGCTTCGCATGGCCAGATGGCTAACGATGTTGCTGTAGATGCGGAATTCACTCGTCGTTCGGGCATCATCTGTTGCCAGCAGCGGATCCAGAATCTCGCGACTGCAACATTTTTAGAATTAGTAAAATTAATTTAATAAAATTATTAGTTAATTAATTAACTCACTCAATCGTTGCCTGATCTCCGGCGAGGCTGAATCCATCAACTCCAGTTATGAAGGACTCGTGAAATGGCTGGGTGGCTCCGGGCCACTCGACAGAAGACTACATCGACCACTCGTGATGGAGGGGAGAGCAGAGAGTGAGGGGAGGAACGAATGGAGAAGGTGTTTACGTGCAAATGGAATATCAAAATTGCACGTTTTATTGTTCTTTGTTTGTCGGGTACGTGAGATACGGACAACATAATTTTTACAAGAATGGAGAGAGGATTGTGAGGGAAGGAAAATATTCCAATGATCTAACTACATCGCTCCCGTTCTCTGTAGATTAAACAATATATATTTTTGCAAAAAAAGCTTCCCATGCCGGGAATCGAACCCGGGCCGCCTGGGTGAAAACCAGAAATCCTAACCACTAGACCACATGGGAGGACGCGAACATGCTCTAAATTTCACACTTTCTGGAAATTGGCGAATGAAAGGTTTACAGAGGATTATGTGGATATTTTTGCTCAGTGTTAATTTGAATCTCGACTTATTCATTTTAATCTCGACTTATTCATCTCTTTATCTCGATTTAGTAATCTCTTTCTTATCTCCGCTGGCTGATCAATTGAACGTTTAGTTGATGACACGGATGACACGGACAATTTTTCAGAGCTATATATTACATAACTATTAGGGTGTCCCGAAAGTTCGTGCACTATTTTTACTTATTCTTTCCCTTTCGAACTATAATGCACCATATCAAATATAGCTATGTGTTTTGTACATGTGCAGGTTTACTAATTGATTCCGCTATCATATTCTGAAAACACTATCTAATTACGCTGAAATTACCTGAAAAGTCGATTTTCGGTCATGTCGTTGTAAAATTTTTAACACAAATTAGGACTATTTTGTGAGACCCGGATTGAAACCAATGAAGGAGATGGGTGTGCAGTTATTTTTAAAATAGTCACTCAACATCTATCTTTAATGATAGCTGAAATAGTGCAAAACTTTCAACTTTCATTAATTTTAGAAATGTCTTTTTTTTAATTATTAAATTTTGTAATCTTTTTTCGAATGACAAGCCACTCAAAAAATAATAGTTCTTAGTTTTAGTTTATTAGCAATCGTTTAGATCCATGTTTGGAATGAAATTCTTTTTAAAATTTTTTTAAAATTTTGTTTTTTAAAAAACTTTTTAAAATTTTGTTTGGAAAATCACGAGTTTCGTTAAAATTCTGCAATGCAATATGGGGCAGCAGGATGTTTGGGAAACTTGCTTAGAATGAACTACTAACTCACAGGAGCGGATAATCTGGTTTATATCTCTACATATGAGAGAACTGTAAATGGGGTGTTTCTATATGGATCAGGATTAATTATATTATTTTTGCGAAAATGCAAGGATTTCAAGCCCTGAAGTATGTAAACGGAAGAACAGTGGATGCTCTGTCCAGCACCGATTACTACCCCCTTACAAGTTTGATGACATTTGAAAAACATATTTTCAAAAAGTAGTGCACGAACTTTCGGGACACCCTAATACATAGGTGAGGCCGACGATTCGTTGTCTTATAATATATTTGCTCTGGCTACCTGGATTTGATTGAAAGCAAGATACTTTGATTTAATTATGTTTATTTATAAATAAAGATCATGTAATAAAAAAACATGTAATGTATAAAGAACAACAATGCGAGATTTTGGAAGCAACTTCATAAGCATAAAGTGAGGTAGATAATATGTAATATTCAAAGGATAACTCGTTATAATCAATTGCGCAATAAAACGATAATTACATTGATGAGTAAGTGAAATTTTGGTCCCTAAACAGCGGTGAGTTCTTTCACGGATCAGCTTACAATATTCAACACATTTCGAAGTTTCTTCTCAAGTTCTTCATTGCGTCCTTTGAGCTCATCTCGTTCCGTTTCCGTTGCTTTGAGTCGAGCTTTCAATTCTTCAAGAGTCTGAACAATTCTTTGGATCATTGATATTTCAAATCATTCACTATATTAACCTTATCGTTCGCTTCCTTGGTGTTGACTTGATCTTTGACTTCATCTTCCTCCATTTGAGCGCTTCCACTTGCCTGTGCAATGATAACCTGAAATTCCCAATCATTTATGGAGCTCTCAAGAATAAATGTACCATATCATTTTCCAGTTGGCCTTGAGTGAAAATGGGATTAGGTCGAGGATGAGTTGGCGTTGAGGGACGTCGGAAGACGACGAGAGGCGGTTCGGGAGGCTCTTCGATGACGTCTTCGCCTTCATCGAAGACCTAAGCTTCCGAGCTAGGTCCATCAGAGTGATGCGCATTCAGCGATTCATGTGAAGTATCGAGTGGTTGGCTAAAATTTCGAACATTATTCACAGAAATTTCTGCTAAATGCTTACTTCGGAAGTGGAATCTTGTCCGTTTCAGCGTCGGATCCTTCATCATCATCACTTTTCTCATCATCAACCAAGGGCGGCGTCGGGGTCTTTCTTCTAAATAAATATATAATATTATTTTAGAAGACTGTAAAATTCCACGTATCGAGTAGAACAATCACCCTCACATGATCGATTTTACAATTGCGTGTGGTGCAGTTCTCCATCTCATCGATAACTTGGCAGCAATTTCAGTGTCTTTAGCGGAGACGAAATCAGTCATCGCCTGCTCGTTTAGGGAGCACGGTAAAACCTGAGCGAGAACAATAAGGAAATTAATACGGCGGCACAAACATGAGCTTACGCTCAAGTTTGGCACATACAAAGGCTATTCTACGAACAATTCGAATAATACATTTATGCTGCGATCATTACGCAATCTCGCCCACCTGTCCATCGGCATCCACTGCAACGATGCGCCCATTGTGCTGGTCAGCTACTATCAGCGATTTATCGGATATCCTTCTGAGAAGCAAGATGTTTATATCTAATGAGAAACGATACTACGGTTTCATTTTTACACACTCGCTCTAGATAGTAGTCCGGTCAAAAATTGCAAAAAGATGAACCTCGAGCAGAGAACAGTTGCAGATTCGAGATCGTAGATGTGTACGAAGGCACGCTTAGTGATGATGAAGACAACTCCCAGGATGTCTGATGCCTGAACCATTATTTTTTTGATATTCTGTCCGTAATTTTACCCACTGACTACTACTGGAACGCTAGGCAAAGAAGATGATAAAGGCAAATTCATGTTTTTAAATGGAACGACTAAAAATACGAAAATAGTTAGATTTCAACACGATATACCTGCAGGAATATCGGGTAGTCATCATCGAAACTTCGTTCGAATGGGACGTCAATTGACGATTTCGAGAAGGGAGTGTTGCCGATAGGAACGAGCCCAACTTCGAAGACGAACAACTGCAATGTTTTTTGTCATAAGAACTTTCTAAATTGTTTTAATATAATTTTCAAATTACACGCTTCGAATAATCATGCATTAGGCAAATAATTAGAAGCCGAGAAGATGAAAGCATTCGAATATAAAAGTTGTCTCACCTTTCCGCCCTGATCGTTCTTCTTTGACGATAGGAATAGTGTCGAGGGTTCCCTATTCTCGATCATCTTGAAATTTGCAAAGCATGCCGCTTCTCCGTCCGTCGGAGTCGACATTCGAAAGAGATGAGACGAACTATCCCGAGCGTGGAACAATTGAATTTTGCCGAAAGTACGGTCATTCTGAAATGGTTTCTCATATTGATTTGGCATGAAATCTGGTAGGCATACGACGGCCTCTTCATTTTCTACACTCTCTCGCCGCTAGAAGATTGTAGAGAGTGCGTGAAATGAAGAAACCGTGATTTTTGTGATTGAATCGCACAAAAACTGTACAAAAACTTCCAATAATTACTAGAGAAATCTCTGAACAAACAAAACGGAGAAAGAAGTGCTACCTCTTCACATTCTCCAATAAGGACTGCATAGCCATTTTCTACTTCGTAGTTGACGATTTTGCAGCCAAACAAGGATTCGTGCCTCTTGAACTGTCGGTTGGCCGCAGAGTCATCTGAATTATATTACATTGAATCATCTTAATCTCACTAATCAATTGTTTCAGGGTGCATTATGATAACTGATATTTATTGTGTTATTATAAATTGCCCACCAGTAATGCCCCAATGGTAGACGCTCGACTCCGTAACGAGTGCCAGAGTTTCTTGACTTATACACTTCCAAAATACAACCTTTTCTTGCTCCAAATCGTGACTCTTCAGAATCCTTCGTGATGCCGTTTCCATCAGTACGATCTTGGTGCCATCTGGAAGAGAAATTCGCATACACGGGCTACTTTGATACTGATAAACTTGTTTTTCTTCCACAAAGCTTGAGCTACTCATTCCTTTCTAATTTGAAATTGTCAGTAATTTGGGATCTTCAACTAATACTAAAAGGAGAGGCATTCAGTAATTGTTCTAGAGATTAGCTCTTCGCTCTTCGTTCGAGCTCTTCGTTCCCACCCTCTCTCGGCCGGTCGAGAAAGTGTGGGGAAAGAAAAAATGCGTGGTATCGTATCCCATTGATCAACTTACCATTGTATGCGTGTATGCGAAGATGGGGATTGAGTATGACTGAGTCAGCTTTGAAGGGTGTAGATTGCCTGCGAGAATCGATTCTGATTGCGATCTCTTTCTCCGAACCGTCGACCTGAAGCAATTAATTAATAATAAATAATAAATTATTATTAATAAATTATTAATAAAAGGCAAACCATTTGCCTGCAGATTATTCTGGGCGATTGAATTGAGACTTTTCCTGGAGAGATCATCGAATGACCAATGACGTGGTTAGAGAGCTGAAAAGGAATTTAAAATTTTAGAATTTATTCGAACATATTTCGGTTACCTGAAACAACATGGATGATTGGATGGGGGTGGTCATAGCGTTGTTTTACTGGCCGAACCGATCTAAATATATGAATGATTAATCAGGAAAATTCGCAACAAACAACAGAATGCTGAGCCCAGAATAACCTGTGGGGAAGGAATAGGAGTCATGCAAAGTGGCGAATACTCGTCGTTTTATGCTGGTGTTATCGATGTTGTTTGGATAAGCGTATCAATAGCATGCCTCTTTCCGCAAACTGAGTCACACCCTTGCAACCGGGAATGATAAAGCAAACAAACAGACGGGTGGTACGAGCCAAAAAGTGTTGAATGTAGCCCGAACTTTACAGATCCGGGAACTTTTCCAGTTGAATTCTACGAACGTTCCTCAAAACAAATGAACTGCTAATTTAGGGGCAAACCTGCGATAAATTAATGCTTGCTCATTGTTTCGTTGATAAGAAGTTGTTCATTTGTGCCGGTGATAGGTCCACGTTATGTTATTACTGCACTGTGAACCTACTTAGTCCGCCATTTTCGAAACCGTTTCGCATTTCTTGCCCGTACCTTCCGGTTTAGTAAGTCCACTGAGTCATCTGAGTGGGAAGCTCTTTCGAAATATTTTAAAATAATGCACATGCCCCCACCTTGACTTTGAGTAAAATGAGTGAATCATGTGGAGGGCGTGGGAGACTTAGAGGCTGAGGTTAGGCATGGTTTCGCAACAAATTTCTCTGAGTGCGCTCGCACCGGCACTAAAGATAACACAAAACATGCATATTTTCTTTCGAAGCCATCTCTGTTGAGGTCGCCATGGAAGCATGAAGATATGGACAAAAGGAATTGGGAGAGTACGGATAGCGAGGGGAGGGGGAATGCAGTAGTTTAGCCAGAGCTAGTGTTGTCACTGACTTTCACTAATGCGGCTTTTAGTTACTGCATTCCTAAACACTCCGTATCTTTCATTGAGTGTTTGCAATTTCCTCTGGTGAATTGCACGCCTCTTTACTAAGATTGTTTTTCGAAATCCATTTCTCTCAGGTGAAATGGACTTTTCGGCCATCGAGACACTGCCCGACGATCTTCTTTGGCCCGTATTTGAACTCGTGTCCGAGTGCCTGTCACGTCTTGCAGCTGTGAGTTGTAGAGCACTAGGTCGGATGTGAACTATGACCTAATTTTCTGCATTTGTTATATGACGTCATAATTCTCATCCGGCTTGGTGGTGCCAAGTTGTAGTGGTGAGATGATGCCAGCATAACCAAAAATTCGCTACGGCACAGTTTTTTTCAGCAATAACCTAACCGATTTTTGCTTTAGATTATCATAATTGTATGTAGCCATGTTGTAGGAATTTTCATAAATTTTTAATCAGAACTAATTTGCACTTAACATTGTGGGGTTTCCATATTCAGGTCTCCAAACCCATGCGCGAGCGAGTGAATACATACATAGTGAAGGAAAAAATGTTAGTCATCGACTCAGTATCGATTAGAGGATCTTTGGACGAAGAGGTTAGATGAAGAAGTTACTGTGCCCTGTCCAGCTTGAGTAGCCTTTCAATTACGACCGTTATAATGCCTAATAATGTAGCAGTTGCGTAATATAAAATTTGTATTGTCTTGACTGCAGTCAGTCATGGACATATCGATCTACGTGCTTAAAACAAAGGCATATGTGTTTCATCTGCGACTGAAACTAATGCCCGAACTCAACGGCTTCCCTCGGCTCTACAATATCGAGCGCACTAATGGTGAATACGTGGTACGGTATGATCAAGTAAACTATGATAGCGTCATTTTTCGATTCGAGTTCAGAAATTTGCTCTCGATATTCACGATGACGACTTTGAGACGGCCGACCAATTGCGAGTCTATATTGGCGGAAAGTCAAGGAGCGTGAATGTTGAGCACTGTAGTGGCAGAACCCAGCTCAAATTCGTTTCCGCTCTATTAGACGGCTTCGTATTTGGAAAACTTGAATATTGCGCCGACACCATTTCGCATGTTCAGAGGTTAACAAGTTGACGGTAACCGTTATGAACTATCCCAATTGCAGTGAATGGCTATGCAATATAATCAATTACCACGGCGTGAATCACTTTAAGTTGCATGTTCGTAGGGAGGCCACAATTGGCGATCCGAGTAAGACACTCAAAAATTAGGTTGTATTCTTCACTGAAATTTCAGAATGGTTCCTACTCCAATTAGCCAATGACCTGACTATGATCATATTGCACACTCTCTCATAGGTTAGATAAAGCGAGAGAGCATGCAATATCGAGAGAGCCAGACGATTGCTCTTGCTGCATAGTGTATAATAGGGACATACATTCGATGTCAGAAAGTTGTTTCTCTAACAAGGGAATGCCGCGGAGTGCCGTGAGCTTTCGGAAAATGACCGATGCAACCGTGTGGCGGACCATGAGAGTAAGCGATTCCACTTTTCAACAGTTGCCAACGGCCCCTAAACGACCACGTTATTAGAGGTTCAGTTTTTTTCTTATTTCTTGTGAGGCCATCTCTTGAATAGAGAGCTTAGTTTCGTCAGCAGAGAAAACAATTTTAAAAACATAATGCGAATCCTTCAGCCAGCCCTCGCCGTCTTCGAATCGAACACATTTCTTATGCAGATGACAAAATTCGATGCTAGCCTCTCCAAATGGATTTGTTGTTGCGCATCACTGTTGAAGCACTTTTCAAAAAAAAATGTATCATGCAGTCATGTCTGATCCTACACCAGGATAATTGCCTCCATATTCCCAACACGTTAGTTCATAGTTCTAGGGGCAAATAGAGTAAAAAATATCGATTATTCGAATTCCAACTCCTTTGCAGATTGTTTATCGCAATAAGTTGTTGATAGCTCCCTTCCTTTTACATTCCCCTCCACTTCACAGTCGTCTTCTTATCTCGTGAAATTGCAGATAATACCGTGGAAAAGTCACGTCGAAGATAAAATATTTAAATTCCCGCAATTTCATATCTCGGCTCCACATAGAGGTAGCGACTTGAAATTTTGAATATTGGGTGAAAAATGCTTTTGCACCCCATATTCCAAATTTCCAATATGTAGCTCTACTGGGAGCTGATAAGCAAATGCGGGAATTCAAATTCTGTTATCGTCTCCATGATTTTTTCCACGCCATCAGTGTGCGCATGGCGCCACTATCTCTGCTGCTCAAATAAACGCTTTGATAAGAAGCAAAGCAGCCCCGTGTTGTGGATTAGATGCAGCGACAATGTGGAAGTCGGAGAATGAGAATTTGGGAGTGGGTGATTAGGGAGCGTCGAAAAGGGAGAGGGTAGTATGATAAAAGCGCTTCGATAAGCGGAAAAGCAACCCAGCAAAGCAAGCAACGCATTATGCCCGTCACTCAACCTCCCCCTTCTCGATGCTCCCTAATCGAGTATTCGCCTGACTCTCTTCTATGTGCATGTTATCTTGCTTTTTCTAACCTGTGAGAGAGTGTGCAAAGTGAGGAGATAAAGTGAGATAAGCAGCAAAGCAACAAGGCAAGGCAAGGCAAAGCAGACCATTGCTTCCCTAATCACTAATCACTCACTACCCCTCATTCTCATTCTCCGATTTACACCCTCTCCACTCGTTGTCGTTGCAAGTAATAAATAATCAATCAATTCGATCGATGATCTATTGGCTATTGGTATATGTTGTATTCTTGTTCTGCTGTCCTCCACTTCTTGCTGTTGCCTTGCAGGTAATCCATAACAGCAGTCATCATGCCCGCCGTTCCGGAGACTGCCTATGAACAGGTCTATAAGTGAGTACCCTTATCATAATTCTTTAAATCCCCCTTTCACCGTCATGGATGGACGAATGTATGATATAGTAGGCCAGATGATAACTATTGGGGTGTCCGGAAAGTTCGTATAATTTTTTGTTTTTATTTTTTATTCAATGCTTTACAAATCTCAGTGACCAATTTATACCCCCTTCTTTCTCACTACCTCCCTCCAGCGATTGGGCAGGGTCTCGATTCCTCTCTTCCAGAATGCGGGTTTCTTCGAGACCGCCCAGTTCACGAAAGCCCTCACAACTTCATCTCGATTCTTGAACTTCTTTCCTTTGCAGAAGTCAGAGAGAGAGAGAGCGGAAGCAGTGGTAGTCGCATGGGAGAGATCCGGGGAATACGGTGGATAAGGAATCCTCTCGATCTTCAGCTCGTCCATTTTCTTCTGGGTCATCTTCGCTCGATGTGGGCGAGCATTGTCCATCATAAGAAGAATTTTGCCCTGGTTCAGGAGTCTGGGAGGGACTCTGATCGCGACATCTTGCAGTTGTTCAGAGAAGAGGTCGGCATTGGTGCTGGTGCCAGGGGCGAGGATCTCCCAGTAGATGGGACCGAGCACTGAGAAGAAGAAGCAGAGGAGTTCCTTCTTTCCGTGCTCTTCCTTCTTCGGGACGGACATGGGCTTCTCATCTGCATCCACGCACAGGGGCTCCTCACAGGGTTATCGTACGTGATCCAATTCTCATCTGTAGTGATGATGGAATTGAACCATCGAAGACTGGATCTACGATGGAGTAATTCCCAACAGACTTGAACACGATTTTTCAGCTGTTCGGGGGAGAGGTCATGGGGAATCACGTGGGAGTTTCGGCTTCTTCCCAGATCGATGGAGGATATCGGACACCGTTGATCTGGGAGTACCAGTATCCTTATTCAACCCACGCACACTGGCCATGGGCTTGCGCTTCAGTGTGCGGAGAACGAGAGGCTGATCGAGGGAGGGAGGGCGTCCAGAGTGGGGTTGATCATCGAGACCAAACTCCCCTTTCTTGAAGCGGGAGAACCACTTATAGCGTAAGGGTATGGAGGGGGCGTCAGCTCCTTCCGACTGGGCCAGGGCAGAGTGGGCCTCCTTCACGGATTGGCCAAGACGGTAGTAATGAAGTAAAACTGCTCGGAGGTAGAGATGGGAGTCCATCACAAGAATCAATGTAGCAACTAGGAGACTGATTAAATCCTCTCACTACTCAACGTCAGAATGATGCAATACATTGTTAACAAACAGATTGCGCAATCACTGCATTTTATCTCGAACTGACTTTTTTTCCGAAGCATTATACGAACTTTCCGGACACCCCAATACTTATACTGCCTTTCCTATATCAAAGGCGGCATGACGTCATAGTTCTCATGGGACCTAATGTCATGTTGATTGATACAGTGTGTTCTCAGGAAGATCGATGAGAGGGCGGACTGCTTCGTGGCTCGTCTGGCAGAGGCAGTCGCCATACCCTCGGTGTCCACTGAGGTGGCGAGAAGACACGAAGTGATCAGGATGTGCGAGTGGGCGGAGAAGGTCAGAGCCACTGAATCTGCACTCAGGGGGGTATCACGGAACCACAACGACAAAAGTACGCCTCGAAAGAACTTTTCCACAGTGGTGATGTAACTTCGTGGTCGGTATTACATTATAACTAGTGGCGAGCGCTTTCTACCCTGAGGGCTTATTCGTGTCATTATTATGAGTTTTTATGGATTTCATATATGTTCGGGTTATTACTCACCCGCTGTAGAAATATGATACCGTGTTTTCGTTTGGGGCGATCTTTCGATTCCTTCGCACCAGATTAAACAGGGGAATGACACGCGGATTGGGAAAGAAACGAGTGGCAGATTACTCGAAGCAGCAATCATTCTTATCACTGGTGGCGTGGAAAACACTGATAACGCTGATGACACGGAAAAAAAGTCAATGAGAAAAGAAAATAAACGAAGATCAAAGATCATATTGCAGGAACTGCAGAAGATCGGAGCAACAACTGAACTCGTCGAACCCGGCATGCAGCCCACTGGTGAGAAGTCTCGCACACAAGATCTGTGAAACAGATGTTGTATTATTGGAGACTGAGAGACTAAGAGGACGTTATCACATGGTGTTACTAGCGAGACTTGCATCATTGCCTCTCCTCATATGACAGCTGGAGGGAGCGCAGTGACGGATGGCAATGCCCACCGAGTATGACGCAGCGTAGTCGAGCGTTGGTGTCCCCTCACATCTTTTTTTCACGAATTGATGGTATTTCGCAATCTCTAGCTTTGTTCGGTAGGATCAACAGGAAGGGACTGATGCATTGGAAGCAAAAGACTCTGACGAGTATGAATAACTGTCGATCTTCTGTAAACAATGCATGAAGTGTTATCGATCCCCTGTTATCGATATTGCTTGCTCACAATATTACCCGGGTGCTGATAAGAGATTCATCTTTTCATCGGAAATTTGAGGGTGAACGAAAATGGAAAAGATTAGGGGTGTGATGAAAATAAACAACAAAAACAATAACAACAACAACAAACACTTTACATTTCCTAATCTGATTGTTTAAGATTCTGGCGAGATCCCTCTCCCTCCGATCGTCTTCGGCGTGCTCGGCACTGACAAGAGCAAGAAGACCGTCCTCGTCTACGGGCATCTCGATGTGCAGCCCGCTGAGAAGAGCGTGAGTTAACTAAAGATCAAAGATCAACTTTCAAAGATCAACGGCCAACTTTTGGGGTCAATTTTCGGTTGACCTATTCCACCGATAGCCACAAACCACAATGTGTGAGAATTCAGCAGAGCGTGCGTTAGCAGAGCACTATGTCGAATTAGAACTATTACTACATGCCGCATTTGATATATCAAAAGCGGAGTTTCGTCATGGTTCTCATCCGAACTAGTTCCGAGTTAAGCGAACGTCGACCAAAAATCAATGAGTATCTTTGAAGGATGGATGGAAGACTGAGCCCTTCGTGCTCACTGAGATCGATGGCAAAATGTTCGGACGTGGATCTACTGACGACAAGGTATGCGAGAGAGACTAACTGTGAGGGCCTACGTCGGATGAGAATTATGACGTTATGTCACATTTGATAGAACAATGACGGTTTGAAGTCATAATGCTTATCCGACCTAGTGCCCTTGGTGATATCAGAAGATTGAATATATTCCTAGAGTAGTGCTAATTGTGTCACGATCAGGGTCCGGTGATCGGATGGATCAACGCCATTGAGTGCATGCAGGCCGTAGGAGTCGAGCTGCCCGTGAACGTCAAGGTGAGGACTTGTAAAGTGTATGACGTCATTGATTACAGTAGATTGATGTATGGTATCATTGATTACGGTGGATTTCAGTTCGTGCTCGAGGGTATGGAGGAATCGGGATCTGAGGGACTCGAGGAGACTCTCAACAAGAGACAAGGTGCGGAATTGGGGGAATTGACGGGGATTTGTAGGTGCAGTCTAGGGTTTAAATTTTCAAATCATTTAGGCTCATTTGGGTTATGCTTCAGGTGCGTTACATAGCCCATGTCCGATAAACTATGTAGCGCACCTGAAACATATCCGTAAATGCCAAAATTAACTGACAATTGAAACCCTATCTCTTGCCCATTAATTCATAGAAATCCTCCAGGCGATTTCCTCTCGGACGTCGACTTCGTGTGCATCTCTGACAACTACTGGCTCGGCAAGAACAAACCCTGCCTCACCTACGGACTCAGGTAGGATCGCACAGGCACTAGGTCGGATGAGAACTATGACGTCATCCTCCTTTGCTACATCAAAGGCGGTATGACGTCATAGTTCTCATCCGACGTAAACATGCTGCATTGACTTTGTGGCTGATCTTACATTAACAGTTGCAAGATTTCTCCTTGCTATTGCAGAGGAATCTGCTACTACGCGGTGGAAGTAGCGTGTGCTAAGCAGGATCTGCATTCTGGAACTTTCGGAGGATCCGTGTACGTGAGAAATGTTAAACCTCTAGGATATTTGGCCCATCCCTCTCCTCCCCTATCATTTTCTCACCCCCCTCCCTTCATCACCAATGGTTTGTTCGACCGAAAATCAGGGAGCGATAACTCGAAATAAATATGATCCAGGAGAAAGACCTCAAGAGGTTCTAGAAAAGCATGAGTACCTAAGAGTATAACATCAAATGCAAACAACTCACATGTTATCAACATGAGCAAAATAGACCAAGTACACGGGTGAGATCAATAGTCTTCACACGTGAATTTTTCCCGATCCATATTGTGTTGCTTATCGTAAATATCAAGTTGCTATTCCAGGCACGAGGCAATGGCAGATCTCGTCTGGGTGATGTCCCAGCTCGTCGACCTCAAGGGCAACATTCTGGTCAGCTCTTTGAAATGTGCTATCTTAGTTGTGTACGTCCCTATACAGGGTGCGTAAAAAGTATGGTGACAAACATTACGCATAATTTCTCGCGTACTTTCAACCACTATGAATCCCGGTTGGGCCTCAATTTACCTGAGTATAATTGCTCCAAGATATTAATCTTAGTTTCCCACCAAGGAGCTCTGCCACTTAGAGGAGCGAAAATTTCCATTTGAAATTCATGTGACCTTGGCCCGCTGCTGATTTTTCGCATAAATGATAATTCCAAAAATTTGGATAAGCATTACTTTACTATTTTAACTTTATTATAGAGAGAAACCATTCCACATTAGAATGCTCGTGCGTAGCTAGCACTCTAATATAAGGGAACGGAGAACTATCAACTTAACGAACTCGTACTTTGATGATGACACAAAAACTTGAAAAGTGGCATTTTCAGTTTTCATAGTCACCATGCTTATTTCCTGAAATAAGCATGCATCACATATCACACGATCGAATTATGAATTTTGATAGTATCAAATTGAATGAAAACAAGGGCCTGATGTCTTTATCAAAAATTGCCAAATATAGCTGATGTGGCCACTTGGGAGAGATTCGAACAATCTGCAGATCCAGGTTCCCATTCCCGAAGTACACTGAATGCACAATTACGCTCCTGAGTGGTTGAGTATGATATACAATATAATGCGGATATCATAACTTTCAACATTAATGAATGCAACTTCTGAGTACACAAATTTTTTTTCGAGGGCCGTACCTAGGAAAGTCATTTAAAAATTGTTGCTGCTGTAGATCCTATCCCACAAATTCAGTGATTCACATATTTAAAATCGTATATTGTCCTACTTATCAGAAAAAAATATGTGAATGCTCAACCTATATCTCTGGAATAATTATGAATTAAAGACTACGTCGGATTTAGTACGGTAAAAACGCCACTTTTTATGTGCCATTTCTTTAACATATTAATGCATATTAATGCTGAAAAAAATATGTGAATGCTCAACCTATATCTCTGGAATAATTATGAATTAAAGACTACGTCGGATTTAGTACGGTAAAAACGCCACTTTTTATGTGCCATTTCTTTAACATATTAATGCTAAGAAACTGTGAAAAATATTTCAACGTCATGCGTTGCTTTGTTAAATATCTGAGGAACATATTTTTACAAATTGAGATATATTGGAACAGTGCATTTCGAGAAGGATGCAATTGATTTTGTCACCATACTTTTTACGCACCATGTATATCAAGGAAAAATTCCCCAAAAGCGGTTTGGACAGCAGGGATGCGTAGACCAGCAGTAGTCGGCAGTAGTAAATAAAATAAAACATAATAAAATAAATAAAATAAAACGTAATAAAATAAATAAAATAAAACATAATAAAATAAATAAAATAAAACATAATAAAATAAATAAAATAAAACGTAATAAAATAAATAAAATAAAACATAATAAAATAAATAAAATAAAACATAATAAAATAAATAAAATAAAACATAATAAAATAAATAAAATAAAACATAATAAAATAAATAAAATAAAACATAATAAAATAAATAAAATAAAACATAATAAAATAAATAAAATAAAACACTAGCTTGAGTAGTCCTCTCCTGGCGATTGTAAACTCGTTTGACGCGGCTGTAATTTTACCTTTTGCAGATCCCCGGCATCAAGGAGCAAGTAGCTGAAGTAACCGAAGAAGAGAAGGCCATCTACGAGGTCATCGACTTCGACCCCAAGGAATACGCGTGAGTAGTATAGTAGTAGTTAATATTATTTTGTATTATTTTTTCAGGCCATTTAGGCTCATTTCCGGGTATGTTTCAAGTGCGCGCACTTGAAACATATCTGAAAATTGAAACACTAAAATGGATGCAAATTTAACAAAATATCGATTTTAGTAACGACATCGGCGCTCATGGTCTGATGCGCGAAACGAAGGAAGCAGTGCTGATGAATAGATGGAGATTCCCCTCGCTCTCTCTCCACGGAATCGAGGGAGCATTCTCAGGAAGCGGAGCTAAAACGGTCATCCCGGCTAAGGTGAGTTAGGTGAAAGGACTAAATGATATTTCAAAGGCGGTTTGATTGCATAGTTCTCCTAATCCGACATAGTACCGACTAAACTGAAGTAATCATACATTAACATTGCCAGATAATACTTCAAGTGCCGAGTCAACAACAATATTAGGGTTTCAATTTTTAGGTCATTTCGATCATTTTCAGATGTGTTTCACGATGGTACGCTCATGAGCTTTCACGATGGTACGCTCATGTAGCGCACTTGAAACGTATCCGGAAATGAGCCTAAATGACCTAACAATGCAAACCCTGGTCAATCTTCCTCAGGTGATCGGCAAGTTCTCAATCCGTACCGTGGCCGACATGACCTCCGAAGCGACTGATGCGGCGGTGAACAAGTACCTCAATGAGTTGTGGGCCACCAGAGGATCGCCCAACAAATTCAAGTACGTTTTAAGTTACATTCATCAAATCGCGATCAGAGTGTATGTGGGCTACTACTGCTTTCAATTTGATAGGGTAATACGAAGGTACTACGGTAACAAATATTTGACAATTGAATTGCAGCCCTGTAGCACTGCACTCTGGCAAGCCGTGGGTGACCGACGTGAAGGACCCCAACTTCCAGGCTGGAGCAAGCGCCATCAGGAGAGGTCAGCCTGATGAGAATACTTAAATTTGGGTTGATTAAGAGACCGGCAGGTCGGACATCATCATCGATTCATACCCAAATTTTCCCTCGATACTCCTATGAGTAATCTTAACAAAATGGAGTGTACCCAGGAAACAATTGGATTAGGATCGGGGATGATGATGTCCGGTCACAGCATGCGAACCTTCGAATCTTACCGAGCCAGCTCCATTACCTGCGCTGGATAACACAATCTTTACCCTTGTTAACGGTTTTGGTTGCAGTATTCGGAGTGGAGCCCGACTACACCCGCGAGGGAGTGTCCATTCCCATCACTCTCGTATTCCAGGTTAAATCCCCTTGAGAGACTACAATTCGAGAAATGGTCCAATGGTCTCTTCATTTCTCACACTCTTAAAGCAGTGGAACTGTGTAGAAAGTGTGACAAAATGACGAGATGGAGACCCGAATTATATACTAGTAAAGCGATGGCATTTTTCCAATGAATTCAACACATAATTGTCTTAATTTTGAGGAGCTCACGGGCAAGAATGTCATGTTGCTTCCCATTGGCCAAAGTGATGACATGGCACACTCGCAGAATGAGAAGGTACACCAGATGGAGAGTGGGACAAAAGAGTAGCAAGCACTAGGTTGGATGAACTATGACGTCATGCCGCCTTTGATATTTCAAATGCGGCATGACGATAGTTCTCATCCGACTTAGTGCCCGCCAGATGGGTCCGAAAGTAGGAGCGAGAGAGTAGCCCGTATCCCCAATTGATATATTGATCCTGGGTTACAAATTTCAGGTAATTTTGAGTAATTCTCTGTGTTTCAGTTGCGCTAGGGCACATGCACTATGTAGTGCGCCTGAAACATACCCGAAAATGAACCAAACTTTCCTGCAAATTGAAACTCTACCAGGAATACCGTAGCCAATGACACAAGCAATGTCCTCTTGCAGCTATCTCGGCACAACTATATCCAGGGGACAAAGGTGTTGGCATCCTATCTTCTCGAACTCGGAAGTCTCTAAATTTTATCCATTTTTCGATATTTGTTGTACCGAAAAGAAGCTATTTGAGAGCAACGCAGCTATTATCATAAACAAAAAAATATATATAATTCTATCAGGTTCATTATCATTCCTCACATATCACATTTTACTTGATAAATGTTAAAAGTTTTCGTGGAAGGGATGCAAAATTTGTCAAAAATGTAAATTGGATTGACCTTGTTAGTAAAATTTCGTAACTCACGTAACCGACGACAAACAAAGATCAAAGATCAATCGTTCGATCGTGCAATTTTTATTTTTAAATTGCACGTAAACAACTTTTTCATTCCATTCCTCTCCTCATTCCCTCCTCTTTTCTCCATCCCAACTGGTCGATGTGGTCTGAGTTGCCCGAGTGGCGCTATGTCACCATTCGCTTCCACAGTTCTTTCATCACCGGAGTCGATGGATTCGGGCTCGCCGGAGATCAAGCAACGATTGAGTGAGATAATTAGTTAATGATTGTATTTTAATTAATTAAGTTTTTTTTTGTTTATTTTTTTTAAATATTTTTTTTGAAAAAAACGTGTTGCAGTCGCAAGATTCTGGATCCGCTGCACTGTGCTAAGGTCGAGCATTGCCCAAGACAACGGGTGTGGATCTACAGCTACGTCGTCAGTCATCTGGCAATGAGAAGCGTAAGGATGAAACGGTGTTTTGACGATATTTTTTGTTGTTGTTATTGTTGATGACTACGTGTTTTTGATTATATGATATTTTGAAAATACTATCCTCTATCTTCAAATTGCCTCTCATTCCTCCTTTGAAGCTCGAATGCACGGTACGATTCGGATATAAAGACGTAGTGAAGATTCTCGAAACGGTCAAGGAGATATTCAAGACTGGTGAGGAGAATTTGAATGATCTTTCGCAAAATGTGAACACTACAATTTTAACAACAAAAACAATTAAAAATACAACTAATTACCAGAATCTTCGCTCATGGAAATGCCCTCGGACAGGCAGTTTCTGGTCTTGGGAGACCTGCATGGAAGTGTGAGAGCTTAACTTTGAGGAGTCGTCTGACTCTCTCCAAACCACACACTCTCTCGTCGATCAGCAGAGCGAGAGTGTATATGATATGGAGAGAGCGAGACCATTGCTCTTGATTTTGAAACTCGGACTAGGGTCGGAAAAAATAGTCTGAACAGACCGGTTCATCGCGCGCGATGAGTCCGGATGAGCGATGAGCGATGAGTCCGATGAGCGCGATGAGTGAAAAAATGCTCTCTAGCTTTCTGGGACGCTGAGAGTCCCAAAATTAAATTGTGCGCCAAACTTTAAACAACGTAATGAAACATAATTCAAAGTTCGAACGACTCGGAGAGTCTCGGACTCTCATAGTCCCAATAATTCGGAGTCTCAGTCTGAGACTCGACGTCGAACTATTTTTGCCAACCTTAACTCGGACCATCTTTTACTAACCCAAAATCTGTCGCCAGTCACTCGAACGGTCGAGAGAGTGGATGAAATGATGTAAGTGTAACCAGCATTTCGAATTCTAATAAGATCATCTCAATATTCCTCTCTGGTAGAACAAATTGTATTTTCCAACCCCATAACGTAGATAGACGTAAATATGTATATTCGCGCCCATAAGTCACCGGACACTTTTGGAATGGGTTTGAACTTTTACCTAAGCAAATATATCATTCTGAGGCTAGAACGTTATGCACCGAATTCATCCGAAATTTTTCTTTATGATATTGGGGTATGATGCAATAGCCTAGTCATTGCGAAGTGATGACGCAATCAAAATATACTTTTTTAAAACGGATTTTGTCCTCCTTCTTACATGGATTTTTTCCTGCTGGCCAAACTTTCCGAGGTTGGAGTCATGCCCGAGGCCTACCCAGAAAAAAAAAAAGTGAGGTTGCTGCGCAACCGCACATTTGCAGCAGCCTTGCTGCAAAATCGAGGTCGGAAATTCAGATTTCGACTCCTATTCCAGCTATAAATTCGTTCAAGGCATCAAAATGATCGCTATCATGAACCCAGATGATCCTCAGAATATGAAAACAATATCTCGAAATTTACCCTCAGGGCTGAAAAAAATCACTTTTTTGTATGACCATTTTTTGGACATCCATAAGTTTGTGGAAAACTTAGGTAAAAATCTGGTTTTGGCATCGGAATGTTCAAAATGCATTGAAGGACCGATGCTCCACTTTTTAGAGCGATTGGATATCTCTCCTGCCCATGACGTGCGTTTTCCGGAGGGATACTAGATTCGGGAAACACTCTGTTTACCACTATGGGCGAGAGAGTGCAGACAACGGAGTGGACAAACAGGGTGTTTCCCGACCCTAGTTTTCCTCCGATAAAGGGTCGCCGCGGACAGGAGATATATTCAATCGCTCTAAAAAGAGGAGCATCAGTCCTTCAATACATTTTGAACATTCCTATGCCAAAACCAGATTTTTACCTAACTTTTCCACAAATTATGGTTGTCCAAAAAATGGTCATACAAAAAAAGTGATTTTTTCATGCCCTGAGGGTAAATTTCGAGATATTGTTTTCATATTCTGAGGATCATCTGGGTTCATGATGGCGATCATTTTGATGCCTTGAACGAATTTATAGCTGGACTAGGAGCCGAGATCTCCCTCGATTTTGCAGCAAGGCTGCAGCAAATGTGCGCAGCAACCTCAAATTTTTTTTCTGGGTAGGCCTCGGGCATGACTCCAACCTCGGAAAATTTAGCCAGCAGGAAAAAGTCCATGTAAGAATAATGCCGTTTTGAAAAAAAGTGCATTTTGATTGCGTCATCACTACGCAATGACTAGGCTATTGCATCATACCCAAATATCAAAAATAAAAATCTCGGATGAATTCGGAGCATAACGTTCCAGCCGCAGAACATTTACTGAGCAAAAAGTTCAAACCCATTCCAAAAGTGTCCGGTGACTTATGGGCGCGACTGTATTATATTATAATTCCAGCTGTACGACCTCCGTCGGCTCTTCAACAACTACAACAAGCAGCAGACTGCGGGGGCCTACCTGCCCGCCCACTTCCTCCATGACTTCCTCTTTCTGGGCAACTACGTCGACTAGTCAGTGGATTTTTTTATTAGTTTATATTAGTTTCACGTTTTCCCGCTCAATGAAGAATATCTTTCAGAAAAATTAAAATTTAATATTCAAGTTTATCTTGAATATTCGCACATTTGATCGTTGATCCGAAGAGAGATATTTTTTTTTGTTTATTTTTTTTGTTTGATCATGAAACAGCACTGATATATCAATCAGTGCTGTTTCGTGATCAGAATTATACTCAACTAGCATGTCCTTCTCTAACACGATGCTTGGTCTACAAGTTATTGCTCGCAAAAATTGATCTTTGATATTTCAAAAATTATTTGATCTTTGATCTCTTTCAGTGGATACCACTCGCTGGAGGTGCTCATGTTCCTCTTCTCGATGAAGATCGCTGAGCATGGCAGAAAGGTATTTCAATATTTCTAACAATGCAGTAACAATAACAATGTAAACAATTGCAACATCACGATATGCATACATTTTGAGAATGTTTTAGCCTCATTTTACATAATGTATTCTGAAAATTATTAAAGTTCATGACTGGTTGAGAAGCAAAATAGTGTATAGATTGAAGAGGCCGTGACATCATTTCTTGAAATATATCTTGAAACTTCTAGGTGATCATGCTGCGCGGTAACCACGAAACGCGCGAGGTCAACTACGCCAAGGGATTCAGGGCGGAACTCTATCGCAAGTTCGACCAGGTATAATTGAAATCGATGTTTTAAATTTAAAAAAAATTATTACAAATTAATTAAACTTGTTTTTAGTGGACCTCTTCGACTGCGGACCTGGCTGCGGACCTCTTCGAGAAGTTTTCAATCACATGCCACTCGCTTGTTACTATGGTCCGTTTTTAGCAATTTGCCAATCAATTCAACAGACATAATGAGCATAGCACCGTTCTCTTTCAGGGAGACTCCATCTTCTTTTCGTGCACGGAGGAATCTCGCCGAAGCTGACCAGTCTGGACGACATTCGCGGAGTAGGAATTGATCTTTGGCCTTTACGAAAATATTTCAGAATTGGTTTCTTGTCGATATAATTATTTAAAATATGCGTTTTGATTCTATCAGCTTACAATGAATTCCCAATTTTTTTTGTTTATTTCAACTATGCAATTGTCATCGATATATTCATTTGATCAGATTCCGAAGCCGCTGGAGCACGTGGAGAAGCAAGAGCTGATCTACTCTGGGCCGACTTCAAGGAGGAACTCAGCGGGTGATTGCTAGAAATTCGGAAAATAAAGAAATTCGTCTTTACCCATCACACGCACTCGCTCCTTCTACAGATAGTATTGGACGTGTGCAATAGTGCACAGATTACTCGAATTAGCGACTGTACAATAGCTATTGCTTGAATCTCACTTATCAAGATTATCGCGAATTTCATGTGCCTTTCGTGGTATCAGCTGTTTACTTGATTGCTACGTTTTCTTTTACACTTGTTTAAAATCAGATTCGAGCCGAACGTCGACCGCGGAGTCAGCGTCTGCTTCGGCGCTGATGTACTCAAGTCGACACTCGACCGCCTCGGGATGATGTTCCTGATCTGAAGTCACCAGGTTAGAGTAATCAACGGTCTGGTAGTAATGGTAATATTTCATTCCAATTCAGGAGTGCTTACTGGGTGTGAAAATGTGGATGTATGTCCTTAAAATTTACTCTATTTCAATGAATCCTTGAAGAATACTCGATATATGCTGAAACCAAATCAAATTTGCAGTCGGTGAGCGAGGGCGCTCACCGCTACAACGATTTCCTCATCAACGTCACTAGCAGCTCCGGACCCGAGAAGGTAAGGTAAATAGTTTTCGATAGTTCCCATCAAATTATTTAGTTTTGTGTCCGTGTCTCTTGTAGTGTCGTAGTAAACGAGAGAGGACGTAGTGAAAGCAAGGTTTATCCACAATAAACATAGTGGAGAGCTGGTCACAGCTCATGAGAGAGAGGGAATAGTGGAGAGCTGGTCACAGCTCATGAGAGAGAGGGAATAGTGGAGAGCTGGTCACAGCTCATGAGAGAGAGAGAAACGATAGATTCATTGAGGGAGGGAAAGGTGTTTTTACATTGTAAACTTGTTGCAGAAGAACGCCGCCGCAACCCTGAGGGTTATTCCTATTTGTCATATCCGCCCCTGCATCTGCAGACCCGGCGTTGAGCCCAGCTCGTTCCTTCGTGAGTTAAAGATTATTTATTTATTTATTTTCGCTTTATTTATTAATCGAGCATCACTAATAAGAGGTGAAGTTTTAGGGGAAACCTGTCCTTTCAAACATAGTTGATAATACTGAACACACATGAGAGACGAGAGTGCGCATTAAGATGATTAGAGTAACCGGACTGTTAATTCGTTTTACAGGCTCATTTCCCGATGAGTCTCACGAAGGCTATTTCATGATCAACATGGGATCCGGATTTTAGTAAGGCAATATTGTATATTATTTATATTGACTCAAACGACTCATATTTTTAGTGACTAATACCTTACCTTGTTCAGGCTCAACGAACCGACATTGAGAAGCTGTTTTCTCGTCGGATTACTGTATTCTGATTACTGTATCAGAGGTCGCTCCTTAACCGAGTAGCATAAACACTGTGTGAATTATCGATTGTTGTGAAGTTATATTTTGAAATATGTTTCAATTAGCGACGGAACACTCTTCAAGGCGCGTACTCTCTCACTCGTTGCCTGAGCTTTCCCAGATTTGACTCCCAGCGAACTAGCGATATCTCTGGAATGGATCTATCAATGTGAAAATGTCGGAGCTTCATATCGTTGTGGAGATCTAGGCCGTGCATGTAGTGTCGAAAACAAACAAATTTTTAAACAACACGTTGTTTTCAGTGCGATAAATAATCAACGCTTTGGAAATAATGCTAATCAACGTGTTGCATATTTCCCAACGCGTTGTTTATTCACTGTCACCGATGTTGTCCCGGAGAAATGGTGGTTGGTGTTTCATCAACCCTGCATAAGACGTGACTCATCTCACATAAACTCGCATTCAGTTACACTACGTCATCTCTCGCCCTGCCCGCCATCTCGTGCTCATCCTTTTCCCTCTCTCAACCTTAATTTCCCCTTTCACCATTCCATTTCGGTCAGTGTTGGCGGTACTCTCTGTTAATTTCTGTGGGTGATTGAGATGCGGGAGATGGAGTTGTGCTCTGTTTACCTGCAACTTTGCCCTGCCTTGAGTCATCCGATACTAACAACTGTTTCGAAATATGCATTTCAAAATTTTACACAAGTGAATATATTCAAAGCAGAATCATAACTAAGTCACTGCGGGCATCCTGGTGAACGAAAAAGGAAGGTTATTATAGTTACTCAAACGACTTTTAAGTCGAGATATCCCTAGATTTTTTAATTCACTCACATTTATGACATTTCACAATTTCTTGTCAAGGTATTTCGAAAGATCGAAGAAGCTCATCGCATTTGTGCATGAAGTATGACTCCCTACCCAAGTAGCATAAACGTTATCGTAACATTATCGTTTGTTGAGAAGTTTGCAATATCCTCATGATCCCATGTGGTCTAGTGGTTTACGGTTTTCACCTAGGCTGCCCGGTTTCTATTCTCGACATGCGAAGCATTTTGCGAAAATGTGCATTTGGTTTTATTTCTTCTCATTGATGCATTTGTCTCTCGAAAACAATCAGCACAACGATATACGAAAATAATTGAATGAGTTAGCAAAACAATTGATTCCGACCTCTAAGAAGTACATCAATAAACGCCTCACATTTATCACTCGGATAAATGGTAACTAAATTTAGCGGACATCATTTCACAGACTCAACACTGAATACATAAGAATAGTCATAAATTGGAGCTGAAAATTTGTAGAATCCAGGCAGTGACGACATATTTTCATCTCGAGATGTGCTTTATGATGAGCGTATAATGTTTCACTGAAGTATTGCATAATTAGTATCAATGAAGTATTGATATTATTATAATATCATAATACAACTTTTTTATTGTTAAAGGAGTGCTCTGGGGAATGTTCTTCCACCCATAGTGATAATGTGGTTATTGAAGAGGCCACTCACGCGATCAGAAATCACTTTGTACGAAGTTCCACAGACGACTATGAGGCTATTTACATACTCGCAAAGTTCATTGACAGCGCAGGGTAGTGGCTTGTTAGTTTATGTTTCACTCACTCATCTTATCTCTCGCCTCTTTCTCAGGCTAAATTCGCTACAGTTTCCCATTGAGAGCGCAGCATTTATGTGGTGGGACTCACTAACATTCATTCCCCGGAGCACCCCTTTAAAAGTCATTTTTCATTTTTTTTCATTCATTTTTCGAATGCCACCGGTGTCCCTAATAAAGGATGAGTTATATCATGAAAAATGCGTTGCCACGCTTCACTACTTTGAATATATTAAGTGTGTGTTGTGATTTGGTACTCATTATTTAATTAGACAATTTGAGTTTCATTAGGTATCGTATGAAAGAAAACCAAGCAATCCACCTTTAACTAAATATTCATTGTCCAAGTATTCAGGTTCTTCTAAAATCAGAAGGGGCTTAGCCTCGAACCAAATGTTCTTCTCGAGTTTAGGAAGATCCTTTAAATGTAAACCTTCGATTGAAACGAGCACAATAAAGTAAACAACCTACTTTCTTTAGGCTTTGTATGTTGCCCGGCGAAATGTATCCATCATAACAATTTCTTATATGCAACGTATCCAATTTCATACATATTTTTATTGATTCAATATAATAATTGATTATTTGCGTCTCACTTGTTGCCAACATGTCAAGGAATATTCTCGGCCAATCAGCTTTGATGAGCCCAAGCATGTACGGGGCCCCCCTGTCTATCTGAGGTCAACACCGTTGAACTAACTGGATGGAACGGACTCGTTTAGCGAATGAAAAAAGAGCTTCCACTGAAAAATAGGTGAATCTTGGCGCCTTCGCGGATCCGGCAAAGTTCTTACATAGAAAGCTAGTGAGATGTCTTCTTCCAATTGGTTCCGCAAATCTCACATGATTTCAGCAAAACAACGTATAGCTCCTAGTCCCATACCTGGATCTGATATAGTGGGTGAAAACACGGTGAGACTGATGGCATCAACCGCGTGTGCTTCAATGAGCTGACAGATAAATGCGCTGAATAAAACATTTGTATGAAAGAAATGATACATTTCTGACCAATCTTCATCGTCTGCACATTCGACTCGCAACTCGTAGATGTTGAGCCCGCGAAGTATTTTACGAACGATACCGCGACATCTTTCGTCAAATTGATGTTCGAATACAAACTGCATCAATATATTTTTAAAAATATAGTTTTTATGTATACCTTTGTAGTAGATCGACGTTCCAACGAGTTTGAGCAAACTCCACCCAGACAAGCATTTAATCGATCAATTATAGATCCTTCGGAATTTTTTCTGATTTTTTTGAAGTCTAAAAAATACATCTGAACATGTGGGTTGTCATCTATTTGAATATCAATATTACCATGTGTGATTCTTTGCAATATCTCATGATTCTGGATCTCGAGAACTGTGCGCTGATGACGAAATGTTTGAGACGCAATTCGAACAAATCTGATTTGTCGGTCGGGACAAATATTCTAATAACCTACAAATAACTAACGTGTCATCAATGAATCACAGAATAAAACATACTCTCTTCTTTGACCAGCAAACTTCAATCTTATCAATGAGCAGCACTGTTCTGGCTTGTTGAATGTATCTTTCGACTATTTGTCTTAGAGTATGACAAACCTATAATGCTCGAGATTAGGCAACCTAATACAGAAATGCAACCATTTTCAGATTCATGATCGAACTGGGAGTGTGGTCGAAAAGTTGGTGAAGTAACACTTCTGGTAACTTATCCAATATACTTTCCCCTGTTGGGCTTTCTTGAGTATGTGGGTGACGCGCACAGTAGTGCGCCCTTTTTATTGGCGGACACTCAGGCATATGAAACATCGAAAATGTCTGCATAATAAAACACAATTGATTTCGATAGGAAAAAATCGATACAAAATGTGATATGATGACAATTCTACTCGACTTCACCATAATACGAGCGAGCATGCACTATTTTCATGTGCAATTGAGTTGTATAAAAGAATAAAAATAGATGATCACTTGGGAAAAAAACAGCCGATGTTAGAAATCACTCTACACTCTCAATATTAGATAATTGTCAAATGTAAAAGTCGCAGAATGAGCTGCATATAATTTTGCAAGAATAAACTATTTGTTCTACAACATTCTTGCAGCGGAAAACAAAATTAAAAGTGTAAGTGATGTCGAAACCATCGCGGACATGGATCTCACTCGCGTTACTGATACACACGAGTGATAAGGGAGCGAATCGATTCAACTCCACCAGTCGATTTGCAAATCGCCCTTACTCACTCGCCTATCAAGTGAGAGGGTGCACAATGTAGATAATAAGTGTGGACCATACATAGTCTATGTAACATAGAGACCACAAGACATTCTGCCAAAACCATCTCACAAAATAGTTTGTGTGCCCAATGGAACCCTAATGATATTTATAATGGTTTTTATAATGTTTTTATAATGGCCTAATGGTTTTTATTAATATCGAAAAATGGAGGGGATTTGAACCCACAGATGAACGGACGCCAGCCGAATGTTTTACCAATTGAACCATTTTGGCAAAGGAGGGGGTCGAACACAAAAGGACTCATGTTCCTTGGTGCGGATAGAAAGAACAGGTCCATTTCGAATCTCGAAACTTCACATGATCATATCTCACATCACCGGAATGAGATTTGCACAAAAATCGTTTTCTGGCCTACCGACAAGGTGTACTATCTGCTCTGAAATTGGTGACTTGCACTTTTGAGGTTTAAGCATAGATCCGGTGCGGAAAGCAATGAATACGATCTGTTATGGTGATGGTTTGTAGTTGTGCGTGTAGAGAATCAAAAATTACCCCCACCAAGTCAATTTTCATGTTTCTAGAGCAACATTTAATGGAAATATACAGTATAAACCGGAAAAGTCGCCGTTTCCGAGTGCGCCGCAGCGCGTTATTAGAGGTCAACTATGCAAAATAAAGCTGACCATCGTTATCAGCGTCGAAAACAACCCCGAAAACAATATTTTCAAAAAATTGGTGTGCCAAAGTTTGTCCGAACCTTAGAAATACGGCGTCATAAATAAGACCATACTTTTTGATTTAGATCGATATCTTAACCCTGCGCCGAATTATAATCTAAACACCTTAATCTCGCTCTCAATGAAAAAATGCGCAAAATCGGGACAGCGTGAACACATCGCAAAGGAGCAAGTTAATGTATCATTCTTGATCACAAACCACCAGTCGTTCAATTGGTGTAGTGGTAGAGCTCTACCTCTAATGCCCGAAACATAATCCGCCCGGATGTAAGTGGTTTGCACTTTTTTGCAAATTTGTGTTTGAAATCTTTTAATCATTCCGACAGTCAGGAAAATGATCCATCTGTCATGTATTTGAATGATGTGACCTGCAAACCACGAGTGGAACAGCTGTTCACGAGTACAATGGCCCATTTTACGCCTATTCTGATTTTAATTAGAGTATGCTGGCCTAATTAGAGTTGTCTAATTAAACTGCTCCAGTGGTCATTTGTGAAGGATCCCAAGAGCTACAGAAATCGCTTTTGATCTTCCAATTTGGTCAAGAATTCCGACTGTCGGAGCTCTTGCGAATTTATAGCGAATTCGGTATTCCCGGAAGTGGGCGTGGCTTGCGGTCTCTAACTATACAACCCTACTCAACACCTCCCCAATCTTTTCATTAAATAATGAAGCACGACGCAAACAGCTTTTAGCATCACTCCAATCATTCGAATTTCATGAATAGATGCCTATCATCATTGCATTTAAGATCTTAGTTTGCAACATCACAGAATGACAAATAATAACAAAAGTTAACAATGTAAACAACGGACAGTGTTGCTGCGAGAATATGCACGGGATCCTAGACGTCGTTCGCAGAGGAGACCACAAGATGCGAGGCTGCTACATTCCTCGATCGGGAAGGACCTCGTGCCTGGATGCTCATTCCGCCGCGAGTCGCTACAGAAATATCATATTGGTACAGAAATGCAATCATGCGAATATAGGCAACTATAGGAGTACACTTTTGACAGTGATTTTCACCTCGAACAGAGTATCCTCTGTCCATGAAATTAGCAAATCGTCGATGCAGACTGTGGTAGCCTTCGAAGGAGACAGGTCTATCCAGTTGCGGAACGAACTGAAAACAATAATTCGGAAATTGTGTTCACTCGAGGAAAGTTCGAACTAAGCAGGAGAGTGAGCAATTAGCTGAATGAGAATTGGGTAGAGGGATGTCGCGCAGTATGCTAACTGATAAATACAAATAATCGCGACCGATATATGTTTTTTAATGTTCTAACACAGGTCAACTGTATGGTTGACTTCAATATCCATTTTGACGGCGTAACATTACTTTATCTAATACCTTCTTGAGTTTTTCTTGGCTTTCAGGTGTAAGCATCGAGGTACATCCATACCGTTGATGCGTAAGGTTTCCAGCTTCATGTCTACAAATAATGTAATAATTAGAATATTAATTAAATTACAACGTTTTAAGTAATAAATATTCGGCCTGTTTAATCTGTCAGAAATGTGCGAGAAAAAGTTGCGTAAAAAGTTCGCGAACTTCTGATTCTCTCCATTTCGCATGCTCTCTCTCTTTCTCTAACCAGGTCGATGAAAAGTTCACGAACTTTTCGACGAACTGTGTTCGAAAATCATACTTTTCTTTTGTTTTACTTACTTTTATAAACTATTTTTGCTTTTAACTTATGATTTCTTATAATGACAACCTTCCCTTAGCTGGAATAGCTTCAGAATACAGCGTAGTGAAAGTAAACACGGTTGGAGTATTTTTTTCGAAAATGGGTCACCACTTTCCCCACCCTGTAATGTCAAGCTATTCCATCAGAGGGAAGGTTGTTCTTATACGCAGTCATAAGTTAAGAGCAAAAATAATTGATAAAAATAAGTAAAACAAAAGAAAAGTACGAATTTCGAACGAATTAATGCCGGTTTTTAACGAACTTTTCAAGGAGCTGCGTGAAAAGTTAGAGAAAGGCGAGAGAGCACGCATTCTTGAGAGAGGGAAAAGGAAGTAAACAATCACTGCTGCTGCGTGAAAAGAAAAGTGAAAAGCTGCGTGAAAAGTTAGAGAAAGGCGAGAGAGCACGCATTCTTGAGAGAGGGAAAATGAAGTAAACAATCACTGCTTCCTTTTCCCTCTCTCAAGAACGCGTGCTCTCTCGCCTTTCTCTAACTTTTCACGCAGCTCCTTGAAAAGTTCACGAACTTTTCGACGAACTATATTCGAAATTCGTACTTTTCTTTTGTTTTACTTATTTTTATCAATTATTTTTGCTTTCAACTTATGACTGCTTATAAGAACAACCTTCCCTCTGATGGAATAACTTGACATTACAGGGTGGGGAAAGTGGTGACCCATTTTCGAAAAAAATACTCCAACCCTATTTACTTTCACTACGCTGTATTCTGAAGCTATTCCAGCTAAGGGAAGGTTGTCATTATATGAAGTCATAAGTTAAAAGCAAAAATAGTTTATAAAAATAAGTAAAACAAAAGAAAAGTATGATTTTCGAACATAGTTCGTCGAAAAGTTCGTGAACTTTTCAACGACCTGGTTAGAGAAAGAGAGAGAGTACACGAACAGGAGAGAATCAGAAGTTCGCGAACTTTTTACGCAACTTTTCTCGCACATTTCTGACAGATTAAACAGGCCGAATATTAATAGTTCATATTTCATACCTCTGCCAAGCATAGCCAGTATGATATCAGCCCATTCAACGTTCTGAAGTCCGAACATGTATGTCCAATGGTTTGCCGATATAAAGTACTGATTGGGGTAAAGCAAGCGAACTCGTGATGAGAAGCTAAGGAGTGCGTTGACTGAAATGTATCGTTCGTTATGCAAGTAAACATCTCTTCATTACTCATTTTTTCAGCCGATTAGTCAATGAGATACTTATAGGAGGAGAATGTATCATTTTTCGAGCAACCTCTACTTTTCGACTTGTTATTCTAAAATGGTCACAGTTCGTTGGAAATTGAGAATGTACAGTGCTATTTCAGAGATGAGATTGTTCACGAAAGATATCACGAGTAACAAATCAAGCAGTTTAACTAAGGTGATTCTTTGTTTTCGCCATAGGTACCTGGATCAGAAGCTGTTGTCTCCATAATCCTCAAGTTGAGATGGTCGACATTGTGCTCGTCATTAAATTGGTTTATAAAGTCGCTGAAATTCGTGATTTATTTTTGAATAAAACAAAATCATACCAACACATCCTCATTAGAGTTATTTCCACCATAATGAAATCCACGAATTGTAATCCCTTTTATCCGCTTTTGAAAATGGAGTTGTTGTTGTCCACGCAGATCTGGTGTAGAATCGCTTACGTATAGGTGTGCCTAAATTTATACTATTTATATTGTCATATTATAGTATGTTGTTGTTGTAGTGGCTATGAAGCAAATTTATAGATATTTGTTCACCTCTCCAAGTCCCTGTTTGTATGAAGCATCGCTCATCCCACCGATACATATGTTCAGTCTGTCCAGTACGTCTTCCGTCGTACGGGTGGGCGTACGTAGGAGGTAAAATGTAAAATATTGCAACGGATCATCCGAAACAAGGAATTTCCAGTTATACGGATGTAATTGAGAAAATAATAAAGATTAAATGGATATACCAAAGTAAAACAGAAAAAAATAACCACAATGTTTCGTCCCTCTGGATAGCTTGAATCGATCCAACTCCAGGGAAATACATCACTGATCACAAAATGGTTGAGTCGAAGCTTGAACAGATGCACTCTGTACAGAGGGAGGCCAACAGTTACTCTCGTTAAACCCACCTAGAACAATACAATGATTGTGTAAACATAAGTAGCATAATTCATCTCCAATCGAGAGTTGTGTATGTATTTTTGAATTTCGTTATGAGATAACAAACATAGTACAGCACGCGCCAATAGTGTCAACCTTTACAGCACGCGCAACATGTTTCTTCTCTGAAAATTCATTCACAGCTACGAATATGATCTGTTTTCGGTAGATTAATTTGAAGAAACTGACGAGGTTGATCACAATCCTGAAACGGTTCACTGACCTGTAGCCACTCAAGATCCAGCCGGTCGACAAGACGATTGGCCCTAGCTCTTTTCACGTACGCGTCTACTCGATCATTGAATATTTTGGACACCTGGAACAGTTCAGTTAACAGAATAACATCATTAATTGAATTGTTACAAATTTAAAAATTACTTACCAGTTTCAGAGCAGGAATCGATTCGGGGGCATTGTCGATTATCTCATGCAGTATTTCCTCAGGAAGCTGTTCGATCGGGGACAATTCGTCAGCCATTGTGACCCTAGAACAAGTTGATTGCTATATTTGAAATAATTGCATAAACATTAAAAATTCACTATAATTTTTTGCTCAAAAAAGAGAGATCAATATTGGGCCCAGGTTACGCAACATTGCGCAATTGGTCACGAGAGTAAGAACGGAGACCAGCTATAATCCTTTTTGTCTTCACTATGCAAAATATGTGCTCTGTATGACAATCGATTTCAAAAGAAGCGTTGTACCTTGGAAAGATGTAAAATTGGAAAGGGAACTTTTCTGACAAATGAGCCACACTGTCCAATTGTCATCTCGCCCCGTCCAGCAGATAACATGCGTGCGAAATATGTGCGAACGCGCCATGCTAATGATAGACCAGGACCAATTCTTGAGCAAGTATGGGCGTAATGTAAACGCACAATCTAGAAGACAATTTTAAATACAAATACAAATAGTGTATTCCATCCATAAATGTAATTAAGATCAGCTCTGCGGAGATACTACAGAAACATGTCATGGTAATGTGAGATAGTATGGGCTACGTCATGTATTATCGTCTTTCTCGTTCAGTAACGAGTATGATTGCGCAAAATTACACGTAGACTCAAGCAATTCGCTACAACGGTAGGAGGCCATAATCAAGCGTTAACCTTATATCATAAATATTTTATCGGTCAATCGAATACGAAAGTGCCCGACTAAACGCAAAGGTAGCCATAAAACGCCACGCCGCAGAGAGGGAAGAGAAAAAAAAAGAAATAAATCACTCTCACCTTCCCTCGCATCTCTTCCCGGTCGATGGGGAAAGCGTGTGTGAAATGTGTGGAATGCGAATCCAATGGTCATGAGTTCGACCCCCCTCGCCTGCAGATCCACCCAGACCACGGGGGTTAAATAGGTCAGAAATCCCCCACCACGTGCACACAACACGGGCGGTAGCCTCACGCATAGGTCGCTGATACCCTCAGGACAGACTGAACGCAGAATTGGCGCGGGGGTGGCAAACCAGCCTTGCTTGGATGCCTCAATTTACGTTTACGTTTACGTTTCTCCAGACACTGGCCAAATGAAGAGGGAACAAAGATAGAATTGTATTATTATTATTATTATATCACATTATCACGAGTAATTGGGGGGGGGGTGGCAATTTTCAAAAAGTTAAAGATGTGAAAATATGCCCAACAATCGCCTAAAAATTTTCAAAATCGCCTTGTCAGAGGAGGAGTGCAAGCTGGTATCAATGAAACATTTCCCAAGTTTCTAGGTCAAATCCCCAATCAAACGGTTCCCCGCTGCACTTTTGGGTGTTGCTATTTTCTCCGCTCCCTCCCTTCCTCCTAATGATATTATTATAATGATATTCTCAAAAATTTACAATGTCGGTATCCAGCTTGTATTGAGGTTGCATCATTTTATAAAACGTTGTTTTTGACCTCATTTATGAATTTGGTACACTATTTTTATCTCCCATCTATACATACATGTTGTGTGATGTTTCTAAAAATAAATTCAGATGCGCCCTCTGTTAATTCTCCTTCTCCTCGTACCCTCCACATTGGCGTACATGGTTAGTTAACGAATGGTGATCTGTAATTTACAAGGATGTCTAGTATGATCAAGGCTTCGAAATGTATTCATACATTACTCCCTTCATTTTGCGTGATCTTTCACAGATAAACCGGATGGAAAAACAGGGAAATTTATTATCAAGTCACATCTTATGACCAGAGTCTGTTCTGATCCTGATCTCGATCTCCCACTTCTCAGGATGAGATTTTCTCTACAAATCGAATCTCCGAACAGCCAGTCGAAGCATTCCAGAGTTCTTGTGGAGAGTGCAAGAGTGTGAGTGCTCTCTGCTTATAGAGTTCTTAATTGGGGTCACCGTCTCTTAATTTTCCACACTCTCTCGCCGATTAATCGGTCAAAGTACTCTTAGAGGGACGGATGTTTTTTTTATGGTGAGCGTGGTTTATAAATCATGTGTCAGCTCGGGGTTAAATAAGCGCAAGGACAGACTTGGAAAGGTTTAAAGGTATCCAAATCCAGTGAATTTGAGCGTGAGCTTGATGAGGCGAGTGAGATAGTATGCAAATACACGAGACACGTTTGCAAATTTCAAATAATTACACGGATTTTGGGTAACTTTAACAAGATGGCGTTAATCCCGGATCAAGAGAGCTAAGAGCCAAAGCTAGGAGTGACTCTAGGCCATGAGAACTATAACGTCGTGCCGCCTTTGATACATCAAACGCCGACTGACGTCATAGTTATCGTTCAACCTAATACTATTGAGTGTTCAAAATCTGTTCAAAATCTTGCTTTACAATAAATCCTAAGCGAATGTCTTTATTGAGTGTTCATTTATGGCGAATGAAAGCAGACATATTGCGTACGAAATAATCACTCTCTTGCAGGTCGTTCACGGTATCATCGCAGTCATTGATGACCCCCAGAGGTTGGCCGAACTCATCAACGCCCTATGTATGGAGGTACTGTAGAATATTGATTGATTGTAGGCTTTCAATTGCCACGTCATTTAGGCAATTTATGAGCGTATACTTAATTTATGAGCTTATCAGCAATCTAGAGACCCAGAAACATACTGGACAAGATGGCAGAAAGTTTACAATAAGCGAACTATAATCCCAATGCGATATGGGTATTTTGTATTTCAGTCTTCCTCCCCCGTTGAGTGCAAGATGATCGCCCTTACGATTGGTGTGTTCATCAAGAGGCTCGAGCCTTATTTCGTAAGTTTGAGGAAGTTATAGTGAAGGTGTCGCAAGAAATTATTATTCTGAATGTCTGATTACAGAGCAAACTGTCAAGAGAGTGCGCAGAATGAAGAGATATAGTTCACAAAAAATATGATGTGATTTCTGTGCCTTAAAGAAGGACTGTCAGCAAAGTTGAAATTTAGACGTTGCCATAACCATGACCGACCTTTGTACAACCATAAGAGATTGCATACCTTACCATAAACTGAAAGCTTTTTTGTCTGGCGAGTTCGTTTCGAACGATATTTTGATAGTATGTCCCCATCCGGAATACAAACACGAAAACGATTCCAGAAATTTCCAGAAGAAAAATTTTTACGACCAAAAAATAGGTGTTCGTCTGTCCGTCTGTCCTTACCGTAACCCAGTGGCATTGGGTCAGATGTTGTGTCACACTCATGAGTTCATCGCAGTATCTAAACAACACATCGATACAGTATTGCTACAGTAACCGTAAGCTACCGTAACCCGTAGCCGTGGGTCAGACGCTGGGTCAGATTTATGATTTCGTTAGCGGATGGACGGAAAACGTCAATATCGATATTCTGCCGTGACAGTAACCTGCAGTAGTCCGTCGCGCTGTGTCAGATGCTGGGTCAGATTCATGATTTCGATGGTCGATTTATGAAAAAACGTCGATATCATGATCCTTCTGTAAGTTCTAGCGTTGGGACGTACGTGGCATGAGAACCATGATTTTGCCGGCATCAATACTGGATTATCTTTGGGATATTTTCGGAATAACTTCCAACTTTAAAAGAGGCGTAGTTGCCCATTAGTTGCTACATTACCAGTAACCCGTAAGCTTTTTCGCTGTGGGGTTTGTGGGGGCGTGGGAGTGGGGGCGCTGGAATCGGCAACGGGGCACATGCTCATTACGCACAAGTCCAGTTTTGGTCCCCCGGCAAATTTTTCAGGACATTCAAAAACCCGTGTCATTCTGTCCGTCTGTTCTGTTTTTCGAAAATTGCGTATTTTTATAAAACTATGCGTGGTACCAGCAACCTGAAGGTGCGTATCTTCATGATTGGCCAAGGCAAAGATTTCGCCAATACCGCGGGCCGATCGATTACCGTACACCCCAAAAGTCAACTGGGGCAACTAATTATCGTTGGAGCGACTTCATGACTTTTTCAAAAACGCAGCACTTAAATTGTTTCTTTAACAAATAATGAGCGTCCTAATATTTAAAAATTTTTGAAACATATTTCATATTTTTACCGTGGCCGAGTGGCTAACGCGATGGACTGGTAAACACAAAGTTGGGGGTTCGGTTCCCGTCGTCGTCAAAAACGTTTTGCCACGCTTCGAAAAGCAAGGAAATGTTATCAAAAATAATTTATGATTACGGTAGGTCAAAATTCGCACTGGGTCAGGAATTATTTGCTGGGTCATACATATGACTAAGATTTTTTCACACTGAAATAACCTTATCCAAGTCATGAGTCCGTCATCATAATAAACATACAATTAATTGACTGCATCTTACAGAACGTAGATCCCCGCTAGTTACTACTATACTATAACCCGTAAGCTTTTCCGTCCACGAGCAGCTGGGATGCTAAATTTGCTTTTATCATGCGCGCACACTCTCAAATTAACATTCACGCGAAAAACAAAATCTCCTTAATTAATACAATTAAAGATATTCGCGAAAAACAGGTGTCCGTTTGTCCGTCCCTCCAAACTACGGTAGTTTTGGGCTTTTTTTTGAAGGAATGTTCGATTGCATCAAAATGCTTATTTTTCAGTGTTTCTTAGTTTGAATCATTACTAATCGAATTAATATTTATTGTTTTCATCATAAAATCAAGATGAAATAACTAATTAGCTTAACTTTTGGGTTTGAAGAATTTCAAAATGGCGGTGGGGCGAACACATTACCTTGATTTTCATCAGAACTCTGAGTTTGAGCTATTTATTAGTTCAAAATATTAGAAAACAAATTATATATTATGTATTTCATCATTAAATCATTAATTAGTGGGTATTTAGCTGAAATGATGCGTTTGAAGAATCGTGAAATGACGATTTTTGGTAATTTGTTCAAAAATTATAATTATGCAGTGTTTCTTTGTTGAATAATTAACAACTCAATTTATGATAATTTATAAAAGTCATATCGACCTATTTACATGGCCGACTGGCTAAAGCAGTTGAATATAAAAGCGAAGGTTGATGGTTCGATTCCCGTCAGCGTCAAACATGTTTGCCGTTCCTCGGAGACTTCCAGAAAGTTTTCTCCCAACTATTAGCGTGACGTAGTTCCCCGCTAGTTCCATAAATTTTAAATACGAATCGCTATTTTGAACCAAGTTATCATTAGGTGGCAGAATGCCAAGGAGGGCTTGAAGGGAAATTCAATTTCAAATATCTAAAAGATTTTTCAAAAACTGGCAGGATTCGAACCCGCAACCTTCCGATTGCGCGGCGACTGCTTTACCATTGAGCTATGCGATTGACCTTTGTCTATCCTCTGAGCTCGCGCTATGATCGTTGGATGATTGTCTAGGTCATGGTTATGACAGCGTCAAAAATTTAACTTTGCTGACACTCCTTCTTTAACTAAAATTTGTGATTTATGCCAATGATTTTCCTATGAATACCTTAGACAAGACGCCAACATTTTCATAATTATCTCTCTCCAGCGCGACGAGGAAGCCATCTGCAAGAAGATGCATCTGTGTGCAAACGCCAAGCTGGAGAACTTCCATCGCCTCGGAATGATCTACCTTAAGGAAATGGGCGCAATCGATGGAAAGGTATGATAGGCAGAACGATTTTGGCTAAATGTGATGACACTATATATGCCTTTGCACGAATTGTTTCTGCCCACTCGGCGTGATCTCAGAGAGCAATGTATTACCAATCACGATACACCCACAAGCGAGAGATCATGCACATACGAGATAGTTCACCTCCCTTATTTTCGCTCTTTCATTCCTGAAAAGAATATTACGGTAGATACGTACCTTGCTGAACGCCACAAAATACTATTCGCTCCGAGTAGCACTAGAGATACACTAGAGATGTAACTTGAAAATGCGAGAGAGTCCTCTATATTTTGCCTCGATCTCTCATCTCACATTTTACAAGCTACAGAACGCGACGAACGAGTTCGTCTGTGACGAGTGTCAGATGGCCGTCGAGGAGTTCAAGAAAGTCGTCGACGATGAGAAAAGGAGAGCCGAAGTAAGTGAAATAAACTTACGATTTTTTAGCGAATTCTGCACACATATGATATGTTAATACTGCTCCGCGGAACATTTACTAACGATTTGAACTTCTGTTAATAACAGTAAATTGCAAATATAACAGTAAACATACTTCAGAATATCTGCAAGCACGTCCCCAAGTACTGGGAAGTTGTGAGTTATACATCATTCATTAAGCTAGCTAATTAATGATAATTATTAATAATAACACTTAGCCTCTAAATATCTGAAAATGTTGCAAGATACGTAATATTGGGGTGTCCGGAAAGTTCGTATAATGCTTCGGAAAAAAGTCAGTTCGCGATCAAATGCAGTGATTGCGCAATCTGTTTGTCAACAATGTATTGCATCATTCTGACGTTGAGTAGTGAGAGGATTTAATCAGTCTCCTAGTTGCTACATTGATTCTTGTGATGGACTCCCATCTCTACCTCCGAGCAGTTTTACTTCATTACTACCATCTTGGCCGATCCGTGAAGGAGGCCCACTCTGCCCTGGCCCAGTCGGAAGGAGCTGACGCCCCCTCCATACCCTTCTGCTATAAGTGGTTCTCCCGCTTCAAGAAAGGGGAGTTTGGTCTCGATGATCAACCCCGCTCTGGACGCCCTCCCTCCCTCGATCAGCCTCTCGTTCTCTGCACACTGAAGCGCAAGCCCATGACCAGTGTGCGTGAGTTGAAGAAGGATACTGGTACTCCCAGATCAACGGTGTCCGATATCCTCCATCGATCTGGGAAGAAGCCGAAACTCCCACAACTGATTCCCCATGACCTCTCCCCCGAACAGCTGAAAAATCGTGTTCAAGTCTGTCGGGAATTACTCCATCGTAGATCCAATCTTCGATGGGTCAATTCCATCATCGCTACAGATGAGAAGTGGATCACGTACGATAACCCTGTAAGGAGACTGCAATGGGTGGATGCAGATGAGAAGCCCACGCCCGTCCCGAAGAAGGAAGAGCACGGAAAGAAGGAACTCCTCTGCTTCTTCTTCTCAGTGCTCGGTCCCATCTACTGGGAGATCCTCGCCCCTGGCACCAGCATCAATGCCGACCTCTTCTCTGAACAACTGCAAGATTTCGCGATCAGAGTCCTTCCCAGACCCCTGAACCAGGGCAAAATTCTTCTTCTGATGGACAATGCTCGCCCACATCGAGCGAAGATGACCCAGAAGAAAATGGACGAGCTGAAGATCGAGAGGATTCCCCATCCACCGTATTCCCCGGATCTCTCCCCATGCGACTACCACTGCTTCCGCTCTCTCTCTGACTTCTGCAAAGGAGAGAAGTTCAAGAATCGAGATGAAGTTGTGAGGGCTTTCGTGAACTGGGCGGTCTCGAAGAAGCCCGCATTCTGGAAGAGAGGAATCGAGACCCTGCCCAATCGCTGGAGGGAGGTAGTGAGAAAGAAGGGGGCATACATTGGTCACTGAGAATTGTAAAGCATTGAATAAAAAATAAAAACAAAAAATTATACAAACTTTCCGGACACCCCAATAAATAAGAAATTGTAGCCACAAATTATCAGTGTTCTCGTCATTGCAAAATTACAGTTACAACATATTATTGATAAATATCGAAGTAATTAATATTAATTCTTAGTGCGAGTCATGGGTGGATGACTACCTACCCAAGATCTGGAAGTCTCTCGATGACTTCCTCGCCGATGCCAACCAGGTCAGGATTACGATTAATTCTGAGGCAGTCTTGGTCGGTTCATTGACGAGAGAGAGAGCATATAATGAAGAGCCCGCGGTATCGTTTATCGAACTTTAGTTATGATGAATATCAAGACTTATGCTCGTTAGCAACCTATGATAAATGTAGTCAAATTTGCATTACAGGCCTGCGCTCAGATCGGATTCTGCGCCAAGCAGGAAGGTGTTCCCTCGAGCAAGATCGCATCTTTCTACAATGGGCTCAAGGCACTCTAAGTAATCTCCTAGCGCACGCTAAGTTATCACTCATTGCTTGTTATTGCATATGTTCGTGAAGATTATAGGGATCAAATAACACAAACATTACTCTTCGATCGTATTTGGATATACTACATATCTTCTTTTCATTCGTGCCCGTTGTGCTTTGACGAGATAATGTATAATACAATCAAATTGTGCACGATAACAAAGGAGAACGTTGAACGAACACAGTTCGAACGCAGTTCGAGAAACGATACAACGCTCTCTTCATTCTACACACTATCTCGCCGTTCGACCGGCCGATATAGTGTGTAGAATGAAGAGAGCGTGGTATCGTTTCTCGAACTATATTGCTCACACTACTTCTTGTGACTGAACATAATAGATACTATCATTTTTGTGTAGACGTTTAGCCCTAGACTTTACAAACATTAATTTTCAGGATCGATCACAGTTCAAAGGGAAAGAATCAATATTATGTTTTTGCACATATTCTTGACATAACGAAATTAAAAACATAGCTAAATGATTTCCACGTTATTCGTATATCTGAAGATATATTCTAGAACTGGTAAATTTGCTCCGTTTCGAAGATCAGCAGAGGAGACCGAAGTCGAAGAGGAATGAGAGCATCGTCACCTGGAATAAACCCATCTTTAATCTTTCAATTTCGGGATAGCGTGTTATTCAGAGCACGACTTTCGTCCTCCCATGTGGTCTAGTGGTTAGGATTTCTGGTTTTCACCCAGGCGGCCCGGGTTCGATTCCCGGCATGGGAAGCTATTTTGCTAAACGTGTTGTTGTTTACTAATATTCGAAAAAGTGCTGGTCTTATATAAATAGAGGAATCTCAATTATTGTTGTGAATCTAATGAGAAGAAAAAATTAATTTTGCACCATATCCCACTCCATTCTATAGTTCGATAAACAATAGTGCGGTCTGACTGCTGCCTTGCGATGATGGATGAGCCATAGACAAACACAAGACATGCCAGCTTGGCTTAGGGGCAGAGCGCCGTTCTCGTAAAGCGAAGGTCGCAGGTTTGATTCCTGCAGTTGGCAATGTTTTTGCGACATTTGGGAACAATTAGGCGAATTAGGAAATTCGACGTTTTCTTATTATCATTGGGCGGTCTTTGCGACGCCTGTTTCCAAACCTCAACACAATGCGGTCGAGGGAGACGTGATGGATATCCAGAGGGCACCAATCGCTATGAATTCGTCCCATACAAAGTAGATTTCGTTAACATGTATCAATATGTATGCAATACAATGGTATTCTTCAGTAAATAAGAAAATATAAAAGTGCTCATTATAATATTCATATTAATAATATATTAATATTTATGAAGCGATATGATTGATATAATATGATTGTTATAATGGCGTGATTGGCATGTCATATAATATGGAGGTGCACGATACGATTTGTATGGTTGAGGTACGACTGCAGGTGGTAAGATACGATTCGAGGTACGTGGTTCCAGGTATGAATTTTAATTAAAAGCAGAGGTAATCATGAGATACGAGGTAGATTGGACATGCAATGAGATGGATTGAGAATACTTTAGCTCCAGGACGTGCATCGATCCGCATTCTTCAGTTTATGAGTTCACTTAACAGGCTTCTCATCTGAAATAATATCTGTTCATGAATTTGTTCCCCAACTCAGTACTGCATTTCGAAATCAATCGTTTACTTACGATCATCATCATCCTTTGATGTTTCTTCTCCAGTTCTTCACAACGGGCGGCGAGTTTATCTCTCTCCCTTCTAGTTTCCTCGTGACGAGCCATTAATTCGCCGAGTAGATTCTAGAATACTCTTTGACTTCGCAACATCTTATGCAATTTGCCGCACCTCGTTGTTCTGTGCCTCAACATTCTTCATCCCTGCAAGATCATTTGGTGCAGCAGTAATTGCCTGAACACAGCGTGTCAGAGCGATCGAGTTCCTTTGTTCGTCGCGGCGCTCCATTTCCAAGTACTCGCGGAACGTAGAGCGGTAAATGAGAGGGAAGAAATGATAATGGTTGAATGACAATAAATTGCTCTAAAAAATAGTAAAAATATTTAAAAAATACCGATCGATAGGTATCACTTGTATCAGCCTCCTATTGAAGCATGAATACTATTGACATTTTAGAAATTAAGTTATGTTAAATTTTTAATTCAGCTCACAGTAGAATAGGTTCACAATATATCATGCAACACAGCAATAAATAAATAAATCGAAATTCTGTCTGGAGGAAGTCTTACAAATGGGTTTGCCAAGACATCTGCGAAAACAGATTACCTCGATCATTTTCCATGACCGAAAAAAGTTCTCTGAGTAGGCAAATCGATCGAAAATTGGCAATTTTAAAGTGCTACTGTTTACATTTGAATAATCAAGCCTAAATTCTAAGTTCATCGTGTAGAGCTAACAATTCCACGTCGATATCGCTCTTTAGGTGATTGATTTAGAAAAGGTTTAAGGTTGTAGCTGAGTTTTGAAAATGCTACATTTTTAGAGGATGGAGGCAAGTTTGAGTAACTTTTTTTTCTAAATAAGGCTTAAACTGGAAAACGGTTTTTCATAAAGCTATAGAATCCGGTCTTGGCTACAATCGCAGCAGACAAATTTTTGAATTAGGCCCTCGTTGGGGCACATCATGATCTCAAAATTCGGATTTTGATTTTTCTAAGACTTTCAAAAAGAGTCGCTCTCAACGTTGAAATGAGTTTCACGAGCAGGATATATTTGCCTGTTTGAATCGCTAAAAATTCCGAATGAAACATATCCAATTCATTGTTATAGACTACGATTCGCTCTCATTTTCCAATTAGATCGACCTGCACGGTCGCTAAAAATCAGAATTGAAAATAGGTTTCGTCTGAATTATATAGGAGGGTGGGAAAACAATGGAAAATCCTCAGCGCCGTGGCGAACAAAGAAGTCGATCTACTCTGACACGCCGTGCTGAAACTTCGTATAGGTGATCGAGCTATGAGAAAATATTACTTTCTCATTTTCCGGAAGTTGATCCTGGGGATTGATGTGACGAGTGCACGGAATGGGAGAGGAAGAGCGGGAACAGTGAATGACGAGAGGTCCGATGAACTCATCCTGAGCTTGCGAGTCAAAGCCTTCAGAACGCTGGACATTCAGAGTAGCAAGTGGTACAGATTCTAGTGGATCACTGAAAACATGGAAAAAGTGTGCATAAATTGCGTATACTCTTTTACGTCTGCCCTGAAATTATTTCCTGTTCTTCATTGCCACAGCCCATGGTCGGATCACTGTAATCACAACATATTACATTATTAATCTCGAGAATAGTGGATTGTAGATACAAATCTCACTAGATCGGGAAAGTACTTCCGTTGGAGGGGCAATTGTATTCCTCCTCACCAACTTCGCAGCAAGGTCAGCGTTCTGATCGGCGACGAAATCAGAGATTGTCCAGTGATGGAGGATAAGACAGCCTAAATGGTAAAATTAAATACTTGGAACGTCTAAAAAACCCCTCATTTTGCCCACAATCAGGTCATGAAGAGTTGAATGACATGAATTAATTTAATTAGCTTTGAAAATTCAATATTTTAAAGTGAACAAGCAGAGTGAGAAATGTAAGAGGAACACATTGGGAAGGAATCGTCCATTTTAAACCGGAACTTCTAATGTCTTGGGCAAACTCATCAATGGTTATCCATGTTTACTCCACTCCATTCATGACACCTCATCGTACTCATTCCTCCACTTTTGAAACGATGAATGGAAACGATCAAACGATGAGATGACTTAGCTCCAGATCCAGTTATAAAAATACACAAACCCCCTTTTCCTACATCCACATCTTTGTTTCTGCCTATGGGCGCGAGTCGATCACGATAACGATGACTGGATTGCTTTCTGCTTACGCAATGTTTTGTTTGCCCTGCTAACTATAGTCATCCGATGAAAATGCTCTTTCGAAATATGTATTTCAAAATTTTACACAAAGCATATCATCAAAGTATAATCCGAATTATGAGCATTGCGATGCAATTCACAAGTCACTGCGGGCATCCTCGAGAACTGAAAATCAAGTTGATTTTTAGAGTTGCTAGAAACGCATTAACTACCTACCACAATGACAATTAAATTGTGAATTCTATAAAAAGTTATCCACCTATTCCTTGCTAAGAGTGTAACGCATTTGCACAAGGCCTTATGGAGCGGCAGTCACGAGGAAATCCCGTGAAGTAGTTCACCAAATTTCAATATCCTGCATAATTATTGAATAGCAAGCAAGAATGTCAAGCTCTTCGCCGTTGGCCACAGCCGGGAGTGCGAGGAAAAGAGAAGAGGTGTATAGGAGATTAGGATAGGAAGAAGACGGTGCACGATCGAATGATTCTCAACATTACAACCATTGATTTATCGGGAAAAGCCTGTGTATGTCGGCAAACATTCGTGGGAAAATGGAATGTAAAATAGCACACCACTGATAGTTTGAGAGATACTCATCAAGGGATGTTTTGTATCTGCTGAGTTGCTTAATTGGGTTTTATAAAATAGATCGAAATATACTTTATTTTGAAACATATGAATATTCAAAAGAAGTAAAATTTTGTAGGTCCATAGAGGACTCTGTACGTATCCTATTTGTGATTTGAATCTCCTATAGTGGCCCCCTATTCGTGAAAAAGTAACGAGACTCGAAAAATGCTGTCAGGAATTGGCAATCGGTGTTGTTAGTACTGTTTACGAAGATTTTCTAGCAATCTGGCCCCAAGTATTTCAATTTACGCTTTTAACATGCTTCATCTATGACCATTGATCACCTTTCCGCAGACACAAAATGTCGATATGATGAAGTTAGGATAGAAGACTGCACCTGAGCAAACGAAACATGCATTCACGATTCAGCTACATGAAACGCTCAATCTCTCATGTATGAATTGTTTCTCAATTATTCTCGCTGAAATTATATCAGAGATCATGGGTAGTAGCAAACGACAGATATGATTGATCTTTTGGCAGAAATTGACTATACAGGGATAAATATTGCGCCACTTTTCTTGTTTCTCAATCTCCATTCTCTGTAGGCACCATTGCATCAAATTTGGTAACTATGTTGGTAAGGGACAAAAGTTATTAGCCTATAAATATTATCTGGATTGTTCAAGTATTTCAAGAGTTATCACTTCTGAAATATTTTGTTTTGGAATTGGGACTTTTCTGGGCACATAAACGTATCTGATAGTTTATGCCGCCTTACAGCAAGGAATTAGATACAGGACTCATCCATTTATTCCTAATAAGAACAACCATTTACACTTATAAATATGTGATCAATTATATTATGAGCCTCGGAACTTTCTCAGAAATGCTTTAAAATTATTTCATTATGAACGGCGCTCTATAAAAAATAATAATATTTCGAAGCCGCATTCTTCGAACACATTAGCTATTGGAATTGTTCTATTTTATACATGATACTCCATCATTCTTTATTGTGAAAATGCATTCCATTTGCTTGGGCATATTGATTCGGAACCAGAATAAGTTGCGAAATGCTGCGAAGCGCCGCTTTTAGCGATATATTGAGGTGCCTACTTCTACCATTAATTCAACGTTTACATTCAATTTGATGCAACAATATTTCATAACTCGACTCTGTTAATAGCTATGCAACATTATACGGCGGTATCAACATTCAGAATAAGAAATTACGAAAAGTGAGTTTTTTGAATATGCGTGAATGAAAGTCATCAAATTTATCTCTCTCTGTTTTCAGAGACCCTATATCGCATTTGACAAGATTATCACTTAGTGGAAGGGTTACTCTTCATATTCACCTCGGTTGCAATTTCGATGGACATTGAGATCATTTTATATATCGAAAAATGTGAACGGCGCATTGAGTAAAAATGTAGACTACTTTTTGCCTCCATGCTAAGAGGCCAATCGATACCATGAAGCCTGCGTCTAGTAATTGTTTTGCACGGTACTGATATATATTCAAACGCAATATGATAATTATCCTTTTATTTGTTTGCGAGATATTATTCAAAAGGTGGACGCAATATTTATCAGCCACCCTGTAAAATACCACAGCTTTCAAACAAGAGCACTTCATTCACTGGTCAATCAATCGCCCCGCCAAGGTAATTCCGCAATTCTCTCACGTACCTTCAATTCCTTCATTCAGTCATGATCTCTCTATTGTTTCTTTTCCTGCTCTGTTCGTCTATAGTCGGATCACCGCTAGGTGATTACGAGATTCCATTTGCTTGGGCATATTGATTCGGAACCAGAATAAGTTGCGAAATGCTGCGAAGCGCCGCTTTTAGCGATATATTGAGGTGCCTACTTCTACCATTAATTCAACGTTTACATTCAATTTAGTAGTTTAGTTTATGCCGCCTTACAGCAAGGAATTAGATACAGGACTCATCCATTTATTCCTAATAAGAACAACCATTTACACTTATAAATATGTGATCAATTATATTATGAGCCTCGGAACTTTCTCAGAAATGCTTTAAAATTATTTCATTATGAACGGCGCTCTATAAAAAATAATAATATTTCGAAGCCGCATTCTTCGAACACATTAGCTATTGGAATTGTTCTATTTTATACATGATACTCCATCATTCTTTATTGTGAAAATGCATTCCATTTGCTTGGGCATATTGATTCGGAACCAGAATAAGTTGCGAAATGCTGCGAAGCGCCGCTTTTAGCGATATATTGAGGTGCCTACTTCTACCATTAATTCAACGTTTACATTCAATTTGATGCAACAATATTTCATAACTCGACTCTGTTAATAGCTATGCAACATTATACGGCGGTATCAACATTCAGAATAAGAAATTACGAAAAGTGAGTTTTTTGAATATGCGTGAATGAAAGTCATCAAATTTATCTCTCTCTGTTTTCAGAGACCCTATATCGCATTTGACAAGATTATCACTTAGTGGAAGGGTTACTCTTCATATTCACCTCGGTTGCAATTTCGATGGACATTGAGATCATTTTATATATCGAAAAATGTGAACGGCGCATTGAGTAAAAATGTAGACTACTTTTTGCCTCCATGCTAAGAGGCCAATCGATACCATGAAGCCTGCGTCTAGTAATTGTTTTGCACGGTACTGATATATATTCAAACGCAATATGATAATTATCCTTTTATTTGTTTGCGAGATATTATTCAAAAGGTGGACGCAATATTTATCAGCCACCCTGTAAAATACCACAGCTTTCAAACAAGAGCACTTCATTCACTGGTCAATCAATCGCCCCGCCAAGGTAATTCCGCAATTCTCTCACGTACCTTCAATTCCTTCATTCAGTCATGATCTCTCTATTGTTTCTTTTCCTGCTCTGTTCGTCTATAGTCGGATCACCGCTAGGTGATTACGAGATTCCATTTGCTTGGGCATATTGATTCGGAACCAGAATAAGTTGCGAAATGCTGCGAAGCGCCGCTTTTAGCGATATATTGAGGTGCCTACTTCTACCATTAATTCAACGTTTACATTCAATTTAGTAGTTTAGTTTATGCCGCCTTACAGCAAGGAATTAGATACAGGACTCATCCATTTATTCCTAATAAGAACAACCATTTACACTTATAAATATGTGATCAATTATATTATGAGCCTCGGAACTTTCTCAGAAATGCTTTAAAATTATTTCATTATGAACGGCGCTCTATAAAAAATAATAATATTTCGAAGCCGCATTCTTCGAACACATTAGCTATTGGAATTGTTCTATTTTATACATGATACTCCATCATTCTTTATTGTGAAAATGCATTCCATTTGCTTGGGCATATTGATTCGGAACCAGAATAAGTTGCGAAATGCTGCGAAGCGCCGCTTTTAGCGATATATTGAGGTGCCTACTTCTACCATTAATTCAACGTTTACATTCAATTTGATGCAACAATATTTCATAACTCGACTCTGTTAATAGCTATGCAACATTATACGGCGGTATCAACATTCAGAATAAGAAATTACGAAAAGTGAGTTTTTTGAATATGCGTGAATGAAAGTCATCAAATTTATCTCTCTCTGTTTTCAGAGACCCTATATCGCATTTGACAAGATTATCACTTAGTGGAAGGGTTACTCTTCATATTCACCTCGGTTGCAATTTCGATGGACATTGAGATCATTTTATATATCGAAAAATGTGAACGGCGCATTGAGTAAAAATGTAGACTACTTTTTGCCTCCATGCTAAGAGGCCAATCGATACCATGAAGCCTGCGTCTAGTAATTGTTTTGCACGGTACTGATATATATTCAAACGCAATATGATAATTATCCTTTTATTTGTTTGCGAGATATTATTCAAAAGGTGGACGCAATATTTATCAGCCACCCTGTAAAATACCACAGCTTTCAAACAAGAGCACTTCATTCACTGGTCAATCAATCGCCCCGCCAAGGTAATTCCGCAATTCTCTCACGTACCTTCAATTCCTTCATTCAGTCATGATCTCTCTATTGTTTCTTTTCCTGCTCTGTTCGTCTATAGTCGGATCACCGCTAGGTGATTACGAGATCGAGCTGGCAAATGAATGCCTAGATTTGGAGAGTATTCACAAGGTTTGAAAGTTGCTGCCTTACTCTCCCCATAATTTCATGACACCGCAGCTCCTACAAGAGCAATCGAAAGGAGTAGAGGATGAATTCGATACTGAGGAGGTTCAAGCCGAGGTTTGATTTCGGGGGGCCGGGCTGATTTTGCAGCTAAAAAAACTGCGCTCGCTCTACGCAGCTTCCTGCCCGGCTAATGGCACTCTCATATCGGAACTGGAGATAAATGGATATCTGGCGAAGGACCTATTCCAGGGAGACATTGTGCTCACTCCGTATGAACAATTAGCATAATTAACAACCAATTAGGGTAATTAAAGGAGTGCTCCGGGGAATTAGTGTTACGGAGTCCCACCACGAACATTCTGCGCTCTCAGTGGATAACTGTAGCGAATTTACCCCTAGCAGGATGCGGTAACTAAGTAGACCGAGTGAAACATAAAGCAACCAGGCGCGACCCTGCGCTTTCAATCAACTTCACGCGCATGTAAATAGCCTTAGAGGCGTCTGTGGAACTTCGTACAAAGTTATTTCTTATCGGGTGAGTGAGCTCTATAACATCCTCGTTATCACTATGGGTGACTGAACATTCTCCGGAGCACCCCTTTAAGCGAGCAGTGGAAGGTCGCGCTCGACAAGGATCTGGCGAATCCGATGCAGAGACGTCAGGTAGGCAGTGGAAATTGTAGATTACATATCAATCGCGGGAGGTCGAGGATCGTTTGTTTCAGGCCCTTTCGGAAGCCATTAAACTGTGGAGGCCCATGGGAGCTCCCGTGATTCCCTACACCTTCGAGCCCGGGTTCCGTGAGTTTCAAAAATAATTTTGAGTTTGTATTTTTTTTTTAAATCGATATTCCAGCCAATGACAAGAAGCAGATCATCAATGACTCTTTGACGTACTGGCAGCAGAGGACGTGCGTGAAATTCCGCCCCGTGACATTGGGTGATCAAGCTGTGTAAGTATTCTCAAAATGTGTTCTAGCGACTGTAACTTAAAGGAGGAGCAATTGCAAACGCAAATTTCGGAACTTCTTATCGTTGTGGAGCTCTAGGCAGTCCTTATTATAGCTTCAACAATTGAATTTTGAGTTTACTCCTCCTTTTTTCAATCATTTCATTATTTACCTATAGCCATTTATGGAACACCACAGTTACAGTGTCTCCTTCAACCACAACTCCGCTGGATGTTCTTCTTCCGTGGGAATGATCGGAGTAAAGCAGACCGTCAACCTCGCACCCGGATGCTTCTCGGTTCAACTTGATCTCTGATCTCTAATAAATAGATAACTGCAAAGGTATCATTCGTAGCTCACGAACTTCAGCACACGTTCGGAACTCTTCACGTCCAATCGAGACCCGATCGAGACAAGTAATCAATATTTATATATACATTTATTAATCAGCTACGTCGCCATTGACACTGCCAACATCAAGAAGGGAATGGAACACAACTTCATGAAAGTAAGCAATCGATATCTACTGTAGCCACCGATCCATTGCATGACCCTCCTTACTACGGTCTTCTGTCGACCTACGGTATACCCTACGAGTTCGGATCAATGCAACACTACTACGAGAAGGCGTAAGAGATTCTTTGGATTCGATCTCAAATTGATCTTTGATATTTGATCTTCCAGTTTTGCCATCGACACAAACCGTCCCACGATCTACGCAAAGCCCACCTACTCGCAGTACCAGTACTCGATGGAGGCGCCTCGTGCGACCTTCTACGATACTCTCCTCGTCAACAAGATGTACAAGTGCACTGGTACGATGATCTACTAATCAATAATCACGATTCAATCATTGTTCCAGACAAGTGTCTGAACCGTATTTCGTGCGAGAACAACGGAGTTCAAGACGGAACAGACTGCAACAAGTGCTTCTGCCCCCGAGGATGGGCGGGAACCAACTGCGAAAGGAGGGTACGGTATTTACCGTATTCCTTCCCCTCCTTTTTCCTGATCTTTGATATCCCTCGGATCAGCCCTCGGATGCCCAGATCGTCAGTATATCTGGACCTAAGAACCTCCGTGTCGACATTGGAGATGGAGTCAATAGTGGATTCCGAGAGAAACTCCATATCTTCCAGGTTTGATTTTGTTCAAAGAAAATAGTAATCAATAATGTTAAGGCCCCTGCCGGCAAGAGAATTGAGGCTAGAGTGACTAGGGTTGGAGAGTAAGTGACCTACGGACAGACTGATGAATTGGTATGAACTAATTCTAGGGTGTTATGGTCGAGGTGCATTTCGATTGGAATGGAAATCATTCCTCACATGGACACTCGCAAGCCTGGATTCAGGTATTTAACATGTTCACAACACAAATCGTTCTCAACCCCCCCCCTCCCGACCTCACAACAGTAGCACTTGAGTGATTATCTGTAATATGGTTTTTTTTAGATGCTGAATAATTAAAATTTGCTAACACTTAGATTCTGTGCAAACTCGCGCATCAAGCCTATCGTTTCCGAGTCCAACGTGATGCTCATTTGGGTGTACGTGGATAACGAATATAAGTTCTACGCCGACATCTCTCTCCGAGTCGTATAAGCGGCAGAGTTAACAGCTTATGACGATAAATAATGACACTCAATAGCAAACGCGGTCTATGAATATTACTCAAAATTTATTATAATAACTGAAATGACGATCAGCCGAGCGCGGGAAAGTGCTACCGTCAATATGTGTTAGCTATAAATGGTCGAGTTATATAACCATTTATCTTGGTTATTTCTCAGAATTGAGCAAGAAAATAATATAATTTAAAATACAAAGCAACTTAAAGAAATAACTATCAGTATTAATTTCGGAAAACCATTCATGAGTATTCACTTTGAGAGAACCGAAGCAAATCGAGCGCACAAGCAGATCACCAATGTGTCAAAAAAAAACTGCTTTCATTCGCTTCCGATCTATTGATAGGAGGAGGTTCAGCAAACCGCGCGCGGTTAGAGAAACGCAATGGTCACTCTCTCGCATCGCACGCTCTCTCGCACTTTCCCTGAGCAATTTCGCATGATGTCCATGAGTGGTAAAATGCAAAGTTGCGAAAAGTCAGTTCAGCGCGGAGATAGACACGTGAAAATTTTATAATCTCTTACGTTGGGGAAAGCTAGGAAATTGTAATGAAAGAATGTAACATCACATCAAAACGGCTACAAAGAGCTATGCGATTTGTGCGCGGTTCTTCTAGTGAGCAAGCGTGACTCATCGCCCTCTCGCTCTCTGCTGTTGCTTCCTCCCTTTCTCGCTTTCCTTCTCCCTCTACTGGTATACCCTCTTTCTCGTCGTCCTCTCCGTCTCGCCACCCACTTCGTCGTCCATGCTCCTCTATCCATCCCTGCCACCTCATATGTGTCTTTCTAGTCTCTCCTTGTGTACCCTGTTCTCGTTCGTCACCCCCCCCCCCTCTCTCTCCCTCCCACTCTGCGGGGGAGTCCCCATGGCGATTGCATAACAGCTGTTTCGTCCACAGTTTCTCTTATTTTAGCCTCCATTTCACTCTTTGATAAGCATTTCGGCTGGAAATAAGGCGTGATTCTCCCATGGCGTTTCTCCCATCATTTAATGTTTACTTTTTATCGCAAGAAATTATGTCTGTCTTTCGGCTTGCTCTCTAGACGAGAAATAACGCAATCAAAGTAGTTTCTTGTGATACGATCCTAGTTTGGTCAATACTCTCCCTTTTTGATGAACATTTCGGACGAGTGCAAAGCGTGTTTCTCAGCTCTTGTTATCTGTTTATCACTCTCTCGTGCGTCACTGAAGCAAAAGGCGGCATGGAGCGAGTAACGGCAAGCTGCGCAGGTATGTGATTGTTTCTTATTTTTTTATTTCTTTAAAGTGAACGAATCATTCCATCGACATAATAGACTTTTGAATATTTTTCAAAGATATCAAGGCATAGAAAGAAGAGTTGAGCCACTATTTCCACTTCTAGATATATCCGCGATCGAGTGCTTGCCAGGAGAACTACTTTGTGCGATCATTAACTATGTTCCGGAGGCTGTGCATTATCTTCGATTGGTTTGCATTCATGATTTTTACATTCGACCCGTTTAATCTATCAGAAATGTGCGGGAAAAGCGGTGTAAAAAGTTCGCGAACTTCTTATGTGCGTAAAACTGTTTCTCTTTAAAATACCGAGCTTTATTTAGTTTATTTATTATTTTATGTATCGCCCACCACAAGGGCGCTTCATCAATTGCAGAGTGTTCGAGAATTTATAGAAAATAAAGAAATGGTATGGGAAGGGGAGAACGTTTTTATCAAACCAGTTCGAAGAAAAGTTCACGAACTTTTCATCGAGCTCGATGAAAAAGGTCGATGAAAATTTTAAAAAAGCTGTGATTGTTTACTTACTTTTCCCGCTCTCCGAAATGCAAGCTATCTCGCCTTTCTCTGACTTTTCTCGCAGATTTTCATCGACCTTTTTCATCGAGCTCGTTGAAAAGTTCGTGAACTTTTCTTCGAACTGGTTTGATAAAAACGTTCTCCCCTACCCATATCATGTCGATATTTTCTATATATTCTCGAACATTCTACAATTGACGAAGCGCCCTTCTGGTGGACGATAAATAAAATAATAAATTAATCGAATAAAGCTCGGTATTTTTTGTGAGGTAACATTTTTTACGCACCTCAGAAGTTCGCGAACTTTTTACGCAACTTTTCTCGCACATCTCTGACAGATTAAAGAAGGAGTGTCAGCAAAGATGTGACGCTGTCAACTTTTGACGCTGTCATAACCATGACCTGGCTTTGCACAACCCAACGAGATTCTGAAAAATTCACATTCATATTTATATTTTGAAATGAGTTATCATTATTTGGTTGGATGCCAAAGGAGGCTTGTAGGGAAGGGACTTGCGGGAATTAAAATATCTTGACGATCTGTCAAAAACATTTTGCGGGAATCGAACCTGCAACCTACCTATCACATGGCGGCTGCTCTACCAGTGAGCTATCAACCGGTGTTTGCCAACTCTCTTATCTCGCATTATGGTCTTTGGATGGTGGGCTAGGCCATTGTTATGACAGCGTCAAAAGTGTAACTTTGCTGACACTACTTCTTTAAACGGGCCGATTATGTACTAATATTGAACATAAAGTTTGCTCAATTTACGTTCACAATTTTAGACATCGAAGGTTTTAAAACATGCTGCTAACGTTTACATCAGCCAAACGAATCTCGTCCACAAATTTGAGATTAGCGGAGCGGTTATAAGAGAGGCAAGATATTTATATTTAAATTGTATTTTTCCGTTCCGTTTATGTCTGAATGACGTCGTACAATTTTCGAAAACGTAAAAATTGTGCACCCTTACGGTTAGGGCGTTACCCCGATACATGGTCTTCAAGCTTTATTCATTTTAGGATCTTCGAATTTCGATGCACATTCTTCCACACCACGCGGATCTCTTTGAACTGCGTCTCAAGCAAAATTTATCTCCCTCAGAACGAAAGAGAATCAGACGAGACAAGCCGAATGGAATCTCATCGATCCTTGTCAGAACTGATTCAATTTTCACAGAGAAAAAATAGAGTAAATGTAAAATTTTGGTTAATTTTTAAATTCTGATCTTTGTACAGGTTCATCGACTCCCATATTTCATCAATGAGGGGCCAGACCAACTCATCTCACTGCGAAGGTGTATGGGAAAGGTCGACATGGTCTCCTTGAACGGCTGCTTAGATGACCACTTAATCCCGGTATATTATCGATCTATTGGTGAAAACAATATGATAATTGATGTGAACTATATTGGGGTGTCCGGAAAGTTCGTATAATGCTTTGAAAAAAGTCAGTTCGCGATCAACTGCAGTGATTGCGCAATATGTTTGTCAACAATGTATTGCATCATTCTGACGTTGAGTAGTGAGAGGATTTAATCAGTCTCCTAGTTGCTACATTGATTCTTGTGATGGACTCCCATCTCTACCTCCGAGCAGTTTTACTTCATTACTACCGTCTTGGCCGATCCGTGAAGGAGGCCCACTCTGCCCTGGCCCAGTCGGAAGGAGCTGACGCCCCCTCCATACCCTTCTGCTATAAGTGGTTCTCCCGCTTCAAGAAAGGGGAGTTTGGTCTCGATGATCAACCCCGCTCTGGACGCCCTCCCTCCCTCGATCAGTCTCTCGTTCTCCGCACACTGAAGCGCAAGCCCATGGCAAGTGTGCGTGAGTTGAAGAAGGATACTGGTACTCCCAGATCAACGGTGTTCGATATCCTCCATCGATCTGGGAAGAAGCCGAAACTCCCACAAGTGATTCCCCATGACCTCTCCCCCGAACAGCTGAAAAATCGTGTTCAAGTCTGTCGGGAATTACTCCATCGTAGATCCAATCTTCGATGGGTCAATTCCATCATCGCTACAGATGAGAAGTGGATCACGTACGATAACCCTGTGAGGAGACTGCAATGGGTGGATGCAGATGAGAAGCAAACGCCCGTCCCGAAGAAGGAAGAGCACGGAAAGAAGGAACTCCTCTGCTTCTTCTTCTCAGTGCTCGGTCCCATCTACTGGGAGATCATCGCCCCTGGCACCAGCATCAATGCCGACCTCTTCTCTGAACAACTGGAAGATGTCGCGATCAGAGTCCCTCCCAGACTCCTGAACCAGGGCAAAATTCTTCTTCTGATGGACAATGCTCGCCCACATCGAGAGAAGATGACCCAGAAGAAAATGGACGAGCTGAAGATCGAGAGGATTCCCCATCCACCGTATTCCCCGGATCTCTCCCCATGCGACTACCACTGCTTCCGCTCTCTCTCTGACTTCTGCAAAGGAAAGAAGTTCAAGAATCGAAATGAAGTTGTGAGGGCTTTCGTGAACTGGGCGGTCTCGAAGAAACCCGCATTCTGGAAGAGAGGAATCGAGACCCTGCCCAATCGCTGGAGGGAGGTAGTGAGAAAGAAGGGGGAATACATTGGTCACTGAAAATTGTAAAGCATTGAATAAAAAATAAAAACAAAAAATTATACGAACTTTCCCGACACCCCAATACTTTTGGGAGATGAAATGACAGATATTAGACAATAATTGTAAACTGTCTATGAGATTAATCGGATTTACGATGGTAAAAAGCTTTATCAGAGTCTTCATACGCTACTCGGTGTTGGAATCATAATTGATACACTCATGGTCACGGCGGAAAAGATGCCGGAAAGCGTCGCGTAAGTATATTTTATTGGTTTTTGAGGACGGTGAATTATACTTATAAAATATCTTATGAGGCCGGTCGCCTAAGAATCGGACAAACGAGTGGTGGGGCTGGCACAGTGAAATTACGAAAAACTGCGAAAAGAGGTTTTCGAGGATGCTGATCATCGTGGTCAACTTCATTTCTCATCAATTCGACCGGTGCATCCGGGCTGCATGTCGGACAATTTTTGTGGTTTTGTCATAACTCAGTGAGTATTCCATAAAATAACATGAAAATCGTACAGCAAGTCAATCGTAACGTGTAGATTCCGTTTTTGGTATTGCCTTTGTCAATTTCAAGTCGTGAAACAAATAAAATCTATATTTTCGAAATTAAGGCAAATGTGGAACTAGCTTTTTGTATATGTGGATGCGCCGTGTTCTTGTGATCATTTTTCGTATGCTATGTGCATAGTTTGGAGAATCCTATTTTTTGCTACTATCCATTTTGTATCTTCATTTTGCATTCCCTCCTCCACCCTCACTGTGCTCCGGTGAGGCAAGAATGAAGAATCAGCAAATTTTGGTTATGTTTCATTTCGTGCTGAAAAATCGTGTTCCCACATTTCTTCTTTTCGTCATGAAACATAATTAAATACTCCCATTCGTCATTATTGCCTCACCTGATCACCGGTCAAATTGGTGAGAAATGAAGTTGACCACGATGATCAGCACCCTCAAAAACCTCTTTTCGCAGTTTTTCGTAATTTCACTGTTCCAGGTCTTGTTTGATTCGTAGGCGACCAGCCTCTTATAGCTAAAGATAATTTTTATGTTGAAATTCAATCTGTGAATATACACATTTTATGCTGATTCAAATTATACAAATTTCAGAACGAATCTCCTTCACATATTGGACGCTTACCAAATCAACGATCTCAGACTGAGCGTGGGCGACGTTTCAACTGACCCATGTGAGGTAGAGATGAATAGGCATACTATAACTAATTCATTCATTTATTCTGTTGGAGTGAAATTGGCAAACAATAGCGAAAGAGCGTATCGTCATATGATTCATTCGCCCTGACTTTCGAATATAGATACCTTTTGGAGTGGAACGTTTGAATTGCAAAGGTTTATAAATGTAACTAGTCACTCAATTACAGTCAAACTGCTGTTCTCCCTATCTTCTCGCTTACACACCCTCTCTATCACGCAACTTCCTCTGTACGGCATGAGCAGCAATGCACGATTCTTTCTCGGGCAGCACTACTGCGACTGGACTCCCACATTTTTGAGCATGTTAGCTCTCGAGAGGAGGTTAATTAATTAGTAAATTAGTTTTAAATGCAAAAATTTTGCTTTAGATTGGACAAACTATGCATCGACAACCGCGCCAACCCACGCTATCTGTCTAGTGCTACGACTCTTGCCAAAGTGAGAATTAGGGTTGGCTTCGCAAGAACTGACTATATCCATTCTAAGTGCTTTCTTATTCACTACGCCGGATAAGAACTGTGATGTCATGCCGCTTTTGATAGATCAAAGGCGGCATGGCGTCATAGTTCTTATCCGATCGTGTAATCTAGAGTGAAGGATGGCATGTATTGTACAAACTTACGCGGAAAACAACAACTTTCATTTCAGGAGCTTCCTTCAGTCGGGAAGAATATTTGGTTCGAGACTAATTGGGAGGGTAATGAGATCTCATCAATGAAGATCAACGGGCATTATGTAAACGGTATGATATGATTATAGTGAACTTAAATTCGATAGTGATTTTTTAGTGGGTGCACGATTCCTAAGCATCAAACACGCATCGAGAGTTAATGAGCCATTGAACGACAAGGGAAGGCTGAAGATAAAGGAACACGGTGGATATGATTTCATTTCTTGATATATTAATTAGTTTCTACAAATATATCTAATGCATTAATATTCGTGAGACCATCACATAAATTTCTTCTCTCATTCCCTTCGCTGAGCTATTATTTTGTAAATACACACATTTTTTTCCATTCGAATAAATGCCCTGAAGAGCGAACACGTGGGGCGAGGGATAGTAAGTGACAAATGTCTATTAGTGTTGTGGTGAATAATGTTGTATGTAAATAACAACAATCACCAACTGCACTTCAGCGAAGGAAAGATACAGTGAAGGAAACTCTGCACACATGTCCTTGTCTTGAACTTACTCCTATAAGAAGCACATTCGCTTCGGCTCGTTCAGTCAGTTTCTAGCGCGAAATGTTTAGCGTCTGATTTATCCTGATTACACCAGTGAAAGGGGGCAAATTGTATCTGAATTTTACTCGAATCCGTCATCTTATACGCAGAACCTTAGCGATTCTGGAAGTGAGTCATCACATCTCTTCCTTTCTCAATATTCAATTACAGTAAAGTTATACCAACATATAAATAAACGTTTTCAGTGTGAATACCTACTGCCTTCAGTGAGCCTATTGTCACACATTCTTGCGAACAGTAATAAGATGTTTAGTCTTCAGAAAATTGTGATTCAGCGTCAATGGGAAACGACTACAACGAGCGACGAGTTTTCTGTGCTGTTCGTCTAGCAAGCGAGTGTGACTAATAGTCTCGTGCTTCCTTCCCTACTCCCTTCTATCTCCTCTTCCTCCCTCTCCACTCCCTCACTTTTCCCCTCCACATCGTCCCCTACTCTCCCCTTCATCTGCATTTCTTTCTTTCTCAGCCCTCCCTATCATCTTCATTGTCGTCGATTCCTTTTCTCCTCCTACTCTGCGGGGGAGTCCCCAGCGCGATTGCATAACCTCAGCTATTTCCGTTAATTCAGCTGAGCGCTGGGCGAGTTTCTCACATCGTGTTATCTGTTTATCGCCTACTCGTGAGTCACTCATAAGCCGGCATGGAACAAGCCTCGACAAGAACAAGCGCAGGTAATCATTTTTAAAAACATTTTCACATTTAACATTTTATTTTTTTTTAAACATTTTATTCTTCAATACGGTTCTTCACATTCGATGCTCATAATATGTCATATGTTACGAAGAGCAAAGCAAAAACATAATGTTAATCATTATCATTCCCAGATTTGTCTGCCATCGAGTGTTTGCCAGACGAACTACTATGCGCGATCATTCACTGCGCCCCGGAAGCAGTGCACTCTATTCGACTGGTTAGCATTCGCATCAATGATTACGTTTCTCAAACTATTGCAGACATCCCGCGTGTTTAGACACGCTGCTGAAGTTTACATAGGTCAAGTGTGCGATCTCGTTCACAAAATGGAGATTTCCTTAGCTGGAAATGCAAAGGTGATGGCGTTTTTACATAGATATTTGGTAAAAACGGCTAAAAATATATTATGAATCTCAAAAAAATAAATTCACCGCATGTGTGTTAGTGAAGCCAAATCGGCGCGTGCTCTCCTCGTTTCACACGCTCTCTCGCCGGTCAGACAAAGCGAGAGAGCGTGTAAAACGAGGAGATCGCGCGCCAATTTGGCATCACGAATGTGTTTTCATTTTTTAGTTTTTTAGTTTTCCCTATTTTCAGGCTTGCTTTCAGGAATTGCGAATTTTGATGCACGTTCTTCCCCATCAAGCAGATCTCTTCGAATTGAGATTGAATCATGAATTGTCTCCCTTAGAACGCGCGAGAATCAGACGGGATGCTCCGAATGGAATCTCTTCGATTCTTGTAAGTTACTTTCTATAAGAATCTTTTAAATATTCAACATTATCACAAAAGTTTTAATATCCACTTTTCGAATTCTGGTCAATTGTTATGGGCAGGTTCATCGACTACAATACAACGTCAATGAGGGACCAGAAAAACTCAGTTCTCTAAGAAGGTGCTTGGGAAAGGTCGACACGGTGTCACTGATAAACTGCATGAATGAAAACACAATGCCGGTACGATTGATCCCTAATAGATATAAATATAATAAAACGCGCTAAAACGTAGCGTAGAGCAAATGGGAGATCACACGGGAATGAGGTTGTCGAATAGGGTACAATATTTTTTTCTTCATTTCAGTCTCTTCATGCCCTACTCCGAGTCGGAATCAGAATTGATACACTCATACTTGATACGGAAAACATGACAGAAATCGTCGCGTTGGTAGAATTACATATTTCATTGCCTAAGCAAACAAATCTTACATGCACAAATTTAGGAGAGACTGAAGTGCAGCTTAAAATTAAAATTAATTTAAACATCGTAGAAAGTAACGTTGGAAGTAGCAAGGACGCAAAAACAAATTATATTTTTAGTTTTGCATTTTCAGTTCGTAACCATTATCGCAAAAATTGCAGTGCGAATATTCTTGAAATAATGGACGCTGTTCAAATCAATGATATCCGGATAAGCGTGGGCGACACTTCTACTGATCCAGGTGAGACGGTCCTCCCCAAACAACATCGCCTGATCCTGCCACATAAGTTACTCATTACTGAGCTACCGTTCCATGAACAATGTTAGTGAATAAAGAATGATTATAAAAATAATGAAACAAAAATTTATTTATATTTTCACAATGCAAGAGCTTAATTTTCCTTAATTAGACCTGCATGACTTGCTAGGACTTTTTTTAAATATAAAAGAACAACCAATTCTAGTCAAACTTCTGATCTCGCTCGCATCTCGTGTTCACACTCTCGCCATCAACCAACTACCGGTACATGGAGTGAACAGAGATGCTCGCTTCTTCCTCGGAGAGCACTTCTGCAACTGGAATCACACGTTTGTTAGCATGCTCGGACATGCGAGAAGGTTAGTTGGTTACGTTTCTAAAATAATGATGCAATTATACTTTATGATTCTAGACTCGATAAACTGTGCATTGACAACATCGCCTACCCTCGTTACCTGTGGAGTGCTAGGACTCTTGCGAAGGTTCATATTTTTGTGAATACATTTAAATACAGGGGTGTAATACATTCAAATGCAGGGGTGTACCCACTTTTCGAAACCTCCAGCCTCGTAAATCGGAAGATCTATCGGTACAAGAAGTTTGTCACATTTAAAGACCTTCCAAGATGAGGAAGACCAAGGACTGCATACGAGGAGAAGCAAGATAATAATCGAGAAGAGAATCAAGCGTGATGCCAAGCGTTCCATGAGGCAAATGGCTAAAGATCTGGGAATCTCGAAGGACTTCGTTTGCCGTATCATCCATTCTATTCTCAAGGCTTACCCTTACAAGATGCGGAAGGGCCATGGTCTAACTGCTGTTAACAAGCTAATGAGGCTGGAGAGATGCAAGAAGCTCCTCAAGCGGGCCGCAAGAAGTGGGGATCGCTTGACTACTGTGTATTCTGATGAGAAGCTGGTCACAGTGGAGGCCGTGTTCAACAGTCTGAATACGAGGGTGATCGCCACTACCTTCCCATACCTGGTCTCGTTCACACCAAGGGAGCTCTTGGACCTTCCAGCAAAAGATTCGGCACCTGTCCACAAGGCGAAAGTTACCCAGGCATGGTGCGCCTCCTACCTTCCTGACTTAATCCCCACTTCGGCGTGGCCCCCTAATTCGCCCGGGTCAATACTTTTGAGACACCCTGTACATAAAAAAGACATAAAAAAGACATAAAAACTTATAATATAAAAATAGGAAACATAATGTATTTGCAGGAATTGCCAGAGATCGGGAAGGAAATATGGTTCGAAACTAATTCGGACGCTACCGATGTCTCCACAACAAGGAGAAATGAGCATTACGTGAACGGTAAAACTAGGCATTGCAAAAATTAAAGGAGGAGTATATTCAAAATTCAATTTTTGAACCTATCATATGCACTGCCTAGAGCTCCACAACGATAATAAGCTCCGAAATTTTCACATTGATATCTCCATTCCCAACAGCGTTATAGTTATTTGGCTGGGAGCCAGATCAGGGAAGGGGCGAGATAGCACGTTAATTGAAGAGAGTGCATCCCTAGGTGAAACATATTCCAACCGGGCGCGCGTTTGCATTCAAACCTCCTTTAAAATCAATAATATTATTTTAGTAGGCGCTCGTTTCTTGAGCATCAAGCACGCCTCCAGAGTTAACGAGCCATTGGACGACAAGAACAGGCTGAAGATAAAGAGACAAGGAGGATATTCATTCATTTATTGAGATACATAGCTTTGTGAATACATCTCCAATGCACTATTATTCGCCATACGAACACAATAATTTCATCTCGCTCCCATGGATTTGCTAATATGTTGTTAATTGGCGCACTTTCCACCTGGATAAATTTTCTGAGCATCGACGAAATCGGGAACGCGATTTAGTATAGCATGCTATCAGTCTCTATAAATTTGGTCATCAGTTCCACGCCAGAGAAGGAGAGACGAAAAGAAGAAAACTCTGCACACATGCCCTTGTTTTGCACTTACGCCCATAATCAGCACACTCGAGCCGGCTCGTTCGCTGAGTTTCTAGCGAGAAATGTTTCGCTTCCGATTTCTCCTGATTGCACCAGTGAAAGGGGGATCTGAATTGTACTCGAATCCCTCCTCTAATACGCACAACCTTAGCGATTCTGGAAGTAAGTCATCGCGTCTCTTCCTTTCTCGATATCCAATAATTACGTCAAATTTATACTGACATATAAATAACGAACGTTTTCAGTATGAATACCTACTCTGGCATGGTTATGCGTACCCCCCCCCCCCTTCAGTGACCCTATTGTCACACCTTATTGCGAACTGGCACAGCAGTTCTTTGAATTACCACAGTTTCGCCATTCTTTGGATACAGGTAAGTCAACATTTTAGTAGACAAATGTACTGGTTATGGTCAGAATTTCGGAAACATTTAGCATAATTCGTGTGATATGTTTCTATAACGGACAATTGAAAGAGTCAGAGATTTGTCAAAAAAGTAATTTCAAATGTATATGTATTACGGGGATATTTTCGAAAAACAATTTTTCCAGTTTTCGTTTTCCGTCCTCTCCGTTCCTCTCGTATTTGTCGTATTCTTCACGTATTCGAGCTTGTTCAAGTCCATCTTCAAGGTTTGGGATAACAATGAAAACAAATATATTAAGTCAATAATCTCCCATAATTCAATGTTCGATGTGAAGAAGTAAAATCAGTAAGCTGGAAATGTAGATTGCGAGAAGTGTTTTCTTACAGGAAACACTCTTCACTCTTCTCACATTCATTCTAATCCACTCGTTAGTTACTGCGATACTAGTGGTGAGCAGTTTTCTTAAATATTTTATTCATAATGTGCTTCCAGTTCATTCACATCATCTCGCTATGGAGATCAGAGACGGCGTGTGACGCTCAAATTGATGCGGTACGATATTGTTCTTGATTTCTAAAAATCACTACATATTATATTTTTCAAAATTATATAACACGTCACAAACCGTATCCGCATTGAGATTCTAGGAAAAGGGCTTTCCAATCTCCGCGGTCTCCGAAAAGTATAGAGATCGTATTCAATTAACCGCAATCTCAATAAGAACGCAATCATGCTCCATTACCTTGCCTCCACCGCTCTAAATAGAAACCCCTTTTGCTTGAACCTGGTGTTATTTCGCTAATCTGCTGACATTTCGTAAGGGCCCCTGATATTTAGACACATCAACAAGTGGTGAACCTACTAGAACCTCTAATTTTCAATTGTTCAAACATTGATGCTCCGCGTCCTTTGAACGGATGCATTCCAAACATCCATGCTGAATAGCTCGTAAATGAGTACTATGGTCATACATTATACTAAAATGATATGTCAAACTTGCATGTGTCACATTACTTTATCGTGACTGAAAATGATCGCTGAACTCTCGTCAATTTGTTTTCGAGAGAGATACAAACAAATAGCCTTCATAACATGTGCTGGAGCTCACGTGTAGTAATCTTCACTAGACATAATTTTACTTAGTATACTGAAATCACAAATTACTTTCTTTTAAGACTGTCATTTGCAAAACAATAAAAACACCTAGAGAAAAAACGATGTTCTAGGGCTTGTTCTAAGGAATGAATAGGTCTATTTGTCCATTTTTTTCAGCGACTTTGCTACCTTCGTACCACCAGATATTTTATGTTCACGAGCGTTGAATGGATTCACGCAAATGTCACCGTGCAACGAGTGAGTCTGCTCGATAGAAGTTTTGATGATTACCTATTGATTATTCACTGTATTTCACGAATTTAATTCGGTAAATAACAGACGCCATTGAAGGTGCTCACAACCTTCAACGGCAGCTATCTCCTGCACTGTATTGTGGCGAGAGGAATGATAGCAGCAATTGTGAGTTTACTTCTCAGGATCCCTTTTTAAATAATTAGTTTCAATTCGTCATTAAATTCGAAAAAACGATACAAGTTGCTTATAGATTATCTACGCCGACCTTATGACATACCTTACCTACCAGAACAACACCTATGAATGAATGACACCGTACTGTAATGGATTCGCAGTGAAGCAAGCTAAGGTAAGCAAGCTTGTGTCTGACAATGTCTTCTCTAAGGTGGAGAAAACGTGCAAGACATTTTACCATTGAAAATACTGTTCTCTTCGTTCTTTCTGATTGTTTTTAATTGTTAGTTAAAATATAATCCTTCAGCTAATAAAAGCAAACACGTTCGCAATGCTCATCGTCGGCTGTTCAAATTTCATTGTCGATGTGGGAATTATCCTGTACAACAGGAGGAAGTTCAAGTCAATGTGTGTTGAAAGCCTCAAATGGCAAATATCAAATGGCAAATATCTACACAAGAATTGAAGGGGAAAGAGACCGCTCGATGAGAAGTTTCGACATCGTCAAACTTACTATTCAACCATTCAGTTTCTACCGGTGGAACTTTTGCATCTGCTGATATTTGCTGGCCAGCACGGTTAGAATGTTTTGTTGTACTACGTCTGTCTTAACAGTTGGGGTATTGTGTATTATAATTGCAGTGGGCACCACTATCACCGCGTCTCAAGTGTTCCCTAACCAGGCTCAATTTATAGTTAACAACGCTTTCATCTATGTTAGTTCCAAAAGAATATTTAGGAACTAGACAACTCATAGCGTTCTGACTCACATTGTTCTCTCCAGAACAGGGTAGACACAGGGATTAAGATTTTGAATTTTCCCGCGAAACCGGACTGCAATACGCGGGAATAGGCTGTTGGAAAGCGGCTCGATATTTGTAAATACTCGGAAACGTAAAACAATTTACCCGAATTTGATAACTATGCGTCTCAGATTAGGCGTGAAACACAAATACGCCTGGTCGCTTTCGTGCATTGAGAGGGAGATTCGTGGCAGGATCTTTTATGTTTCAGTAGGATTTCAAGTTTCCTGTTTGCCGTTGGATCCAGATCCATTCTCTGTCGTACAAGAACGCTGCAAACTATCTAGCTTCTGATTGCGAAACTATAGTAGACTAGAGGTTTAACACACATGCCTATACAGGCAGCGTTCTCTACCTTCAAACTGCAAATTACTTGAAAGTACTGGCGATTTCACAACAGCTTTTGCATTGTAAATTGATCACAGTCAAACATCATCACAATTACAACATCAATTATTCGTATTCCGTTGCGTGATCGAGTTCACACAAAATAAAATACACATCAGCTAATGCCCTACTACACCTCCCTCTGCCCCGCTCTCTTCATCTTCCTAATGAAGCGATTGAAATATTAGCGTGAAGCTTCGGTGAAGCAGCAGATCTCATTGAATACACATGGAGATGCAAGTTTTCTCGTTTTTCGAACTTTTCTATTTTCCTTGCCAGCAGACTTGGGTTACTTTTAAATGAAAAAATAAATACATTTCTATTAAATGTGATACATTTTGATTTGTAAAAAGTGGACTAACTACGCGTATTTCAGCACCACTTCCGGGAACTGCACAAACTATTTGACGTCATCGATACGTCAGTTCCCAGTAATACAGTGCAGGCGAGTAAAGAGAATACGGCTACGGATCCAGTGGGAAACTACCACCCTTTCTCCTCTAGCTTCCGACTAATTGCTATGCCACTCTAGACTTGACACTACAACCTTGTCAGATTAAACTCACTTGCTAGGGAAGACGGTAAGCTGAGTCCCTGAAATACTTTCCCACTTGAAAGGTAGAGTAAGTTGAGTCCCTGGGCCGCACTGCCGTCTCTCTCCAAAATGAATATTTGAGCAGCGCCTCCGGTGAGGGTACACAAAATTCAGATCACGAAACTCAGTTCTAGCTACCCGCACACAGTTGCAGCACACCGAGTTGTAAGACCAGAGCACCGCACAAAGCTGCTCTGACGGACACGCACACAGCAGTCCGATTTAAACACGACGGAACAAGAAATAAAGATGAAGTCAAGGTACGTTCACGGCTCCAAACCGTTTCAGTATTCACGACAGAAGCAAAGGTTTAATCGAATAAATTTATAAGAGGAAAACAAAAGAAAAAAAACAACAACCGTCCAGCGGCAACGAGGTGAGAACAACTGGCCTAAAATATATTCAAAAAGTTACGAAAGAATATATTAGTACGGCCTAATAAACACTAACGACAGTATGTGTATGTCATTCCTGGTCTCTGCGCGGGCGACGAGCGGCTGAGCTCGCCTTTCCTCCTCCGTCCCCTCCACCGGGAGGTCCTTCCCCAAGTGCCAGTGGTGCGGCAGGGGTCGTAACACCGCTATGGGCTGCCGGCAACCATTCATCATCGGCAACATCAATGCCCGCTCACTCTCTTCGAAGACACGTCAAGAGGAGTTCGATCGAGCTCTGGCCAAACTCCGCTACGACGTCGTCTGTGTCACCGAGGCAAGAATCGTGGGCGAAGGGACGGTATGCTTATCCCTCTCTTCTTCAACTCTGTACCATAGTGATGGCACCCAGTCTCATAAAGGTGTCGCTTTCGTGGTCAGAGATAGACTGGCTAGTTCGATCAAGTTTACAGGTGTAAGTGACAGGGTGGCGCTGCTCACTCTGCCCACACTGAAACTGTATCTTGTCGTCGTTTATGCCCCCACTTCCGCTTCTACTGATGAGCAATACGACCAGATCATCGACCAAGTAGAAAACTCAATAAGAGCGTGCCCGCAAGGATTCCGTCCTTTCATCATCGGTGACCTCAACGCTCGTGTCAAGAGAGAAGCAGGAGTGGAGATGATCGTCGGACACTACACGTACGCAGAGATGAATGATAGAGGAAGGAGAATAGTCGAATTATGTATACGGAATCGAATGAAAGTTTGGAACTCGTGGTTCAAATCGAGAAAGGCGAGAAGGTGGACCTGGCGCAGTCCGAACGGATCAACCAAACATCAAATAGACTTTATACTAGGACCACAATCAGCTCCTGTCTCAAACTGCCAAATTGTCAACAAGTTCGAATTTGATAGCGACCATCGAATGATACGGATTCAATTGGATCTCGGAGGGATGCGGAGGTGGCAGAAAGACAGAAAGAAGAAATGGGAATTCGATAGGGAAGCATACAGAAGGAATGCACATATCCTGAGCGATCTGGAAATATGCGAATCTCAAGACGCGGCTGCAGCTTACAATTCAATTATAGCACTCACGGAGACTACATCAATTGATTGCTGGAAAGAGAAAACAAATCGACACAAGATATCAAAAGGCACACGAAGTTTACTGGAAAAGCGGCACTTATTGAAAGGCGATCCAAAATTAGCAGTGGAATACGTACAATGTTGTAAAGCTGCCAGGGCAATGTTAATAGAGGACATTCGGAGTAGAAAAGAAACGCAATTGTTAGAGGCGATCAGAAGTGGGAGGAGTATTGTAAGATTGACGAAAGAGAATGAACTAACAAGGAAACGAATGTGCTTCAAAGACCCAAATACAGGCACAGCTTCTCAAGAATACACTGAACGTACGGTCACACAATTCTTCGAGAGTCTATATACTCCAAAAGTGCCTCTTCCATTCGCTATCACGCCGTCAACAGAGCCTATCCTGCCTTTCTTGAGAGAAGAAATCTCGTATGCAATACAAAGTCTCCGAATCGGGCACGCTGCTGGTGATGATAAAGTGAAGCCTGACATGCTCATTCTGTCTGAAGCCGCAGTTACTCCATTGATCACGCGGATGCTCAATGGGATTCTCTCAGGAGAAGAAATTCCTCCGAAATTCCTGACTTCGAGAGTAACCCTGTTGCACAATCAGATATCAGCAACTATCGTCCGATCAGCCTACTGAGTGTTATATGCAAAGTCGCGACAAAAGCTATTCTCAATCGAATCCTCCCACTGCTAGAACAGGCAGAAGATACCAGCCAAGCAGGGTTCAGACCTGGATACTCGACTGTTGATCACATTCACTCCATCAATCAACTTATCGAGAGAACCACCGAGCACAAAATACCCATTCACCTGGCACTGATAGATTTCAAGAAAGCGTTTGATAGCGTTGAATGGCCAGCCGTTTGGCAAGCTCTCCAAATTCAAGGAATCCATTCACGTTTGATCGATGTGCTTCGAAGATTCTATGAAGGAACAAATACCCGAATTCAAGTAAACGAACGTGCGGTCGAAGTGAGAGTGAAGAGAGGAGTGAAACAGGGCGACACAATATCTCCGAAACTTTTCAACTGCGTCTTACGTATGGCTCTCGACAGCGTTGATTGGGATGGAGATGGGATGACTATTGATGGAAAGCAGCTGACCACCTTATCATACGCAGACGATGTCATTATTGTAGCGAAAAACAGAGTTGAACTGAGGAGAATGTTGACAAAAGTTATTCATGCGGCTGGAAGAGTTGGACTCGAAGTTCACCCACGAAAATCCATCTTGCTGACTTCGAGTGCAACAAATAGAGAACAGATCGAAGTCGATGGAGGAATCTTTGAGTACAAAGATGGTGCAAAATATCTAGGAAGTTGGATCTCCCTCCCATTGGACCCCTCAATTGAAGTCAAACGCCGGATCCAGTGTGCTTGGCTCGCTTGGAGAAACATTGGCCATTTACTCAAACACGCGACTGTCAACAGAGAGATAAGGAAACGCGCCTTCAACGCTTGTCTCATGTCGACCGTGCTTTATGGCTGCGAAGCTTGGACAATGAGAGAGTCAGACAAACAAGTGCTGCGAGTTGCGCAGAGAAAAATGGAGAGGCGCATGATTGGAGTAACATGGATGGATCGATGGAGTAACGAACGAGTGCGAATGGAAAAAGGAGTCGTTGACTGGGTAGAGGAAGCAACTAGACGAAAGATGAACTGGGCAAATAAGATCCGAAGAATGGACGAACGGTGGACAAGGAGGTTAACAACATGGATCCCTTACACCAGAGCTAACAGCAGAGAACAGGGAAGACCTCGGGAGAGATGGAGAAACGAGATAGCAAGAGGGAAGGGCAGGAAATGGTGGAGCTTAACTGATGAAGAATGGACCACCTAAAGCCTGATCAGCGCAACTTTGCGACTCCTGATAAATATTCTGTATTCTGTATTCTGACAGTATGTGTAATTCTTATTACAGGCGGAACAATAAATATCGGAACTTTTACCGGCTGGCCTAGGCCAAAGATTCAAAACTTGGATAAATTACTTAAATTATTTAGTTATTTGCTTAAATAATATTCACAGGTGATCAATAATTCAAGGGGAACCCAGTTCCTCTTCATGCCCCCCTTCTTCTTAGGGAACGTCCTCGTTCCTATGGAAACCTAGAGATGGTTAGTCGCTCCGCAGACGTAGCAGCTCTTGATGTGCGGAAGAGGCTTCATAGCTTTCTTCTTGGAGAACGTCCTCGAATACTTGGGCGAAGGTCCAGAATCGGTCTCCTTGGCCGAGTGTGAAGAAACTTGAGTCCCTGGCGATGAAGCAGCAGTCTCCAACGGTCTCCTTGCAGCGATGGCGACTCTTCTCTCTTGAGACCTCTCCAATGGGAACGGAGTTCCCTTGGTGATGTGTGTGATGGCATCCTCCAAGAGCCACTTTGACACCCTCTTGGTCTCCTTGATGATGTTGACAAAGGGTGTGATCTCCCAGATCAGTCCCGAGACTTGCGACATCAGCATTAGATTTGCTCCCGGTGCTCCTTCGATCCTCCACGCCGTGAGGAATTGTTGGTGTGTTCCGATGAGTTCCAGTTGATGGTCCGATGGGTAGGCAGGCAAGACATCAGCAGTGATGTAGCATGTCAGATCATGTTTTTTGCACAGCTCTCTCAGATACTCCCGCATCTGTTCCATAATCTGAATACCGAACTCCTTCTTCAGCATAATTCACAAATTCCTCGGGAAACTCTTCTCAGTCTCCATCGTCTGGATTAAAGATTTGAGTCCCTGGTCATCAGCGTATCGCATCTCTGCGATCTCCCTCCACTCTCCCTTGAGTTTGGCCACAGTGCTATTCTCGGGAATGAGGAGAATGCAATCCTTGCGGATCTCCTGCTTCTCTCCGCGCATCAGCGCATCGCTGACGGCATCCGACACGCCCTGAGTTTCTCCCTCTAGCTGCACTCCACATGCTGCAACCTCCTCCATTCTGAGCATGGCATGGTCGCAGATTCCTTCCTGGTAGGCTCTCTTGAGGGACACCATGCTCTCTTCCTTCCTCTGTGCTCTGCCCTTCATCGAGTTGTGCAGCTGCACCTTCGGAAGTGTCTTCCACTCCTTATCCATATCGTAGAGAGCTGCGAGCTCCCTAAACGTATCAAACCACAGGTTGCTAACAATGGGACCCATTCTCCTCTGTCTCCTCCGATACACGGCCTTCACTTGTCGGCGTCGACACTCCCTGCAGGCGTAGGCCGGATGTAGTGGGTGAACGAGGAAGATCGTCTCTCTGGGAAACGACTCTTTCACTCCACCTTTCTTTTCCTTTTTTTCCTCCACTACCATTGCCATCACAGGTTCCTCTACTTCTATCGGAGCATCCTCATTCTCCTCACCTTTGGGCACCAGTCTTACTCTATCCCACTGCACGATCCGTCTATCCTTATCATGACCGTGATCAATTCCATCCACAATTCTGACCACAGTAACAGTAGTTGCACTCGTCCCTACTACTCGGAATGGTCCCTCATACTGGTAAGCCATCTTCCTTATATCACCAGATTTCAGCTCCACTCTGATGTAAACTTGATCTCCTACTTCTGGCTTAGTTACCATGTTGTTCCTATGCCTCTCATCATATCTCTCCTTCATCTTTCTCCGTTCATTCTCCAGCCTAGTTGTCACTATCGCACGCACTTTCTCAATCATCCAAGACATCCTTCTTTTGTACTCATCCACATCCATATACACCGTGTAGGCGGGATTCTCTCTCGGTATAGCTGACACTGGAAGGGGATCGTCACGTCCATGCATCAAGAACAATGGGGTTTCTCCTGTGACGTTGTGAGGGCTAGCGTTATACGCATAGACAGCATACGGTAGCGCCTCCTCCCATTGATCATCCCGCATTCTGATCCTTCTCATTATTTCCTCAATTGTCCTATTGAATCGCTCCGTCAAACCATTGGATCTACTATGGTAAGGAAGCGTCAGTTTCCTTTCGATCTTGAATCTCTGCACTATCTCCTGCATCACTCTATTGACAAATGCACTTCCATTATCAGAGATCAAGACTCGTGGCGTTCGTCCTCCCAACAACAACCATTTCTCCATGAACACCTTAGCCTCGGTCTCAGCCTTCTTATCGTTAATCACATACGCTCCTGCATACTTCGTGAAATGGTCAATGACCGTCAGAATGAACTTTCCTCCTTCAACTCCACGCCCCATATCAATCAGATCGACTCCAACTGCATCCATTGGTCCATTCACTGTCAAGGGTTGCAGTGGTGGAACCATTCTCTTCGCACTATTAGCCAACAAACACCTCTCGCACTTTCTCAACACTCGCTGCACGTCCTTCAACATCGATCCCCAGTACACCTCATTCAATAATTTCTGCACCAACTTCTTTGTGCACAAATGGCCAGATAGAGGTGAGTCATGAATTTCTTGAATGAATCTATCTCTCCTTCCTTCAGGTATATACAACTTCCTCTCGTGGTCAGAGCCCAGGAGATACAGTACTCCTCTGTGTACCACCCAATCTGCCAACGATGTTTTCTTGGTACTACTCGGGATTGTCACTTCTTCACCCGGGTCTACATTTCCATTTTTCACTCCCTTCAACTTCTCCCTCATTGAAACCACCCAATCGTCCTTATTCTGAGCCTCTATCCACTCCTTGACATTAGTGTCTTCTGCATTTCCCTCACTACGCCTCCTTCTCATTTCGTCATCTCCTCTGACATCTTGAGTTCTCCAACAATGTGACTTGAGTCCCTGGGAAATCCGATGCAGGAGTGTTTTACTCCGTGTTATCGCATTAGCCACTACTCCCACATCATCGCTCATCCCATTGTTTTCTTCGGAAGGCTCCATCCTCGGGTTCCTACTCAACGCATACGCCACAACATTGGATTTTCCTTTGATGTGCTCAATCTCCAACTTATACTCCTGCAACTCATCTACCCATCTCAACAATCTAGATGCCACGTGCTTTCGCTTCAACAACGTCACTAGAGGTGAGTGATCTGTCCGTATGATAGTTCTGGTACCGTATACCATGTGCTTTCATCTGATCACCGACTCAAACACCGCCAGCGCCTCTGCATCAACTACAGTGAAATTCTTCTCTGAGTCTCTGATTCCACGCGAAAAAAATGCTATTGGTCTCTCCAATCCATCCGCACCCTTTTGACTAAGCATTGCTCCTATTCCATCTCCACTAGCATCAGTCGTAAGAATGAATGGATGTGTTCCCTTCATCGCACCATCATAGTCAGGTTGTGTGAGAACTGGGGCAGAACAAATTCTGTCCTTCAACAACTCAAAAGCAGCCTTAGCCTCATCCGTCCACAACAATCTCCTTCCTATTCCCACTTCCAATCTACTCAAAGGTTGTGTTATCTTCGCATATCCAGGCACAAACCATCTCAAGTATCCAGCCAGACCGAGAAATTGTTGTAGTTGAGACACCGTGCCAGGTCGTGGATACTCTCGAATAGCCACCACCTTCCTATCAACCACGTGCACTCCACTTCCGTTCAGTTTGTGACCCAGATACTCGATCTCTCGCACCATCACTTGACACTTGTTCATGTTGAGTAAGAGTCCATAGTCGAGCAACTTATCGAGGACACGAATCAACACCCTCTCGTGCTCCTGCTCAGTCTCAGTGGCAATCAGAATGTCATCAATATAACAATAAACCACTCGATCCCTTCCTTCTTTCATCAACTCCTCCTTCAAAACCTTCGTCATTTCCCTCTGAAATATTGCAGGTGAGATGTTCAGTCCGAATGGCAACACAGTGAACTCATAGAGCTCGCCCATCGTTGCGAAAGCAGTGACTTGCGCACTCCTCTCATTCAACGGTAGTTGCCAGAAACCCGCAGCCAAATCCATCACTGTGAAGTATTTCTTCCCTTGCAGCGATTGCAAAATCGTCGCAATATGTGGGAAAAGCATCCTCTCTCGTAATCTCGTTAACTCGTCGGAAATCAATACATATGCGAATTGACCCATCCTTTTTCTTCACTAGCACTACTGGACTCAACCAAGGTGAGTTGGATCGTTTGATAACACCTTGTGCCATCATTTTATCCAGCAACTTCCTCAACGCAGGCTTCAAAGCGAAAGGAACTGGTCGTTCCTTCTGTCTGATCGGCCTCGTTCCTTCTTCCATTCTAATATCACAGGCCATTTCCTTCAATCTCCCCAAGTCATCTTCTCCCACTGCAAATACACTTGCACGAGATCTGAGAATCTCTTCTATCCTCCTACTCAGCTTCCCATTCCGACACTTCTCCAAGTTCCCTTTAATCTCCATCCAATTGTTGATTTGAGTCCCTGGATTGCCTAGGTGGCATTGGTTCATTTGAAACGAACCATCCTCCTTGCCAGTACTCTTTTCTACTTTTCCTTTCACTACTATCTTCGACCATCTTCCAATCACATCGTATTTCTCATAGACTCTATCAACATTGCTGCCATTCCACACAGGCACTCGCACAATCGCATCATCACTATTGATCCCTTCGATAACATCTTCCCTATCCGTAATCAACACCTTCTGGCCTTCACCACGTCGACCACCACTCACGATTACCGTACCCACTTCTCCAGGGGCAAGATACTTTGTCCTCAGCACCACCGCATTATCCGAGGTATCTTCGCTCTCCTTATTCTCTTCCTTAAACTTCAACTCCATTCCCATTGCCGCCAATGCACTATTTCCAAGCAGGATCGTCGGTACATCCTGCTCTGCCACCATGAATCCAACTCTGCACTTCTTCCCCACTTCCATCTCCACATCCAGTACTACCTTTCCGATAGTCCTAATCGATTTCCCTTGAGCATCCTTGAGCTTATCCGCAATCACATTTTTCATCCTCACTCCCTTCATCTGATCCACTCTCCTCTTATCTATCAGATTCGCCACAGCACCCGTATCCAGACACGCAGTCAACTTCAACCCTCCAATCACTCCCTCAACTAGTCGAAAATCTTTGTAAAACAATGAGTGTTCATCGTCACTGATGATCTCATCCTCGTGTTTATCCTCCGCCGCAATATCAATTACCTGAGGACTCTCGGGCACCTCCTGTCCCTCATCTTCTGTCTGTACTACCTCATTTATCCGATGCCTCTCGAGTCTCTCGCCCTCATCATCATTATTCTCCTCGATATCACAACTCAACGCGAGCATCTGACCTCCTTGTCGTGACTGCTCATTATTACCTCCAAATCCTCCTCGACCATTCCCTCTATACGCTCCCTGTCCTTGTCCCCTACCACCATTCCACCACCCTCTCTGCGCAGGCGCACCCCTCTGCCAGGTTGGTGTGAGCCCTTGAGCTGGTGGTTGCTGACTGTTTTGATTCTGCGCCCCTTGGAACCCATTCGCAGCTCCATTCGGCCGCTGCGCCGTATTTTCCATCCTCGCATCCCTATCGCATCCCTATCGTATGCCCCCATCCATTGCACGCATTGCATCTAATGTCCTTCCTGACCTCGTCTCTCCCTCCATTAAATCCACCTCTGCCTCCTCCATTGAATCTGTTATGGGCTGGATAACTTCCGTTTCCCTGTCTCCTATCTCCCAATCCTCCTAATCTCTCCAGGTACTCGGCCGTTGCCAGATGCTCCTTCATATCCTCATGCGATTGCCCTTGCTTGAAAGTCTTGTACAACTCGATCTTCTCACTCGAACTCTCATACAATTGCAGCAACTGAAGCTTCTTTGCCTCTTCCCTCTCTGATGCGCTACTGTATCGTTTTGCAAAAAGAGACTCCAGCTCCTCACACACAGCATTCACTCTTCTCCCCCTTGTCACCTGCTCTCTTATCCTTTTCTCAATATCCCTCATCTCAAACATCGATCCACCCGTGAGTCTATCCGTCAACCAAGCCAAGCAATCCCTCACTGAGTGCCCATCTGACTTGTAATCCACCGGTAATCCGCTGTACTCCGCCGCTGCCTTTCCTGCTAGTATCTCTCTCAACGCCTGCTTAGCCACCGCGTTACCATACTGCTCATATCTCAGCAAGAATCCATCGTAAAACACATCCCACTTCTCTCTCGCCCCATCATACTTAGCCATGCTGGGCAAAACCGACGGGTCCATTCCTACTACCATTCTATCACCACCATTGCGCACCACAGGGGACCAATTAGTATTGAGTCCCTGTGCATTTCCATCCACTCCATTTCTCGCCCACTCATTTTCATGCCCACCTTCCATGCTCCTCTCCTCCCTCAGCTGCTCCCTGGCGCGCAGCGGTGACGTCGTCGCCCCGGAAGGCACGACCAAACTCACGGGCGGAGGTCCTTCGCTGCTCCGCAGCGAAGGACCGGCGAGACACTTGTCACGCTCGTCGTAGGCCTTGGCCACGTTGGCCTCCATTTCTGCATTCTTTGTGCGCAGCTCCTCCATGTTGGCTGTCATAAGCTGAACATTGCCAATTATATCTAACTCATTGTCAGCCTGCACTTCTTCCATTATCTGAGAAATCATCACTGAACTGGCTTTCTCGCTGTCTTTCAACCTCAAGAATTCAGCCACTCCATCCACTATTACTCTCACTTCCATCGTCTCACACGCCTCCTTCACCAACTCAGTAATTTCCTTATAATCGTTCACCAAATCATCGTACACTTTCTTATCCACATCTTCCACATCTTCATTAATCATCCCTTCCAGCAGGTTCAAATCTTCGGCAATTCTATCTCTCTCCTTATCAAATTCCCTTTTTACGTCATCCTTGCCTTTTGAGTTTTCTACTCTACTATCCTCTCTCAGCATCAGTACAGTTTCCACATTCTCAATCCTCTCCATAATACGAGCCACAATCACTTTAGGATCCCTACTCTTTTCCATTTCAGCCTTCTTTGCTCTCGTTTTGCGTATGCCACCAACCTTGGCTCCCTCTGCCACTCTGAAGACTGCGCGGGCACTGGCATCACTGTTGAGTCCCTGGTGCGCAGCCTCGTCGACCTCATTGCCATCGTGCTCCATTTCATCATCTTTCTTCTTTTCCTTCTTCTCTCCGTTTCCCTCGCCCAACAGCTCATCTTCGTCGATCTGCTCGACGGGGAGCCCATTCTCGCCGATGATTTCCTCCAGCAGGTCGTTCTCGTTTATTTCCGCCATTGTTCCTGCGATCAACAATTGCTTATCAACTATTTCGTGTCCGTATTTCGACACTTACTTGGCCCCCATAAAGATAATACGGCTACGGATCCAGTGGGAAACTACCACCCTTTCTCATCTAGCTTCCGACTAATTGCTTGTCACTCTAGACTTGACACTACAACCTTGTCAGATTAAACTCACTTGCTAGGGAAGAAGGTAAGCTGAGTCCCTGAATACTTTCCCACTTGAAAGGTAGAGTAAGTTGAGTCCCTGGGCCGCACTGCCGTCTCTCTCCAAAATGAATATTTGAGCAGCGCCTCCGGCGAGGGTACACAAAATTCAGATCACGAAACTCAGTTCTAGCTACCCGCACACAGCTGCAGCACACCGAGTTGTAAGACCAGAGCACCGCACAAAGCTGCTCTGACGGACACGCACACAGCAGTCCGATTTAAACACGACGGAACAAGAAATAAAGATGAAGTCAAGGTACGTTCACGGCTCCAAACCGTTTCAGTATTCACGACAGAAGCAAAGGTTTAATCGAATAAATTTATAAGAGGAAAACAAAAGAAAAAAAACAACAACCGTCCAGCGGCAACGAGGTGAGAACAAATGGCCTAAAATATATTCAAAAAGTTACGAAAGAATATATTAGTACGGCCTAATAAACACTACCGACAGTATGTGTAATTCTTATTACAGGCGGAACAATAAATATCGGAACTTTTACCGGCCGGCCTAGGCCATAGATTCAAAACTTGGATAAATTACTTAAATTATTTAGTTATTTGCTTAAATAATATTCACAGGTGATCAATAATTCAAGGGGAACCCAGTTCCTCTTCACGAGTCCGATCTTATACGTGTTCGCCGTTTCCACTGGGTAAACGAAAACTATACATAGAAACAAAAATCAAGATCAGATCAGAAGAGTCAAATATTATATTTAAAGGCGAGGCTCGAAGCGAACCGTCAGTACGGTATTCTTTCTGGCTTCTCTGGATGGGGACAGGCGGACGGTTGATCGATTGCGAACTGAGAGTGTATCCGCGTCTATGGAACAAGAACTGAGAGTGCGCAACGCATCTGTTTAACCACTTCCTCCATCTCACTATTTTATTTCATTATTTCGGCATTGTTTCGAAATATCAACGTTATATTCCGTTTACATGGCTCCATGTACATACGTCCATGCCATTAGTACATGATGAGTGGAAATGACGACGGTTTCGACAATAACTTTAATATTCATAATATTATTCACCTTGCGACTATTGCAATTCCTAGTGTAGCTACTGTTGTGTTAAAGGAAAATGAAAAAAAAGTAGAAAAGGAAAATGAACTCGATAGCACTCAGTGAATAATAAATTCCAGTTTTGCTTGAATGTTCGAGCCAATCGATATCTCCGTATAATGGGATCGACCTGTGAACATTAAATTGCAAGGGGCTGCGCACCAGGGACTCAACAGTGATGCCAGTGCCCGCGCAGTCTTCAGAGTGGCAGAGGGAGCCAAGGTTGGTGGCATACGCAAAACGAGAGCAAAGAAGGCTGAAATGGAAAAGAGTAGGGATCCTAAAGTGATTGTGGCTCGTATTATGGAGAGGATTGAGAATGTGGAAACTGTACTGATGCTGAGAGAGGATAGTAGAGTAGAAAACTCAAAAGGCAAGGATGACGTAAAAAGGGAATTTGATAAGGAGAGAGATAGAATTGCCGAAGATTTGAACCTGCTGGAAGGGATGATTAATGAAGATGTGGAAGATGTGGATAAGAAAGTGTACGATGATTTGGTGAACGATTATAAGGAAATTACTGAGTTGGTGAAGGAGGCGTGTGAGACGATGGAAGTGAGAGTAATAGTGGATGGAGTGGCTGAATTCTTGAGGTTGAAAGACAGCGAGAAAGCCAGTTCAGTGATGATTTCTCAGATAATGGAAGAAGTGCAGGCTGACAATGAGTTGGATATAATTGGCAATGTTCAGCTTATGACAGCCAACATGGAGGAGCTGCGCACAAAGAATGCAGAAATGGAGGCCAACGTGGCCAAGGCCTACGACGAGCGTGACAAGTGTCTCGCCGGTCCTTCGCTGCGGAGCAGCGAAGGACCTCCGCCCGTGAGTTTGGTCGTGCCTTCCGGGGCGACGACGTCACCGCTGCGCGCCAGGGAGCAGCTGAGGGAGGAGAGGAGCATGGAAGGTGGGCATGAAAATGAGTGGGCGAGAAATGGAGTGGATGGAAATGCACAGGGACTCAATACTAATTGGTCCCCTGTGGTGCGCAATGGTGGTGATAGAATGGTAGTAGGAATGGACCCGTCGGTTTTGCCCAGCATGGCTAAGTATGATGGGGCGAGAGAGAAGTGGGATGTGTTTTACGATGGATTCTTGCTGAGATATGAGCAGTATGGTAACGCGGTGGCTAAGCAGGCGTTGAGAGAGATACTAGCAGGAAAGGCAGCGGCGGAGTACAGCGGATTACCGGTGGATTACAAGTCAGATGGGCACTCAGTGAGGGATTGCTTGGCTTGGTTGACGGATAGACTCACGGGTGGATCGATGTTTGAGATGAGGGATATTGAGAAAAGGATAAGAGAGCAGGTGACAAGGGGGAGAAGAGTGAATGCTGTGTGTGAGGAGCTGGAGTCTCTTTTTGCAAAACGATACAGTAGCGCATCAGAGAGGGAAGAGGCAAAGAAGCTTCAGTTGCTGCAATTGTATGAGAGTTCGAGTGAGAAGATCGAGTTGTACAAGACTTTCAAGCAAGGGCAATCGCATGAGGATATGAAGGAGCATCTGGCAACGGCCGAGTACCTGGAGAGATTAGGAGGATTGGGAGATAGGAGACAGGGAAACGGAAGTTATCCAGCCCATAACAGATTCAATGGAGGAGGCAGAGGTGGATTTAATGGAGGGAGAGACGAGGTCAGGAAGGACATTAGATGCAATGCGTGCAATGGATGGGGGCATACGATAGGGATGTGCCCTTCGAGGGCAAAGTTGATGATGAGAGCGAGGATGGAAAATACGGCGCAGCGGCCGAATGGAGCTGCGAATGGGTTCCAAGGGGCGCAGAATCAAAACAGTCAGCAGCCACCAGCTCAAGGGTTCACACCAACCTGGCAGAGGGGTGCACCTGCGCAGAGAGGGTGGTGGAATGGTGGTAGGGGACAAGGACAGGGAGCGTATAGAGGGAATGGTCGAGGAGGATTTGGAGGTAATAATGAGCAGTCACGACAAGGAGGTCAGATGCTCGCGTTGAGTTGTGATATCGAGGAGAATAATGATGATGAGGGCGAGAGACTCGAGAGGCATCGGATAAATGAGGTGGTACAGAAAGAGGATGAGGGACAGGAGGTGCCCGAGAGTCCTCAGGTAATTGATATTGCGGCGGAGGATAAACGCGAGGATGAGATCATCAGTGACGATGAACACTCATTGTTTTACAAAGATTTTCGACTAGTTGAGGGAGTGATTGGAGGGTTGAAGTTGACTGCGTGTCTGAATACGGGTGCTGTGGCGAATCTGATAGATAAGAGGAGAGTGGATCAGATGAAGGGAGTGAGGATGAAAAATGTGATTGCGGATAAGCTCAAGGATGCTCAAGGGAAATCGATTAGGACTATCGGAAAGGTAGTACTGGATGTGGAGATGGAAGTGGGGAAGAAGTGCAGAGTTGGATTCATGGACTGGGAGCAGAAATATGGTATAGCCGGGCCGAAAACCGGAAATTTACTAAAAGCCGGCTCCGACACAAATAGTCTAGGTATTTCGTAATAGTGTCTCTGGCCTAACATACAACCATAATATGATCGATTTTAAATGGGTTTGAAAAATTGTTCGCGAAGGGTCTGATTTTGCTTCATCGACTCGTGATACCTGTGATAAGATATTAAATTAGTTGGGCGAAAGATGAGGGAGATTTCGCAAATAATAATTGGGCAGGAGCTGAGTATTGCGGAGTTGGGTAGGGTGAGACAGCAACAAAGACAAATAGTGAGGAAGGAGAGGAAGAGGGAGTGAGCAGCACTCAATGTTTGAGTAGCGGTCAAATTAGAGAGAATCGAAATAGATCGGTAGCAAAATATTCAATCACACAACAAATTTGTATCTTGCTGAATTGAAATGTATATTTTATTCAGTTATTCCCATGTAACATTAATTCATGATGAATACAACAATGGTGCTCCTTTCTTTGGTATTCCGACATTTCCCACCTTTCGCCAATAGAAAAGGTGACAGCAGAAAACACAAGGGTTGGTTCGTTGAATATCTACTTCATTCAAGTACTCTTGAGGCCATCTCATCTGAAATTGCTTTGTATGCATTGATGTGTTCACTGCGATTTGTTGGAACAATTCCAGCAACAGTTGATTCGATTGATTCCCTTGTCTTAGAAAACTCTCTCTGCATTGTATGCCCAGCCGCGATATCGTTCACCTTTCCAGGAAGAAAGAAGTTGTGTTCAAGAAGTTATTCCTCGTAGAATATTGAATCGAACTGGAATTATCCTTGCTCATTTTTTTTCTCAAGCAAAGCAAACCTCCATCTCGGTATCGTAGACGAATGTGTATGTGTGAGGAATCAGACTTCGATTGCAATAATTTGCAAGATATCATAGAGGCAAATGTCTATCGACCGATATTATTGAGTTGACGTATGAAACTGTAAATACAAACATGTTGAACGAAGTGTAGAGAAAGAACAATAAACATAATTGCAATAACTCAAATTCAGAAATCGATGACCATTTCTACAAGGTAGAGGGAGGACTGAGTCATTGTTTGCACTCATTGTTTTGACGAGGAAAATAAATTATGGTTCATTGCATCGTTTTTCCGCAAAAAAGCTTCGTAAATTTCGGCAATTAGCGTTATTTCCGAATAAGCTGACGCATTTCCTGAAGGTTGTTTCCAGTGAGTTATGCCATTTCGCACATCCCCTATTCCGAAGAAAAAAAAACATAATTAAAAAAATTGTCTGAAACAGTACTGCGAGAGGTGCTGTCTCACATCTGTCGATGGAAAGCCGACTCAAACCCTTAGATGTTACCCGACACCACTGCAAACATTGGTCATCAGGCTTGGAAAGGCTTCGGAAGAGTAAGAGTATCTTCACGTCGCCTACTCTCTTATCAGCCCGATCAAAGAGATATAATGCAACATGCAATTCTTGTAAATCATCTTTTTCATGCCTCAATGATGCGTTTATTCACCGATGCAATTTTCTCTGTTCGAATGATACTTGGAACGGAAATTGGGACGGAAATAATGCAATTATTTCCAATGGTTGATTTATTTCCTTTTTTTCATTCATTTTCTTTGATAAACACATCCAACTTTTAAGAGTCGGTCCGCGAGAAAACGTAAGAACTGGCTGGTGGTCCCGGATGAGCAGTTTCCAGTTGTCACGGAAATCGAACCTGCATACCAAATACTGATCGCAGGCGGAGTATGAAAGTGGTCATCCGGAAAATTTTTTTCGACCAAAATTTTTTTTTCGATTTCAATAGTGTATCGTATGTGGTTTCACGTGAAAATGACGAATTTCATAGTGGCGAGTTCCAGAAACTTCGTTTTTGATCTCAAAAGTTGAAAAACCTCTAAAATCGGCCCAATTTGGTGGTTTTTCAAAGTTTCTGAAAAACATTCCAAAAGGTCCAACTACGGTTTTTCTGCAAGTACCTGGAAAGTATGATATTAGGAATATGTTGGATCGGTTTTGGAACCATCAGCTCATCATTGTTGCTAGCTTCAGCCCAAGATGTGCTCAACTATTGTCAAAGTCACATGAATTCGTATCGAAATATGGCTCAAACATTATTATGAGCTTATTATTATTATTATGAGCTTTAGTATAAAAATTCGGACTCTGCGCATGAAACTGTACCAACATATTTAGTTTTTGCATCATTCTATCATTTCGACTTTTTCACCCTCATACTCCCAGGGCGAAAAATATGAAAAATATTTTTTCAAGTGTTCACTTACTAAAACACTTTTTTCTGATGTACTTTCATGCGCAGATTCCGAATTTTTATAGTACAGCTCATAATAATGATGTTTGAGCCATATTTCGATACGAATTCATGTGACATTGACAATAGTTGAGCACATCTTGGGCTGAAGCTAGCAACAATGATGAGCTGATGGTTCCAAAACCGATCCAACATATTCCTAATAGCATACTTTCCAGGTACTTGCAGAGAAACCGTAGATGGACCTTTTGATTTTCAGATACCCTTGCCAAAAAACAGGATAGAAACGAGTAAAAACGGGTAATCGATTTCAGTAGATGAATTGAAAAGTCAAGCAATCCAGAAAGTCACCGATGGTTTAAATGTAAACAATATGAGTAGAAACACCAATCTAGCAAATATTAGAGAGGTATTTCCCTGAAATCGCAAAAAAATATAAGGTTTACGTGATCGAAAATGAGAAGTATGCCAAGTTTGAGACGAAATTCCCAAAAAACGTGCTCCTGAAAATGGCTCAAAATTGTATACTAGATGTATTACCACCTGTAAAGAATTTTTCAGCGAAAAAAGTTGTTGTATTCTATAGGAATGTTTTTCAGAAACTTTGAAAAACCACCAAATTGGGCCGATTTTAGAGGTTTTTTCAACTTTTGAGAGCAAAAACGAAGTTTCTGGAATTCGCCACTATGAAATTCGTCATTTTCACGTGAAACTACATACGATACACTATTGAAATCGAAAAAAAAATTTGGTCGAAAAAAAGTTTCCGGATGACCACTTTTCGGAAAGTTGGTCTAGAGCTGTCATACTCCGCCTGCGATCGGCATTTGGTATGCCTGATTGATTGCCAGCATATTTCGAATAAGTGCAAAAAAATCATCCGGCCAGTTCTTACGTTTTCTCGCGGACCGACTCTTAAAAAATCCAAACAATATTTTATCATTTTAGTGCGACTGCCTCAACTGTGCCCGATGCAGACGGCACGGAGCTGATTGTAGTGTTGTGAGAAGCGACTGATAAGTACTCGAAAACGAAAATAATGGTGTCTGAATCATATATTGTGTCGATCACTGCTCGGGAAGGAATCTAATACCCGGGCCAAGAGTGGTTATCGTCGCATCTTGACGCTTCGAAGTCAGCAAATAATGTAGAATGTTATTGGAGCGAGAATGTTGAATGTTTTAAAATATTTGTTGCCATGAATGACGGCTGAGTTGGTGCAGGAAACTGTAAGTTAAAGAAGGAGTAACACGAAAAATTGGTTTACTTAGCCACTATGCGTGTGTAATAGAAGCCGGTAGCCCGATCATGAATCACTTTATCCGAAGTTTCACAGACCGCTCTGAGGTTCTTTACATACGCGCAAAGTTCATTTACGGCGCAGGGTAGAGGCTAGTTCGTTTATGTTTCACTCGCTCCACATAATTTTTGCCTCTTTCTTGGGGTAAATTCGCTACAGTTTCCCGCAATATCTTCGTGGTGGGACTCCCTAGCATTCATTCGTGTTACCCCTTCTTTAAACGAGTGAATTGTTTAAATATCGGGCCAAGGTAACACTTGAAAAAGAGTGCGCATGCGTTGGGGAAAGAAGACATGATAATTGCAATTATTGAAAGAAGCAAGGGAGAGGATGGGGGAGTAGGTCTCCATTAGTGATGCCAAAACGGTGCGCGCTCTCCTCGTTTCACACGCTCTCTCGCTCTGTCTGACCGGCGAGACAAACGAGGAGAGCGCGCGCCGTTTTGGAATCATTAGTCTCAATGTCTGAGTAGCGGTCGATAGAGGAGAGAGAGGCAGTCGCGCCGTTGAAATTTGACTCTTCCATGTGATGCACACGAGACAAGGTTCAGAGAAGTATTTTATTCGAAGCACATGATTAACGCATAATTATATCAGAATAATGTGTGAGCAATCATAAATTAAAATACATTTGCAGAATCGTTATTCATTTACTCGGATTCTCTCTGCAATATTACACATTAGCAAAGTGCCAAGCCATGCAAATTATTATATGCTTTTCTTATGACATCGTTACGTAGCCATATTTTGCGCCACATTTAGAGAACGCGCATAATGTAGACTTTTACTCTAAAATCGTCCCGTAAGTAAACAACCTGCACATTTGTGGGGGCTCCAGCTCCAGCTGATGTCAATGTTGACTATCCTTCTTTGTACTTTCCGTGCACTCTTGCCTGATGTGAGGGCATGCGCGTGCAATGCAGCCATTCCAAGCTCACCTCTCGATAAGGGGAGTATATACCACTGATTTCGTCCGGAAAATTCCAAGCACGTGAATAATTATGATTCAGAATCACTGATATTTTGATTTGTCCATGCTTGAGAGTGATTACGTCGAGTTTTGATCATATCAACGTTCGAAAATCGTTGTTTTATCGCTAGGTGAAACGAACCTCATTAATACATCGTGTAGTAATATGGGAAAACTTGAATACTGATTTATATGAAAGTTTTGTCAGATGATTCAATAGTCGATCGGTTCGACTATCGAGTTGACGTAGGCAACTGCAATGAATCAACTCGAAACGAATTTCAAAAGAATGAATACATTTCATAAAATACAATTATTTCATAAATTAAAGAGAGCGAGTCCCGTACACGACATTTACTACTCAAACGCAAATAAAAGAGTGGGCCAAAGGAAGCCCTCAGTTGTCACGACTGCAAACAATGGCCATCGGGCTAGGCTAGGCTTCGAAAGTAATGGACCTTTCCATTGCCCTTGCTTTCTCATCGGTCCGATCGAAGATGGGCGATAACTCGAAATGGAGTGACCTCATACATTTTATTGAGAAATAACGAGTCTCAAAGATCTCAGCTTGTGGTTAATTTTTTCCCCAATAACATGAGGGGGTAGGACTCCCGCGTTTGATTTTTAGTTGATCGAGGGAGATAAATGCCCGACTCTTTACGTTGTCTGCACAAGTAAACTCAAATGATTGGAACACCATCAATAGTTCATTGGTACGATGAAATACTACAATTGATATGAGAACACTTTGCTAAACCACTTTTCTTGAATAAAGAATCATTGATAATCTGGACAGTGCAAATATTTTGGTGAATTTGCCGAAGAATGATACCAAGTCATCGAACGATGGCTGAAAATTAGGCGAAACATATGCGTGACTGCAAGCCATTTACGAAATTGGCGCTAAACTTGAACTATACAAACCGAACATCAATATTTGTCGAGACATGAAAACCAAGTGCTCAGAGTTGCTCATCGAAGGATGTTTACGACTGAAATATATTTTGGTATAACTGATCGAGAGAACAATGTCCACACGGGATTGCATTCTCCTCTAGGGAAATGTTGCGTCGTCAGAAGGTGTGACAAGGAAGTCGAATTATTTGAGAAAGATGAAATTGACGATTTTGTATGATTTATTGTTGGTAAATACAAGACATTGAGTTGACGTAGGCAACTGCAATACCACTGAGAGTGAAAACAAAGGATCGATTGAAGCAAAGCAACGTGAGTACGCAGGGCTCAGTAAAGAGAGGCATGCAAATGCCGAATAGTGAGAGAGCCATGGGAGAGACTCCGGGAGAGGCGTAGGTCTCTGTTTGAGTAGTGGTCGATAGAGGTGCGCGGAAGTTACACCGAAATACGATCTGAACCTCTCTCTCTCTCTCTTTGGATTAACTCACTTCATGATAGAGTTCGCAATTCGGGTCGCCGTCTCTTCCGTTTCCACACTCTCTCGACCGGTCGGCGGGAGAGTGTTCAAAATGAAGAGACGGTGGTTTCATTGCTCGAATTTTCCTTCATGACCTCGAAACACGATATCCAATAAACATCGCATATAAACATTATCTTCAGAATGAGCGATGCACATGGATCGATATTAACCGTGAGGAGAGAGGCGGGCTTCCATCTCAGCAAACCGGTAGAAATATTTGAGATTTTATTCATGATGAATTGCTATGATCGTTATGGAAATTGTGTTGAATTGATCGAAACAACTGAACATCAGGAGATCAGCGGTACTACTGACATAAAAAAGAAACTACAAAACGCAATTCCTCGGGGAGTCGGTAAAGAAAGACACGAAAATGGCAAATATTGGAGAAAATGGGTAGTAGTAGGGAGTACGCCTCACTATTTGACTAGCGGTCGATATAGGCGAGCGAGTGAGTTGTGCTTTTCTATGAACCTACAACAATAATGGAAAAATATCCAAGAATTGAAGGGAGAACAAAGCACATTAACAAAACATGAGGCGGCATGCATGTCGATAGAGCCGTACTCTTTTTTTTTATTTGTTTCTTATAATAGTCAATGTTTAAGTTGCTTTGGGGTGTGAGGGACAATACACATAGCGGTAGAATACTTTATAGGTACAATAACTCACAGATACCGCTTCATGGGGAAAGGGAATGGGAACTAGAGGGGAAAGGGACGACCGGCTCGTGTCTCGTCTCGGGGCGAACTCCCGTTGAATCCCCGATTGCCGGAGCAATCGGGAAGCCACGCCTACTGATCAGAGATCCGAGAGATGACTGTGAGTCAGGGTATTGGGGATACGGGATAATGTGGAAGAGAGCAGATGCCAAGGATCTTCGATCCTTGACATCTTCCCCCCTTTACAATAGTCTGCCCTCAGACTAAATTAAGACAGAAACGAATACAATGAAACGGAAATGGGGACTCTTCCAGTAGCACGAACTCGTAGGCATTCACTTGATATCATGTGGACTTCTGAAATAATTTCACTGTTCACATTGTTCACTGTGAGCACTCACCAAATTGATGTTACCACGAAAGAGCGACCATTATACTCCCCTTCTTGAGGCTTCAGAGCCATACAAAGTCGGAAGCAATGTCTTTGCTTTCCACTCTTTTCTGAAATAAGAACCAATTAGACTGATCTCACGTCATATCGGAAGGTAGATGCCTCGAGTATATCGGATACGCCACTTCAGCATGTCCAGAGATAACGTAATTTATTTTTAAAAAATAGTCATTGTCCGAGCAGCGGAGAAACCAGTGCATCCCCCTCTGCATGGTCTATCCATTGAATGCAGTGAGTAGTGAGTACCAGAGACAGATAGCGGGATCGCCCAATCGCTCACTGCGTCTCATTCCCAATCTCTATCCCGAGATAGACATAACATGCAGATGAAGTCTGAGAATTCAAGCGAATCTCACCTCAATGAAGTCAGTACATTCGACTCTCCAATGAAAGCAGAAGCTCGAGCAAAGAACTATGAAGTGCGTGAACAGCCCTCACTTACAGAAGTAAAAGTCCCTCAAGCCCTTGCATCTTCAAAAGATATCAAGGAGCGAACAATCGGAGATATCTTATCACTTCTATCATCTGACTCAGAGAGTCAACTGAGAGCTGAATGCCACATTCCGAGATCAGATGCACTGATAAGATCTAATTTCGAGTTGAGAAAAGCAACATCTGGTGCTTTCGCAATCACATGACTGTCAGACTTACAGTACCAGCGAATTCGGCTGATGGAAACTTCGATCGAATGTTTGGATGTAAATTCACCAGTGTTCCCTCGATCGCCATCGGGAGAATAACCATTCTCGCCGAAGGTATCGGGGACACTCACTCACACATTTTTTTAAATTGGAATAGTTCATGGGCGTTTTCACGGACAGGCTATCCAAGGTCGGTCTGTACATAACTTAGACACCCGGCGTGAATGGGACGAGCTCTCATTTCGCAATAACTTGTTCAACTCACCGCTGGGTTTCACTCCGGCGCTTCTCTCCTCTCTCATTCCTCTCCTTCCTCACTTCTGGAGTCTCCGGTCGCTTCCCTGCGAATCACCGCGAGCACTCTCTCGATGCCTCTACTCGGCCATCTCAGAAGTAGTTTGTATTGGTACTGAATTAAGACAAAGACGCCTGAAATCCATCCACTGGCTTGTTGACAGTGAAACACATGAACTGAGTTGCCCAGCTCTTGACGAGACGAAACACACCGGAAGAAACATGGACACATTACACATAGAAGAGGTCGGTGGAAATCGGGAAAAAATTGGGAAAGCAACCAAACATGGAAAAAAAAATCAACCTGAGCATCGGCTCAGGAACCACGCCTGCTAACAGTCAATGTTTAAGTTGCTTTGGGGTGTGAGGGACAATACACATGGCTGTAGAATACTTTATAGGTACAATAACTCATAGATACCGCTTCATGGGGAAAGGGAATGGGAACTAGAGGGGAAGGGACGACCGGCTCGTGTCTCGTCTCGGGGCGAACTCCCGTTGAATCCCCGATTGCCGGAGCAATCGGGAAGCCACGCCTACTGATCAGAGATCCGAGAGATGACTATGAGTCAGGGAATTGGGGATACGGGATAATGTGGAAGAGAGCAGATGCCAAGGATCTTCGATCCTTGACATAATGATAATCATAAATTTATTCAATCATCGTGCCGGAACCCTCCAGAACAATGTTAATCTTCCAATATATCTGCTCGATTCTGTTCAAACTGCTCGAACGCTGATACCAATAATATTTTATTCGGAAATAGTCGCAATTATCATACACTAATTTTGAAAAGAGATGTTGGAAACCAAGCAATACTACACTTATCAATCGTTTTCACTATTCGGTTGTGTATATGTCTGCTATTTCACGTGAGTACTAGCAATATCTTCCCGCTTGGAGTCTACAAATTCAGAATAATTAGATTAATTTCGATAGGATTTAAAGAAGGGGTATCACGAATGGATGCTAGGGAGTCCTACCACGAAGATATTGCTCTCGCAATGGGAAACTGTAGCCAAATTACCCCAAAAACGAGTCGAAAATAAAGTAGAGCGAGTGAAACATAGATAAATTAGCCACACCCCTGCGCTGTCAATGAACTTTGCGTGTGTATAAATAACCTCAGAGCTGTCTGTGAAACTTCGGATAAAGTGATTCATGACCGGGCTGTCGGCTTCTACTACACCCGTATAGTGGCTAATTAAAGTAATTTTTCGTGTTACTCCTTCTTTAACTAAAATGATTGTGAAAAGCAAATATAGAAAAATGTAAAAACATAGCTATTTTCCACTTAATTCAGACCTTCCCTACTTGATCCACGAAGCCATTTGTTTTGATAGCGTATCGTTTCGACAACTGCGGATGACATATTTTTAAATTGTCCATATCAAGGTGATAGAGGCAACTGCAAGTATCTCGTTTTCGATTTGAAATAACAGCTAGAAATAAAGCTCTTCAAAGTAGTAGTTCGTCTCATCATCCCTGCTGAATCTCATCTCCGCTGTGGTCAATGGACTATATCGAATTCAGACAAAACAATTACAAATTTTGCAAAAATATCATGGTCCACTTAATTATGTTTCTGCGTTTAGAGTATCACAAACGTTGTCCATTACAAGCATTGACACTATCTAATAACTTTTTTTTAAAATAAAAACATACATCATTATCTCAATACAGCGCAACATCCTTCAAAATGTTAGTTATGCGTTCCAACTGCTCCTCAGCTCGTCAAAGTAGTAGTTCGTTTCATCATCTCTACTGAATCTCATTTCCGCGGTGGCCAGTGGACGATATCGAAGACGACGGCATTTATGGGTGAGGAAGACCGAGATGAAGAGGCACTCGTATGCTCCTAACTGAAAACATTATTATTAGTTTTCCCGTTTGTAATTTGAATTGTATTGTGTTAAAAGCAGACTTCGAAATTCGTGTGATAGTTTCGTATATTGTTTTCATTACATAAACTAGATAAGGTTTATAAAGCCATATAACCAAATCATATGCGTGGCTGATTGTGGTGGGGTCCTGTCCCACGGGGTAGTCAGTGTAGATCATCGAATACAGAGCGAGTGCACACTCAAATTGATCAAATGGATACGTTTTAATGACTCTTTAAAAATATGTCGATTATTATTCCAAGAGAAAACATACGAACACCACAGAAATGCAAAAAGGGCGATGCAAAAAGTTCTTCAAATGCAAAAAGGGCGAGAAGATCATATTGGATTAGAGGCGTCTAGAAGGGGAATAGATTGACTCATACGATTCCTCCGAAGCAGACTAGCTCGTTGCGGATGCAAGGGAGGAAGAGGGACATCGCCTCAATATTAATGCATTCCCATTCAGTCCCCTAATTGAAAGTTTATTTACTGTTAGAATGGAAAATCGGACTAATGTTGTAAAAGCAAATCATGGCTAAGCGAATGGAACACTTGAATCACCTATAATGAAATTGTAAACAGATACTGCTGTATTTTCAACAGTATCGGTGTTGGGTAGAATTCCACTCACCCGGACATTCTCGACTGAGGCGAATTTCTCAGCCAATCGCAGCCTCAGGGTATGTCGATTTTTCAATTTCGCCTTACTCGCAGAAAGAACCACTTGAGCAGTCTGAAATGTACGTTTTGTTTTTTCTACTTATTTCGTTCCATTGCTATTGACATCTTTCATTCGAAAGCGCTTTCAAACGGAAGTGTCTGATACAATTCTGGCACTAACTACTTGTTTCGGACATACAACACACTATGCAAGTTTGCCTGAATTGGTTTCGCTTTCATAAAGACAAAATACGCTAGCTAATTTGAGCAGTAATTGCGTTGCTTGGCAATCATAAATGCAAAATATGGCGTACAACGCCGGAAACGTAGTAGGCAACAACTGCAAATATCGTCTCCGCTCCGCTCCCGAGTGGGGCTGCAATAGATAGAAACAGGATAAAAATACACCCGGAAACAAATGATCCACGATTTTCATCCTCAGTCCATATATATTTGCTGGCATTTGGTTTTTTTTGGAAGTATCAAGCCCATCATTTCTGGGGATAATACGCATATGCTTTCAGCTAGTTCGCTTTATTATTATATATCACGGGTCTTCGGTAAGTATGCAGGAACGTCTGCCACCAGAAAAAAGTCATAGTCATGGATTTCGACGAAACTCGGTTTATGGGAACTATTGGGGGTCCAAGGAAGGCCTATGCACTTGGTTTGGCCAAATTCGCACATTATCGATTTTTTTGATCTACCCGGTTGCAGTACTGTAAAACGGTCAATTTTGATCGCAGCGAACTTTTTTTTCCCAATCTACGCGGAATTTAGAGATCTACAAAAAGTTCTTCACTACCCCATACCGGAAATGACGTCTTCGGGCACTTATTGCCCAAAAACATGTTTTTTGATCAAAAATATCGATTTTTTTTGGTTATACCACAAAATTTTATTACACCATTGGATTCTCCTCACCAAAATAGGGGGTGTCTACGTTGAACATTTTTCATGTAACCTGCCCTTGAATACCGAATTAGTACATGAGTTCACGGACAACCGAATTTTCACATATTTTTTGTTTTTTGGTCATATTTCAGTTCAAAATGGTCCAATTGGACAGTTCAAAAAAGAAATTGATAGCTCTTGATGAGTTGAACAAAATCGTCTCTGAGGGTTGAAACGCTACAGTCGCTGGTTGTCGAGATATTTCAGGAAAACTCCTCTGTGACCTGAAAAATAACAAGATTTCGCGGAGAAACGCGATCTGTTCCACCATTTCATGATTTATTTTGTACATACGCTTGATTTAGAAAACCTTTTATCCGCGCTTGTTGCGGTACATAAAATTTTGCGGTATATTCCAAGGAAAAGATATGAGTTGACCGCTGAGTGATTTGTCATTTCAGACTGTCTGCTGGCTCTTTCAATGCGCGCAAGATCTCCGTTATCATCGCGAGCACAGTAACCCGGGTTTCAATATTGACCAGTTTGAATGTGAAATATGAAACAAATGTTATAATAAAATGTTGTTCTAGATGTCGGCTTTTTTTCCTGTAATAATTACACATATTTGAATTATGATAAACTAAATAATTAAAACAAAACATCTCATTTAGATCTTGTTATTGTTGATTTGGTGATAAAGCAATTTTCCCCTATCGTTCTTCGACCTGCGTATTCCAAAGACGCGCTGCCGAAATGAAAGGCTAGCGCGATTCAATGAAAGGCCATTCAAATTGTCGACGGAGGGAAGGACTTTTTTATGAGCGGTCTCTGTCACTTCCCCTTTCACAAAGAAAGTCTTCTCCGTTGGGGAGGAAGGGGGAACACATGACACATTCACTTCGCCACATTCACTTCGCCCGGCCTTTGCCCTTTTTTGAAATGTCGGTTTGGAAAATGAACTTTTCTTTATTTGTATCCTAAAATTTAGAGTGGACAATTCGGGTAACAGTCTCTTCATTCTACACACTCTCTCGACCGGTCGAGCGGTGAGAGAGTATGGGGAATGAAGAGACGATTACCCGAATTGCGCACTCTACTAAAATTCCTTTACTGATATCAAGTAGTGAGTCGTACTTATTGTACTCCGTTCAGAATGTTGCCATTCTTAACGATCTTGCCGATGCTTTTTAATATCAGCATATGTTCTGCTCTCAGAGTAATGAGCTTCAATACATGGCGCATGGGTGAAAACGTGAGATTTTTTTCTTATGTTTTCCGTTAAATGAACATAACATCTGATTTTTTAAATTGTTAGTTATTTCGACAACCAGTGACTGTAGCGTTTCAACCCTCAGAAACGATTTTGTTCAACTCATCAAGAGCCATCAATTTCTTTTTTGAACTGTCCAATTGGACCATTTTGAACTGAAATATGACCAAAAAACAAAAAATATGTGAAAATTCGGCAATGTCCGTGAACTCATGTACTAATTCGGTATTCTAGGGCAGGTTACATGAAAAATGTTCAACGTAGACACCCCCTATTTTGGTGAGGAGAATCCAATGGTGTAATAAAATTTTGTGGTATAACCAAAAAAAATCGATATTTTTGATCAAAAAACATGTTTTTGGGCAATAAGTGCCCGAAGACGTCATTTCCGGTATGGGGTAGTGAAGAACTTTTTGTAGATCTCTAAATTCCGCGTAGATTGGGAAAAAAAGTTCGCTGCGATCAAAATTGACCGTTTTACAGTACTGCAACCGGGTAGATCAAAAAAAATCGATAATGTGCGAATTTGGCCAAACCAAGTGCATAGGCCTTCCTTGGACCCCCAATAGTTCCCATAAACCGAGTTTCGTCGAAATCCATGACTATGACTTTTTTCTGGTGGCAAAAGGGGCTCATTTTCCTGCATTCTTACAGAAGACCCGTGATATATTCATTGACGTATATATATTCGTATATATATTCGTATATATATTCGTATATTTGACGTATATATTCACGTCAAATAACTTGTTTTGAGTGCAACATGATTAGGAATATTGCTCACGTACACCTTCTGACAGCGTGTATGAGCACCGAGATTATGCCCGGTGTGACCTGTAAATTGGCTATGAAATTGGGAAAAAGGTAAATGTGCAGCCACGTCAGGCGATTTGACAGTCGCAATGTTGTACTGATACGATTACGTGTAATTTTTGACGAGACGAATGCATGAGTTATGATTAGAGTAAAATACAAAAAAAACTGGCACTTCTTCGTCCCCCTCTCCCTCATCTAAAACACTCATTTCTAGGTATTCCTTCCTGATTTCCGGCCGCTCAACCCCTCAATGATGGTCGGGGATGGGAAATGAGAGGATAGGGGGGGGGGGTGGCCAGAAACCGAAGAAGTGCCCAAAAACTATATGATTAAACGATTACCCGTATTGCGAACTCCACAGTAAATATAGTACTTACGACAATGATAGGGACGCTAATCTTTGCTCTGCGCGACTGAGATCTCTCTTCGTACAATGAATCTAGGACGGCGCAAATTCTCTCGAAAGAGAGAAAGAAGAGTGTGAATCCAATTTGAGCGATTTGAAAGAGTTTGATGTAGTTGATCCAATCCTGCAAAACCGATTCGAAAATTAGAATTCGAACAGACCAAGAAGACTTCAGCGCATGCGCATGGTTTGCTGCTCAAGCTCGTATCTTAACTATTTTGTAATGCCGAATTTGCTGTTTCAAATGCGCCATAACGCGAATTTTTCTCGTCCATCAAAATGCCTATTTCGAACATTCAAAATGTTCTTGAAACCAGAAATACGTTTGCCTTTTGACCTATAAATAAACAAAATATGCTCACCGCGCTAGGCAATTCTGCATCTCCGTAGAAGAACACTCGAGAGACGATTACAACGGATCGATTGAGCAGTTGAAAGGGGCAACGGAGAGTGAGGAATATGAGCAGAACTCTAAGTGGAAGGAAGGGATTAATACAAGTAATAGTGAATTCGAGAAGCTCTTGGCATAAATTCATTCATCCATACTAGTTGTGCATTTTTTCGTGAAATAGTGCACACTAATTGTTTTCAATCCTTGACTCTTCACTAGAAAACATTCCCAGAATACTTATGACGATGTCCCCACGAAATATTGGCATTTGAATAGAGCAAACCGAAAATTGTAGTGGAGCACGCTGTCTCTTGAGACGAGTGAAATCGCCCTGAAATAGGGATGGTCTTGCAATGAATGACTCTCATTGTACGGGCTCTCTCGCTGAATATTTCCGGCGAGATACCATGCGGAACGAAGAGACCTACCTGAGAGTATAGTTTAGCGCGATGATCAATGCTAGTAGTTCTATGATCCATAAGCTGCATCTGGAAATGATTGAAAAAATAGATTCGTGAGTTTATAATATAATTGAAATGGCTGTGCAATATACATATGAGAGCATTTGAAATGTAATAGAAAAAAATACTACCTTAGCGGGTCATAGAACACCATGGGAATGCGAGATTGAATGTAGCAGTTTGTAAGACAGGTATGACTGACAATATGTGAGAGGAGAACGAAGGTAACGAAGTAGTCAACAGAAGGAAAATTGGATTGTGAACTCGGATTGAATTTGCGATATGGACTCTCTTAGACCATTGAAAACAAAGATTTTTAGTTCTTTAAAAGTTCTTAAAATTCAGGGTTGATTCTTGCCCTTCGATATGCACATGTTCTAATGGGTTAGCAAGTCCTCGGAACTAGGTCGGATAAGAACTATGACGTAATGACTTTTTTTTGATATATAAAGGCGGTATAGTTCTCATTCTCATCCGATCCAGTCCTCTGTAATACTTTTTATTGCAGAATAAGATTCAAGTCTTCCCAATTCGCTGTCCACTGCAACAATTAGTTAAATGCATATGAGAAATTCAATTTTGACACTCACAAAGTTCATTCGCAGACGTGGATAATTGCATTTCCCTCATTGTGGAGCTTCTCTGCACGCGCTTTATACAGTGCCAGACGATACGTTTCGATCGTTTTTGCCTGCCACTCATTTTGTACACGATGATCAATTGAAGGATACATCGAGTTTTTATATATCGTCGAGAAAGATGCAATGCATGGACAGAGATAGAGAGTTAGACGTCCAGAGAAAGTAAACAATTCTCAATGCATGCATTTAATCGGATTTTTATTGTGAATCGCCATTGTTATATTGTTAGACCATGTTCGCTAACACACGCACATTTTCCATAACTTCTCGATGCGCATGAACTTTTACCTTTCTAGGCAGATCTCACATTTCATTCATTATAATGTGCCATAGCATTTCTGGATACATTTAAACGCTTATCCATCTGTCATGTGGCTATCAAGTGTTGAGCAGTTCCGAACCACATAACAATTTTAAAAAAAAATCTATATAAATTTTGCAGGATTTATGTTGTCCTTTGCTGGTCCGCTCTTCCTCGCTGCTCTTATAGCTGGCATACATTCAACTACTCGACTCGAATATATTCGTTACATATTTGGAGAGGGTGTCAATGCTACGGAAGTGGATGAAATAGTTTCAAAGGAAGCGTACAGAATCGGGGTAGGGACGGACGTGTATCTGGAGTCATGCTCTGGTGAGTAAATTCCTATGATAAACTATCTGAGTGAATGAAAATATGCTTGGCACAAGCGAAAAATCGAATTCCTTCAAAATTTGAATACGTGTAGTACTCAGTGAGTATAGCTCAGGCGTGGCTTACATAGTGTTCTAGATCGCGCTTAAAGAAATGATGGGCACTTTAGTCCGAAAACATAAATTTTCGAACTTTTACATTTCGCATTCGAGCGAAACGATTGATATCTCTAAAAATGCAGAATATTCAAGTGATCACACATGCCAAGTTCCATAACGATTGGTTGAAAGGTCTTGAGAAAAATGCGAAAATTTGATAAATTGTACGTTTGATGAATTATAGCTCGTTCGGATGGGAGGGTTCAGAAAGTTTTGAAGATTTAAATATGTAGCTGTGGATGCTAACTAACTATTATGTGCAAACAATTTAAATCAAAAAATAACTTTGGGAGAAATTGCCAAACAACGGTCGGCAACTTGAAATAAAACCAGTTTGTGATAAGGCCGGTGGTCTACCGTACCCCCATCGAAGCTGAAGAAACATGTTCTCGAGTTACCCTACACGTAGTACTTGATGTGGGAAATCTACTAGTATCAGCAGAATTTCGATAAGCATCCGCGCGCTCCAGCGCGCGAATGTTAAAAAACTACCGTAATCTTCGATAATATTTAAGATTCGCGCGCTGGGGCGCGCGGATGCTTATCGAAATTCTATTAATGCTGATGTATTTCCCTCGTCGAGTACTGCGTGTAGGACAACCCGAGAACATGTTTCTTCAGCTTCGATTGGGGTACGGTAGGCCACCGGCCTTATCACAAACTGGTTTTATTTCAAGTTGCCGACCGTTGTTTGGCAATTTCTCCCAAAGTTATTTTTTTGATTTTAATTGTTTACACATAATAGTTAGTTAGCATCCACAGCTACATATTTAAATTTTCAAAACTTTCTGAACCCTCCCATCCGAACGAGCTATAATACATCGAACGTACAATTTATCGAATTTTCGCTTTTTTCTCAATACCATTCATCCAATCGGTATGGCACTTGGCATGTGTGATCAGTTGAATATTCTGCATTTTTAGAGGTATATTGTTTCGATTGATTACGAAATGGACAAGTTCGAAAAATGACGTTTTCGGGCAAAAGTGCTGCGCATTTCTCAATGCGCGATCTAGAACACTAAATAAGCCATGCCTGAGCTATACTCACTGAGTACTACGTGTACACCAATTTTGAAAGAATTCGATTTTTCGCTAGTGCCAAGCGTCTTCACAAAAATGTTCACTCACTCAGATAGTCTCTCCTATAGGAAAAAATATCGTAGCGTCTGTCTGTGAGTCAGTTTGTCTGTCGGTGACGCTTTAACAAACTACCGTATATCATAACAGTTATCTTTGGGTCAGACAATATTCCGTTGGTCAGACTTATGACTACCGTATACCCGCACACCATGGTGCATTTTCCGAAATCGCAGAAAAGTCAAATGCACGCTACCGTAACCCACCACACCACACACCATGGTGTGATTTACTAAATCACAGAAAAGTTAAATTCACGCTACCGTATACCACACCACACACCATGGTGTGATTTTGTAAATCGCAGAAACCTTCACTGCACCGTCCGCACCACCCACCACACCACGCACCGTGTTTTGATTTACTAAATCGCAGAAACCTTCACTGCACCCTCCGCACCACCAACCACACCACACACCATGGTATCATTTACTAAATCGCAGAAAACTTAAATGCACGCTACCGTATACCAACACCGCACACAATGGTGTGATTTAGTAAATCGCAGAAACCTTCACTGCACCCTCCGCACCACCAACCACACCACACACCATGGTATCATTTACTAAATCGCAGAAAACTTAAATGTACGCTACCGTATACCACACCACACACCATGGTGTGATTTAGTAAATCGCAGAAACCTTCACTGCACCCTCCGCACCACCAACCACACCACACACCATGGTGTGATTTAGTAAATCGCAGAAACCTTCACTGCACCCCCCGCACCACCAACCACACCACACACCATGGTGTGATTTACTAAATCACAGAAAAGTTAAATGTACGCTACCGTATACCCCAGTCCAGCCTGCTCTCACCCCCGCAGCGTTAGCGTTGTGAAAGGCTCGTGAGGCCGAGGGTGATTCGAAAAAGTTGGGATGGGGCGAAGCCCCATTCCAACTTTTTCGGATCGCCCGAGGCCTCACGAGCCTTTTACAACGTTTTAAGCAGGTTCTTAACAGTTACGTCCATTTTTTATCCTTAGCACACAACCCCGCGTAACGTAGCGACCGATGGTCGCTAGTTAGGTACAAATAATAATTAGCAAGTAATGGGTACAAATTATCGTTCGTATTCGTGTTGTTCACATACTACCGTGGAGTAATGTCGACCTTTCTACAGAGAAAATTAGCGTGGAATGCTTTTGCAACCCTCCTGAAAACTTTTCAGAGTTACTTCATGTATTGTCACCATTTAATATATCTTTGGAAGACACGCACATTTTATCAGAGGAGATTAGGACATTTTTCAGAGAAACATTCAATTCTACATATAGAGGTAATACACTATCAGGCTCTTATTTACATTTATCATCGCACGCAAGTTAATCGGGCATGTGATTGATCAACAATATAGTTGCCCTAGTTCGTGAGCTTCTTGCCCGAACTGATCACGTGGAAAAATTGGGGAAAAATTGGGGCAAGGAGAAGAGGATATATTTGAATTATCTCAATTTTGTATCTCGGCTCCCAGTAGACTCTACTGGCTCTACTGGGAGCCGAGATATAACATTACGGGAATTCAAATATTTCCTCTTCTCCTTCACTTTTTTCACGGCATGAGACATAAACATAGACCAAGATCATCTGTAAAGACAAAAACAATGTGTCAATGCAGTAACACCAGTCAATATTGT